>JARFJB010000113.1:6005000-6340000 GCA_036346205.1 Vesta saturnalis | reverse complement strand
GAACCGAAATAAGCGCCACAAGCTTTAAAGAAAGAAGAAAAGAAAATAGGTTCTTATTCCTTGAAAGAGGAAGAGGGCCTATAAAGCTTGAAACAGGGAGTAATAGGAATAGTAATTAAGTGAAAATTCCCTCAGCAAACGTACATTTATTTTTTTCTTTAAATTCCCAACAAAGGAGGCAATAAGCCAAACGTTATTGTATAGCTATATAAATATATAAATAATAAATTATACACAGTATGTGTGTTATCCCCAACCAAAAATATAAGTTAAAATGAGAATGGCGAGGGCAAGTGGTGAGCTTGTACCTACGTCTACAGTAATTTATAATTTATAATTATAATACCAAAAACAACAATACCCCTTCCGGCCGACGCAAGATCTTACGTACCTTAGGCTGAAAATTAATTAAATAATTCAGCTTTCCTTTCGTTTAGCAAAACTGAATACAAACCCCTTTTTGATTAAATTACATAAATATAATCTGAAAAGCTTGTTCAGTCCACTCAATTTATCTTGAATAAAAATTATTAGTAATTAAGCAATTTAAATTAGAAAAAGGAATTGGTCCGAACAACCTTATCCACAAAACGATAGTGTATATTATATATTTGAGCTACCGAGTAGCGTTTAAACTAGCACGAAATCTCGCGCTACAAATTAACCTGATTCAATATCACGATACACAAAAAGTTACATCTAGTATTAGCATAAAAGTTACTGCAAATCTAATGCGCACGACCACATGAACAGTACTACACTATTAATTATCCCCAAAATGGAGTTTGTACATGGACTCCATACTGGGGGTGACACATAAAACTAATTTTAACAAAAATTATTTAAAATTTTGGTTATTGATTGTGCGTAAAATATTAAAGAATGGTTTAACTAACATATAGCAGTTCTACATGAGAGAAATTGTATTAAAGTTAGCTGAAGTCGGGTGTTAAGCTGGCACCGAACCTACACTACAGGTAACATTTTTAGCAAATACTCGTTGACAGAATTAATATAAATGTATTTAATTTCGTTGTAGACGATCGTAACCTGGTGAAAGCAATTTAGGTACGAGTTGTATTTGGTGGTATAATGTTTGTCAAACACTTGCTAATAGAATTAAGGTAAATGTACTTAATTTCGTTGTAGGCGATCGTAATCTGCTGAAGTCAATTTATACTTGCGATAAAGGAAAAAGCTGACCTGTATTTGCGAGTACTATGCGTTATTCAAGGTAGTCAGGATTCCACCAGCTCCAGTATAAGTGTACCCTCAACGATCACACGATCCCAAGTACATGAGACACAAATGACCGCAGTTTATCAGCTGCACAATCCGAACAATAAGCCGAAGAGATAGAGAACGGGTAATCTTGTTACATCAATAAAGACAAAAATGTAAACATAAACTTTGATGTAATCGTAACGGTAAAGTTATATGGAAACTTAAGTGCTAAAACGAATGTAAAGGATTAGAACGGTGTTTATTCAGTGAGAGTATGTTACCTCCAAGGTCGAAGGCGAGCATTAATGTAAATGTCTTAACCAATTGGTTACAAGTATTTCTTTGAAGAAGTAATATGAAATTCTTTCGTGTTTGGAACCTGAAAGAGAAGTTCTAATTACAACGAGGGTAACGAGATCTGATACGGCTTACCGAAAATGTGTGGATGGAGTGAATTATTTCTATTACATCCGCCTTTAATAACGATTATATTACTTCTATACAACAAAGCGATACTATATTGTGAAAATTTTACAAAAAATGACGCTTAACATCTACTAAATAGAAAAAGAAGAATTTTCTAGAAATTTCAAACAATCCACAGCAATGGCCGTTTTGAAAAGAAAGCCATCGCCTCAAGAAACAAGTTTACAACTTGAAAAATATTCTTATCAAACCATTGTTACCACAATAGAATTTTAGAATTTTATGTATTGTTAACAGAATAAACGTAGAAATGTACACGCCATAAAAGAAAATCATATGTGAAGTAGAAATTAGCTACAGTAAAGGAATAATTTGATATAACGTAGCAAAGTAAGCGTACTGAAAGAAATCATTTAATCCGTTATACTCATTAGTAAATGCCGTAAATACAGAAATTTTAAATTATTATAGTAAATAAATAGATACGAGTAAGCTTAAAGCGCATTACTAAATGTTTAAGTCGCAGATGCTTATTTAAGGTAGCTTTTAGAAACAGTAACCGTATAAAATGTTACAATCGATCCAATATCGATTTTTGCACGTTACAACCTTGCGACTTTATTTTTCATACACCAACTCATAAATAATACACATTTTTGATCGTAAATTAACTGAGACTTCTTGGGAAGCAAATTCAAAGTAGCTTCTTGTGCATAATCTGCAATGTTCGACGGAGTGTTCTCAAAATCCGATAAATCATTATCCATAATATTGAGATTTAAAAATCTGAAATAAAATCATAAAAATACTGCATTTGATATCACAACTCAAACTTACCGTATTAAAATCGTCAATAATTCTTAAAATGATACAAACACCTGGTATAAATCACAAAATGTCATTTAAATACGTCAAAAAGAAATCAACATTTGTTCATGGCCAACCAGATCAATTTCAAGTAAAAATGAAAGTATACATAATGTAATCACTTAATTTACTTTACGCGCTTGTGTGTTATTTGTATTATATGCAAAGAAAAATATTGTTTTTCTTTACGAATCGCGAGCTTTCTAATCGAGGGGCAGCCGAGTTTAGAAACGCGATGAGTAAAGAACCCACTTTTCTTTAAGAATAATACATAAAATTTTTTCGGACACTATAAAAAAATACATGACAAGGGCGAGAATCAAATTGCCGTTTCCTTCACTTAAACAAAAATTGGTAAACAAAAATTTTGTCAAGTGTTATCGCGTGAAAATGGAAATAAATAATGAAAATCATCCTGAAATATCGGCATTAGCACTGGCAGTTGTTGGTAGTTTATTACCCTTGAATTCACGAGGTAAATATTATTTAATATTTATTATTTATTTTTTCAGTTCTTGGAGGACTTCAAAGTATGCTTGCTTTTTTGCATGAAAAGGTTAGTTTTCCTGTATACAGTTATTTATTTATTTTAAGTTTTATCTTTAGAGTTGATTACAGACTGAAATACTGAAGTCTTCCACGCTGTGGTCGACATATTCCGTGTTGAAAAGTACGTTGAGAGTGAAATAAAACGTCGATATATCGAATTATGGGAAGTTACAGTTATATTTAAAGCGCTAAAGTGAGGGATATGAAGCAAAAAAATCTAAAATTCTATCGCATGATGATGTGTCAACATTTTTGACAGAAGAGCCTGACGATACTTTTCTTATGATTACAGTGGTGTTATTTTTCGGTCCGTATGGGGCATGCCGTAGTGAGAAGCTAAGAAAGTAAAATGTGAAGGAAATCGAGGATACCGGCTCTATTTTGGTTGTCATATTGCATGACACTAAGACAAGGAAGAACCGTATATTCACCGTTATGACGGAAATGAGAGGAATTAATGGGATTGAGTGATACAGGAGATATGTAAGCTTGCGTCCAAAACATATCAATCACTCAAGATTGAAAAATCTGGAACACTGGAACTGTGACAGGATCTGTAACAAATAAAATACACCCACGTACCAGACAAAATTAAAAAACACCGAACGCGTTTCGATAGCTACGCTATCATCAGCAGTCGACTAGTATTTTATGCCCCTTTAAATTTATCGATTTTCTGAGTGACCTAAAAGCAGATATATTAAAACCATTCACCTTTTTCTTATCGTTTTGACCATATTTCCAACTTGATATCACGCCGTAACAACTGTATACAACCAGATGCTTTCTACCGCTTTCTACAAGACAGGAACTGACTTAAAATGTTCTCGTATCTTTATATATATATATATATATATATATATATATATATATACCTTACATTAAGGGCATTTTTCTTCTGTCGTGTAAACACGCAGTTAATGTTATTTTCGCAGCAAACCTAACAAGAGTACCAAGTTGTCCCTTATTCCCGTATACACCCAGTCTGTAGATGGCTGATTTCTGCTTTATTTGGAGTATATATTTTTGTTTTAATTACTCACTTGTAGATATATAGAATGTAAGTTAGTTTAGGTGTGCAATATTTAGCTACTATATTGATACAGGGACAATATATGTATAAAACCCTTTTTGCGTTCATTGATCAGTGTGGAAAAATCCGTAGCAAGCGATCAGCCCTGTTTAGCGAACACTTCCCCCATTTAACATCCGATTTGAGCTAGAACCGCGCTAAATAAATTAAAAATTAACGAAAATCAAAAAAGGCAGTTACATAAATGACGCCTAAACGTGGGTAACCGAAAATCTAGATCGAACAGGTACCAGAACACTGACCGATAAACAATTTGTTTCCCAGAACCGACCGAGTGGACTTTGTAAGTCAACCAGAATATATTATAATTAACTTGTTCGTTTTCTAAATAAAATAATGGCTTGTTACAGATAAGAATGAGTTTACTCAAAAACACAGAAGGAACCTACACAAGGATATCATGGATCTACCACTTGAAGGAGGATTTAGCAGAAGAAGCGCACAAACATTAGAAACAGGCGGAAATGTTGACACACTTAGGGCACGACTAGTTAAATATATACGCTCCGGAGAAGGCCAAGTAACGATCTCTGCCCTAGAAATTATAAGACTCGCCGCCAAGATACTGTACCAACACCCATCGAAGACCCAGTCACCACCGACACCAGCCGCGCTAACATTTGCGATAGAACACGCAAAGGGCTGTGAAATACGACGAAGTAAGCAACCCGATCTCTTTCCTGGAACGTATAGAGGAACTACAATCCTGCTACAATAGCACTCCATGAACTTTTAAAAGAAAATACTTTGCTCTAGTAGCGCAATAACCAGCGATCCTGGGGATATGGCAAGATCTCCTTTGTAGCTTTAAATTACATTTCTTACCTCCGCGACACCAAATCCAGTTAAAAGAAATCCGCAGCAGGCTACAACCCAGGGAGAAAGCCGCAGAGCATCTTTACCTTAATCGGCAGCCACAAAGCAATATCCCGAGGAGCTGAACAACAACGAATCTATGATGACCTGAGAGTAGAATATAAATACTGCATCCACCAGAAAGGTTTCACGGACATACACAGAGTGCTCCAGCCACACAATTTGAAATGCTGCCCCCAAGGACTCAGCCCACCAGCCCCAGGCGCCCGAAAGTTCATTTTAATGTTCTAACCTCTGCGACAGATTTGCAACCAGCCCGTACACCTGCGCTCGCAGCTAATAACGAACGACGAGCCCGTATAAACGTGAAGAAGTCTGTTGGGGATGTAATGATCCAGGCCATATGAAAGACAGATGTAAAGTTTTCTGTTCACGATCTGGAGCCCCTATAGGACAGACGGAATGGGACGCCCGGCTACGTACCGTTAAAGATTTCAATAAGATAGAAACCAAGATATGTTCCACTCGCCTCTGATGATTGACTCTTGATTACCCTGTGGATATTCAAGACGCCTGTTCATACGCTAATCGACACCGAAGCCTCCTGAACATATATAGGACGAAAGGTAAAGAACCTGCTTGTATCTAACCACGTATATCCGAATATCCTGTACACCGCTACCGTACGCCTGGCCGACAGTTCTCTTGCGGAGACGTGTCTTCCTCAAGTAGAGGAACAAATACTTCAGATACCCGGATACTACATTTCCTAGTTATCCACCGACGTCGTCCTCGTGTTAGATTTTCTAGAACGTGTGTACGCCAGGATACACCTACCCACTAAACAGTTGGAAATAGCCGGTAAACGCATTCGTCACAAGAATATAAAAGCCCAGACTTGGTATAAATTCAGGGCCCAGGTAAAAGCCAGCTTCCAGTACTTAATAAATCCCTAGAGGGCAATTGCAACGGTATGAATGTAATTATAACTATATGTAAAGGGGAGAGCTAAAGACATCGTGCACCGCATCACACTATTACCGAACGTCACCCCCATTAAATAACGACATTATCCCCGAAATCTATCCATGCACGAAATTATTAACACGGAAATAGAAGACATTATTGAACAGTCCCACAGCCCCTGGATATCCCTCGTGCTCCTCGTGAAAGTCCCGCTGGGTCCAGTCGATTCTGTGTAGACTATAGTAAAGTTAACGAGGCCAACGTCAAAGACACTTACCCACTCCCATACATTCAGCGAATATTAGACAAGTTACGTGTAGCAAGCCACGTAAGCCCGTTGGACTTAAAACAGGGATACTGGCAATTTCCGCTAGAAGAAGCCCGCAAGCCACTTACCTCCTTCACCGTACCGAGGAGACTATTTCAATTTAATGTTCTTCCTTTCGGTCTTTACTCCGCAGTCGCCACTTTCCAGCGATTCTTGGACATCATTATTGGACCAGAAATGGTCGAATGGGCCTTTGTTTACATTAACGACATCATCGTCCTGGAAAGACGTTCCAAGGACATTTACACAACCTCCGGCAAGTATTCCATCGTCTCCATGGGCCCCAGCTACAACAGAATAAATGCTGGTTTTGTCAAAATAAACTGAACTACCTAGGACGTACAGTCAGGTTGCAAGAGATCCCGACAAAATTACCGCAATCATACAAATCCCAGCTCCATGCACCGCGAAACAGCTGCGTCAATTTTGGGACTCGCGTCATGGTACAGGAAATACGTCAGCGGTTTCGCCCAATTAAGCCAACCCTCATCGGATTGTTAAGGACAAACACAAAATATAACTGGATTGAAACACAAGAACGCGTTTTCGCCATCATAAAAGAAGCGTTAACTGCCCCTCCCGTGCTAGCTGCCCCGACTTCCCCGAGCCTTTTGTATTGCAGACAGACGAGAGTGCCACCTGAATTTGATCCGTCCTTAGGCAGAGACAATCCCCCGACTAGAAAGCGATTACTTGTATCAGCCAAACCCTGGCCCCGGAGGAAAGGAATTATTCCACAATTGAACAAGAATTCCTGGCGGTAGTATGGTCGACACAGCAGTTGAAAGGACATTTAGAAGGTTAGCAATTCACCGTTCTCACGGATCATAGGAGTCCGGAGGATAATGAAATTACAAGAATTCGTCTCCACGATAACCCTGTGTCACCCCAACTGGAAGCTGTGCGTACTACAGGCGAAGCGTGCAGATATTCTAAAAATGCCTCCCCTATTGGAGAACATTTTGGAATTGCAAAAACCATGTGCCGCATCTACAGAGATTATTACAGAAATAGCATTTGCAATTAACACAGTAACGCACGGATCTACAGGATCATCACCGGCATTACCTAATTTAGGCCGAGAATTCGATCCCCCTGATGTGTGGGCTACGAAGATACACCCACAACGCCGTAGTACCACGATGACCCCAACAGAACAAATGAAGCATATGAGCAACCTAAGGGAGCCACTGGAATTGCCCAGGATTTCGTTAGCACAAAATTTCGAAGTACAAAGGCATTATTACAGTCTCCGTCGTCGAGCATACCGCACCCGCGAAGGAGATCTCGTTTGTCTCAGAACGCATCATATTTCAAGCAAGGTTAAGGATTTCACAACAAAATTAGCAAAAATTTGACGGTCCGTACAAAACACAATTACAGCGCACATACGCACGCGCACACGCACACACACACACGCACACGCACACGCACACGCACGCACACGCACACGCACACGCACACGCACACGCACACGCACACGCACACGCACATGCACATGAACACGCACACGCATACGCACACGCACGCTCACACGCAAACAGACACACACACAGGCACGGATGCGACAGACGGTAAGCAGGAAAACTTCCCGGTGCGCCGCCGGTAGGCGCATGCGTAGAAGGCGCCAGCGCCGGTACCGGTATCTGTGCCGCTCTGGCACCGGCATAACAGATCGGGGACGACCGCAGCGCCGGGACCGATTTGTGTAGGGGTAAAAGGTTCAGCGAGTGTGGGCCGTTAGGTGTGAGTATATTTGTACATTCCAACATATCATATTCCGCGAAAATCTGGCTGTTTTTGCTGATGCCCGAATTTAGCACAACAAGCTGCCGCTTCATCGAACGTGACCTAACCCAAAACTAGAAGATTAGTCCATACAATGATAATGTTGCATCTGAGATTTGTACGAGTAACGAGTTTCTATGGGGCACCATGGGCTGGTATGGGATTTCGTTCCAAAAGTTTCGAGTGCACAGTGTACACGATTTTGATCGACTCCTCACTCCCCTTTTCTGTGGACAACAATACGGGTAAGAATTTATAATTTGAGTAATAAATTCAATTTTAGGGTCCGTTAACTATTAGTATGCCATAGAAAGCGCTAAACATGGATAATGGGTTTTCTCGCCATTTTTTGGTTACATCGGTACTTGATAATATAGATTCCACTCTCAGTTTTCTAGCCTTCAAATTAAAAGAGAAATGAAGTATTGAAAATTTCATGCGAATACCCCATTACACTCCATCGATTTTCAAAATTCGCTCAATGCATCAAAGGTAAGTTTTTAATGTATATTTTTGCATATTCGAACTGTACGAGTAAAATGAACCTACGTTGCTGTTATGCTCTGTATACGTAAACCTTACCCTTTTCGTAATATTTGAGATTTTTCAAAATTGTAAGGTAAATGTTATCAATTGACACCCCATACTTTAGTACAATGATAAAATAACTATTGGTCATTGTGAATAGTCAATATAATGAGCTATCAAATCCCATATGACTGGTTGAAGTAAAGGGTGTTTAAGGAATTTAATCCTTTTCATTCTTATTTAAATATAAGTTACTCGCTTAGTTCAAATGGAAGAACCTGTATATTTTTCTTTCCATTAATGGAGAATTTAATTATGTTTCGGACTGTATTAGATTTTCTTCTACCTAAAATCAATGGTTTTGCAGTTATTCCCATTTAATTGAAATATTTACATTAATTAACTATTCAAAAGAAAGGACATCCAAGAGGAAAATAAATTATACGTGAGCTTTCTTCATTCAATGTTCACATTGTTTCCCATCTTCGTCTATACACAAAGGTACTCTTTCTACGAAGTTATTTCGCACATTTGCGAGTAATAACGGAGTTAGAGAAGAAAAACGTGCCCGATACGTCCTGTCATGTCTTCTTTTGTCGTCGTGGAAGTAACGTAAACAATACCTTTTATGTAGCCCCATAAAAAATAGTCGAGGCAAGTAAAATCAGGGGATCTTGCGGGCCAGTTTTGGGAGCCACCTCTTACAATCCACTTACCAGGGAATCGTCCATTTAAATGATTTCTTATACCATGACCGATGTGAGCAGGAGCGCCATCCAAATACGCTCTATGACATTCAAGGGGACGTCTTCTAATAATGTCGGTAGTTCTTCTTGAAGGAATTCCTGAGCATTTAAATGAGCATAAAAAAATAAGGCCCGATAACATAATTATTAATAATTCCACTCCACACATGTAAAGGCCACCTGTGCTACCTATCCATTGTTCGATATAATTCTCGGTGCTGTAATAATGAACATTATAACGATTAACCAAACCATTATTGTGGAATGTCGCTTCGTCCGAAAATACGACGTACTCAAAAAATTGTTGGTCACTACTAAACTTTTCCATTACAAACGAAATTCGATTATTCGTGAAAAATCAGTTTCTTCTGAATGTTGGTGCATTTGAATATGATAGGAATGGTAGCGATACTTTTTTAGTATTCTGTGAGCACTAGTTTTACAGATTCCTGTTTGCTTTTGAATTTCACTTAAACGGCTTGCAGTGTTGAAAATTCGTTTTCTTCATTTTGTGTAATTGGTTTACTTTTTGCACTTTTTCGCAACTTACGCTGTCGATGTTTTTGAATCTCTGTAGAAGTCTTTCGAATACAGCTTTATTAGGATGGTTGTGGTTGGATATTTCTGAGCGTAAATTCTTGTGGCTAACAAACAGGTTTTTTCGCATTCGCTAGTCACCAAAATCATATCAACATGCTCTTGGATGGAATACGTTATCATTTTCGACTGTTTGTAATTACTTCAAGCATAGTTAAAGACAGTATTACAATTTAAATACAAAATGATAATGACAGTTTGCAAATGTCAATCCTAGAACAATCATTGCATCCTGGATATAGTTATCCTTTTTATCAAAATACTTGTATTCTTGTAAATATTTTAATTAAATGGGAATAACCGGAAAACTATTGATTTTAGGCATAGGAAAACCTAATACAGTTTATAGGATAATTAAATTGTCCATTAATGAAAAGAAAAATATACAGGGTGTTCCATTTGGATTAAGCAAGTTAATTATATTTAAATAAGAATGAAAGGGATTAACTTTTTTAGACACCCTGTATAAATTTCCTCCAACCAGTCATATGGGATTTGATAGCTCGTTATATGGACTATTCATAGTGACCAATAGTTATTTTATAATTGTACTATAGTACGGGGTATCAATTGGTAAAATTTACCTTACATTTTTGAAAGATCTCTAATATTTCGAAAAGGGTAAGGTTTACGTATACACCGCATAGCAGCAACGTAGGTTCATTTTACTCGTACAATTCGAATATGCAAAAATATACAGGGTGTTACATTTAAAAAACAATTAACTTTGATGCGCCACTATTTCTTGGTATACCCTGTATAAATGGAAATAATTTTAAAATGTGGGAATTATAATCCTATATCATATTGCATTGTAAGAATTTTGAAATTTGGTGGCGTCTAAGCGCTACACTCCGTGTCGTTCGTCGTGAAATTCCCGGTATAGTTATTAGGGTTTCAATTCGTTGGATATGAAATAATAGTTCTGTTGAAAACTTAAAAATAATTTTCAATTAAAGAATATAATTGCGTACATAACGTACGCTGATACAACACAAATAATTCGTTTATTTGCGCAAGTGCAAAAATAATAAATTATCGCTTGTGATGCGTTAATTTCAAGCAATATGTATCACAGAAGTATAAATGAGACAAAAAGGTTGAATAATTGCGAAGCTCAAAAATTAAATTTGTATCCTTGTTTACATTTTTAGGTAGTTACTACTAGTTGAGAAGTAAAATAAGTAGATTTTTAAACATTTCGATATTATGATTACGAAAAGTAATCATACCGGAAACTAAGTTTTTTTTTCACTAATTTCACTAAATCTGTAGGTGGGACCATTCTCGATCTATTCACGAAACATGTTCCACATCTAATGCTAATACCAATTTTTTATATACAGGGTGTCCACAAACTCTTTTACCAAAAGAACACTGCAGATTCTACAGCTAATTTTATGTCGATTTAACGTAAATTACCTTAATACAAAAATGCTTCCTAAGAGAGCTGGAGTTCTTGGAAGATGGCGCCCTAACATCGGTTTAATTCAAGTATCTTCAAAATGGTTTCCCTTTAAATGATAGCATTCTGTACATTTATTTAGTGGAATGTGCCCAATCGTATGGCGTGAATATGATTTTTTAGTTGTTCTCATTAGCGGCTCGTTTGGGCCCATCGGACATTGTTATTCATAAGTTTTTTGTTTTTCAAAATTTCGCAACTTTAACATAAAATTTAAAAAACTTCGATTTTTTTATAAAAGAATGATACTCTTGTCTGAAGTCGCTACGACGCACCGTTTTCGAAATAAATCGATTTGAACTTTTCATGTATTAATCATTCTTTTATAAAATTAACTAACGAATTCATTTACAATTATGAAAGATGGCTATGGAAAATGAACAAAATAAAAATTGCGTAAACGTCAAACTGCTCTCATGTCATAAATTAATTTTGCTTTAGAAAGTAAGAAATAAACTCGGGTAAAAAATAATCGTTTTTAATACAAAAAAATGTTGCTGACACAATTAATAATAAAAAAAATTCAAAATGATAACTGAAAGCATGAAACACAAAATGGAATCTACAAAAGATGCTCCACATGACGACCATCCGTTTCTATGCACAAATTTATTCGTTTATGTAAAGATTGCCGAATTTTTGCAAAAATTCCCCTATTGTTCCTAAATTCGTCGCAGGCATGCTGAATTCTTTTCCAAAGCTGATCTTGTGGTTCTATTGGTTAGGAATAAACCATTGATTTTAGATACTCCAAACACAAAAATCGCAAGGATTTAAATCTGGAGATCTTGCTGGCCAAGCAACCGGACCTCCTCTTCCGATCCATCGCTCTTGGTAATTGTTATCTAAAAAATTACGAACTGTTTTGTTATAGTGAACCGGACAACCATCATGTAAAAAAGTTTCGCCGAATATTCATCAACATAGGAGTAATAGTGTGCATTGTGCATATTAAAAATTCCATCTTTTGTAAAAGCGGCTTCATCACAAAACAAAATATTAGAAAAAAAATCTTAGTCCTGATTCTCTTTATTTTGCATCCGATTAGAGAAATCAACACGAGCAGGAAAATCACCTGCTTGCAAGGTCTGGACTTTTTTGAAATGAAAAGGATACAAGCCTTCCATATGTAGAAAGTTTCACACAGAAGATTTTGACACATTGGGATACATTGCAACCAACCTTCTTACACTTATTTCGGGATTGTACTCAATTTCCATTGAAATATCATTCTGATATTCTTCCATTACATCAGCATGTCTTCCCGTTTCAATACTTTTAGGAATTACAGATCCTGTTTCCCTAATTCTTTGATGAAGAAGCGTAAAATGATTTAGGAGCAGGATATCTTCTACCTGGAAATTTATCTGCATATCTACGTGCTGCTGCCCAAGCGTTGCATTGCATTTCGCCGTACACTAAATGCATATCGGCATATTCTTCGTTACTAAACGAACCATTTAAACAATATTCAACTTTTTGTATTTACGGTAATATAACTAAACAATAAAAAATCTTTTACTTAAAACTTATTTGACACTTTAACCTCAACTAGTATCCGTAATACTAGTTATTTTGACGTTCACGCAATTGTTTTGTTTATGTTCCATAGCCATTTTTCAAAATTTTAAATAATTCGTTAGTTAATTTTATAAAAGTATGATTAACACATGAAAAGTTCAAGTCGATTTATTTCGAAAACGGTGCGCCGTAGCGACTTCAGACAAGAGTATCATTCTTTTATGAAAAAATCGAAATTTTTTAAATTTTATGTTAAAATTGCGAAATTTTGAAAAACAAAAAACTTATGAATAACAATGTCCAATGCCCCGCCCAAACGAGTTGCTTATGAATACAACTAAAAATCATATTCACGCCATACGATTGGGCATATTCCACTAAATAAATGTACAGAATGCTATCATTTGAAAGGAAACTATTTTGAAGTTATTTGAATTAAACCAATGTTAGGGCACCATCTTCCAAGAGCTCCAGCTCTCTTAGGAAGTATTTTTGTATTAAGGTAGTTTACGTTAAATCGACATAAAATCAGCTCTAGAATCTGCAGTTTTGTTTTGTGAAGAGAGTTTGTGGACGCCCTATATAAAGAACTGAAACATCACAATTTTTAGATACCATTGATACATGGAGACTCTCTTAATAGTTTAAGATTATCCTTTTTAGATTTTCATCGTGGTATTGGACATTTGGGCAACCCGTATGCATAGTTTACACGTATATTCAACTCAAAATTTATTTATAATGCAAGAATGATAGCAATAGAAAATCGAGATAACATCAAATATTATATCAAATTTCATATACATTTACATAAATTTTAAATGTTATATAACAATATACACATAATTATATTGGAATTTGTTTTTCTCACTGCCTCCGACCAATATGACGTAGTAGATACATTACACATTACCACACCACTCTTCAAGTATTCACATTATTTCTAAAATTTTCATCAAATGTACTCCATGCGTATGTCCATAAGTCAGTTCCACAACAGTAAACATCTCTATTATAATCTAATTTCTTGCCAAGATGAACATTCGCATATTTCCGAATATAGACGACATAATCACCTTGATTACTCAAAAAACTTTACTGGGACATTATTTTCAATTTGATTGTATTTCAGAATATTGAATGGATACATCCTAATTATCCATGGATTTAAGTTCGAAACGAAAAAAGAAAGGAGGAGCAGAAAGAAAAAGCTGGAGCTACTTGAAAGTGCGAAGTCCTGCAAGACTGGAATCATTGTTTAGGTCACAAGTAACTCCATCGAGTAAGTCTTATTTATGATCTATATGAATGGTAAGTGCTCTGCGCCCCTCAAAGCATTGGCTATGATCCTCCCCATCGAAATCATTGAAGTAACTTTGTGATTGGATCATTGTCCATGCATACTGCAGACTAACATTTAAACTTCCCCAGCCAGTACAATCCAAGACGAATCATCTAATGCTAGTCCGAAATCTTCGATTGACGATGATAATCCTGGTTCAACTGGAACTAATATTATTCCACAAACTGACAACGCAGATTCAGCTGATGAAGATGTTGAAAAAACGAAACGAGAACTTCCACCTGTTGCGGCAATCTCAAACCCATTAGCAGTTGAAGAGGAGGGCACTGTCGATGATTATTTTTCAAGAGACCGCATCAGCTTAAAATCGGCTCCTTTTGCAAATTCCATCCAAAGCAACCGAGTAACCATCGTAATTCCAACTTTCAGAAGACATTCAATACAGAATTTGGAACACGTCGGCAGTGGTTAACATATAGCGCCAAGAAAAACGCTTTGTTTTACAGTGTTTGCTTGGCATTCAGTTCAACCGCAGAAAAAAGTACATTCATTGATGGTATGTCCAAATGGAAGCACGTATACCAAAGAATTGAGGAACATCATGAGTCTGTACTACATACAAAATTCTCTGAATAGTACTTCATCTATATCAATAATGCAACTGTTGAGAGTCTCCTATTCTCTAACCAGGTAAATTTAAGAAACAAACACGTAGCAAGATACCGACAAGTGGTGAATAGAATAATTGATATAAAACTGATAGGAAACGAAGTCTGAGCTATAGAGGTACTAAGAACAAAGCGTGCCATACTTTGGAAAATGAGGATTTGGATCAAGGCAATTTTCTCGAAATTATCTGGTTGCTTTCTAAGTACGATGTTGTCTTAAAGGATCATCTGAACGAAATGATACCTAAGAGTAAAAGTATCAGTAAGAGGGGTATAAAAAACCGTGCTGGCTCTTCGTTTATTACGTACCTCTCGAAATCGACTGTGAATAAATTAAACAATATAATAGCCAACAAAATTAAACACATCATTTCTGAAGAAATCAAGAAAGCTGGTATGTATTCCATAGAAATAGATACTACATAAGATATCTCGACAATCGACTATATATATATATATATATATATATATATATATATATATATATATATATATATATATAAACGAGAAGTAAAGGAAACGTTTTTATCGTTCGTACCCTGTTCCCATTCTATCCCTTTCAATTGAAATTAAATTAATATTTGATTTTTTCTTCCAGAACATAGCAATAACGTTCAAGATAACAATATTACATTCCTACAAGAGCATAAAAATTTTGCCTGCTTCATTTATAAACCGTATTCTATTGTCATCACGATTTTTTACTTACACTTTACCATTGTATTTATGTAATACTGAGATGAAATGGAAGATTATTTACTCAAAGAAAATCTACTCCACCTTTAACAAACACATAATATGTTACAAAAATTAAGGAGTTTTATGATACCTGCTATGTAATCTCTCCAAAAACACTGTTGCCTTACTTTTGATACTGAATCAGGCAAAGTTTCTACTGTAGCATCTTAAATTGCATTTTCTCCCATTGGATACATAATCTGTGAACGCACTGTATATCATCACGTTCATTTTTTTTTGATTTGGGGTTGTGCTGACAGTAAGTGCCGGCGCCGCCTCCCAGAATTTTTCTCGCGCCAGTCGCGCATCTCCCATCCGTCCCTGCACACACACGCACGCCTGCGCACTCACATACACACACACACACACACACACACACGGATACGCACTCTCACGCGTACGCGCTCTCGCTCACGCTCACGCACCTACAAACACACCCACCCACGCCCGCACGCACGCACGCAAACACGCATGCACACACGCACCCGCACACGGACACACTTGACCTAAAGTTGTAAAAGGGGTTAATAAGTCGATTTAGCGCTAGTAAAAAAATTTAATCCTCTTTAACTTTTGTGAAGGTCTTCCTACGCCTATCTTTACTAACTTTGGTGGTATTTTAATTTTTATTTAAACTCTAGCAAAAAAAAACTGAATGTTTCTCACCGTTGTCGTTTTTCTAGTCACCTGTTACATAAAATAAAAAGAAAATATTATCATTTTAAATAAAACGCCAGTTTGGTATTTTTTCTATTGTATTAACAATTGTGTGACAATTAAAGTGATTTAGTGTTGTTACGTTATAAACTGGCAGTAAAGCGAAATAACAGACACACTTGGCTTTTGGTCGACTAGCCAGCGGTCGGGGTGGATTCGATGTACTGAATTTTGAGCAAAATAGGATAGTTTGTGATATACAAGGCCAAATCGGAGTTGAAACGACATAAAACCGGAAAGAGTATTTGAAATGTCACGATAGGGGCTGAAATTACACTTTAACAACAAAAAGCACTTAATTATGTACACAACCACCTGAAAAGTTTTTGTCAAATTGCAATTTATTATGTTCAAATCATAAAAGAAAATAATACAGTGATTCAACGGACTCTAAATGTTTAATTAAATAATCACTTGAAAAGCTTACGGCCCTAATAGTATTATTTAACTAAATACAATGTAATGAACGAATTAAAAAAAACGATAACATTTGCATGTCGTTAGATGCTTTGTAATAATAGGTTCACGTAAAAAAACAAGTTCAATAATTTAAATATATGTAAGGAAAATGAATACATAAACAACAGAACCATCGAATTGTCAGCAAAAATTTTACAATCTTATCTTTTACTGGTGAAGCTAGCTAGCTCACGACGACCTCTATTAAAATATATTATAAAATTGATTAAAATGTCCGAAATAATAAATGGCTACTTTCCTCTTCACAAATAAACGGCGTGCGTAAAACGCACTTGTTACATAATTTCCGATGTAAATTCGTCCGTTTAAACAAAAAATTAAAAAAACCCTTCAAATAAATGTAGATAATAATGCGGACGGATACGCCTATTATAAAATTTGAACGGCAACAACAAAAAAACAACGAAAAGTTAGTCTTTTAAAGAAAATGCGTATTCAATCGTTATACAAACGCTAACAAGATAATGCAGATTACACACCCTAAATTTATTAGCTTTAATCACCCACTACATTAATAAAAAACACAGAAATGTTACCTTAGGTAGAGGATGCCCTTTTGTTACACAGTCATCTGGAACCTCGGCTCTATGGTTGATGCCAACACGACGCCAGCAGCTCCCCATAATTTAGGTAATGACGGCCTCTCTTTCGACTTGCATTATGATTAGATTTCCATTGGTTGTATGTACATTGACAGTTACATTAACATACTAATAATTAACTTCACTTTAATAATGTACGGAATAATTCTTAATATTTGTAACTTAATGAAAAAGTTGGTCTATTTACAGCTGGTTATTTAATTAAGGGCAAACTGTCAACTTTACATATGAAACTTTGGGACATGCTCAGTTATTGCAAGAATTAAATGAAGACTTTCTGAGGGGAATGAATTTTGGTGCATGGGTGCAGCAGAAAGTGAGAGAACAAACAAATTTTGCACGTTTAATGTTCTTTTGAGATGAAGCAACATTTGTCAAAAAATGCAAACGTGAATAGGCATCACTTTCATTATTATGCTACAAGTAATCCCCATTTCATAAGAACCCATTCACAAAACAGATGGTCTTCAAATGTTAGGGAGGGGTTGTAGGAGACCATGTCATTGGTCCGTAACTGGACAAGTATGTTTTAAATGTCTTACAATATAAGTTACCGCGATTAATGGTTCAGATACCAAATGAAGTTCCTGAACGTCTTTGGTTGTTACATGATGGAACCCCTGTGCATGATACAGGGTCTATCACTAACTTTTGAAATAAAATATATGGGCATAAGTAGTGGATTGGAAGAGGAGCACCAGTACCCTGACCGGCTAGATCACCAGATCTAACAAAAATGGATTTCAGTATATGGGGATTTATAAAATATCAGGTACATGAAATACCCCCGACTACGAGAAATGATATGAACATTCGTATTACGAACTGTTTTTAGAATTTTACTCGGGAAATGTGTAGAGACACGACTCATACTTTTGAAAACCGTATTGAATTGTGTATTCAGGTTAACGGGGGTCACTTTGAACAAATAATTATGTAATAATTTACTTTAAGAATTGTCCACAAGCTTGAATCGTTAAATATCGGACCATCGTTAGAAAAACTCATCTAGTTGGCTTTGGATTTATGTTGAAAGAAGACAGATACATCGAAAAAAGTTTGTGTATTCAACTTGAGCGATGACAGAACTAAAATGTAACATGACAGCCGACAACTTGATGACGTTTTCTAATGAGCACCCGATGTTTTTATGGCATATCTTCCACTATGGATATGGACTAGAAAAACGACAATGGTGAAAAAAATTAAGATTTTTGCTAGAATTTAAATAAAAATTGAAATACCACAAGAGTTAGTAAAGATAGGCATAGGAAGACTTTTACAAAAGTGAAAGAGGATTAAATTTCCTACAAACCCAAGTAATAAAATTCGGGATGTTTGATTTAAAAAACTTTTGAAAATTAGGTTTAAAGTTCGCAATGTTGGCATGACCATATAGAACACCTTGTAGAAATCATTAATCTGTGTTATCTTAGGGGACCTCTGTCATCATTCCTCTTTCCGTTTCCGTTTTGTTTCCAGTTATTATAAGTAAATATTAATTAACATATTACAAATTGCATTGACCCATGTTATTTCACAAATTTCAGGAATGTTTCAATTTAATTGTCAACGTTGCAAAAATAAGCTATACAAACTTCAGTGCTAAATACAAAATTTTAAGGTGAATTAGAATATGTAAAAATAAACATTTAAAAAATTTTACATTTTTACCGCGCTGCCTTTTTGGAGTACCCTGTATACTCGAAAATAATTTTAGAAGATGAATCTCTTAATCCTCAATAAATCTTTGATGCTACACTAGATATTGACCTTTGTCGCACTATTTGGCCACCCTGAATGTACGAGAGCAGTTTGATAAGTCAGTGACTTTTTGAATTTCCCGCGCAGTAATTTTAAATGCAACACTGCTACCATCTATTAATAGACTACTGTCAAATTTTGAGCAAGATGTGCATTTAGTTTGTGTGTGACTGCCATTGGAAGCAGACAACCTCGTGAATTTTGACGTAAATTGAAAAAATAGAACTGTGCTGATTAAGCATTTTTTTGCGTAAAGAAAACGTCACCGAAACCAAGCAAAGGCTTGATAAATACTATGGTGACTCTCCACCATCAATTTCAATGCTTAAGAAGTGATTTACTCAGTTCCGTGACGCCGAACGTTCAGCTCGCCCAAAAGAGATTATCACGACAGAAATCGTCGATAAAATCCATGGAATGATGTTGGACGATCGGAGAATGAAAGTGCGTAAGGTGGCTGAGGCTGTAGGTGTCTTAACTGAGCGGGTACATCACATTTTACATGAATATTTGGACATGAAAACGCTATCTGCGCATTGGGTGCCGCGATTCCTCACACACGACCATAAGCGCAACCGTATGATCACTTCCAAGGAGTGTTTGGCAATGCTCAGACCAATCCGCACCAGTTTTTGCGCAGTTTCGTTACCGTGGATGAAATATGGATTCATTACAGTACATCAGAGCCCAAGGACCAATCAAGACAGAAGGTCCCTCCCAGTAAACGTACACCAAAGTAGGCCAAAGTGGGTCTGTGGGCCAACAAGGTCATCGCCATATTTCTTTGGCAGCACTCTTACATTAAAAGGGCAAAGCGGCTTTTGGGCAGATTCGATATTGATTTGAAGCAGAAAAGACCGCATTTGGTGAAGAAAAAACTGTTGTTCCATCAAGATCATCTACACGTGCATATGTGTGAAGTCACCATGGCAAGAATCCATAAATTGGGCTACGAACTGTTACCCTATCCAGCATATTCTTCAGGCGATTTCCTGTATCCAAACCTGAAGAAATGGCTGGCCGGTAAGAGATTTGGGTCGAATGAAGAGGTCGTCATTGAAACAAACGCCTATTTTGGGAGCCTCGAGAAAATCTATTATTTAGAAGGAACAAAATTTGGAAAAACGCTGGACTAAATTTATAGAGCTAAAATGAGACAATGTTGAGAAATAAAATGCTTATTTGCCGAAAAAATATCTTTTATTCACAAAGTCACTGACTTGTCAAACTGCCCTCGTATGTGTAGGTTAGAAGATAAAAATTGTTTATTACAATTATTTCATTTCTTTTAATTTCCATTTTACAGGTTGGAAGGTCGAGTGGTGTTCCACACCAGATATTTTATAGTTTTAATACGTACAAACTTTTGGAAAGTTGAGCCCCATTTCGACAGAAAGGAATGTGAAACTTACGAAAACGATCAAAACTGGAACCGGAACAAAATACTGATGTGACAAAAAAAGGTGAAAGCAAAACGTTTTTCTATACAGACATAGTCATTGATCCGAAACTGTTTGTAATTTAGATATCGTTGTAATTAGTAATTGGATAAAGCATGAAGTATTTGGTTTCCATATTTTGTTAAATTAGTTGATTTAGAAAGTTTGCAAATTCATAAACATAAAAATATGTAAATAAAAAACTATAATGAAGCGAAGGAATAAATCCTATGGCGTTGGGTTGTTTTATAATAAAAAATCTAAAACTGAAGTGATATTGATTAGATATGTCATAATGAAATTAATTAATACTAATTAAAAGTTGGGAAGGAGCGAGGATATTATTTATTTGTAATATAATTTTTCTGTTTTCAGATTTCAAAGAATTTCTTGGTTGATTAGGTAATTATTGATTGTTTAGATTGTCAACTCCGTATATATCACAAGTTGCTAATACCATTATCGATCACATCTTTAATAATTTTAAACTAATTAACTTATAAATTTTGTTTGTTCGTGTTTAATATAGGTAATAAGGAGTTCAAATATGTACGAGTATATTATACAACGCTAGGTTGCGTCTATCCGGGCTCTAAGAAACACCGTTGCAGGGCATAATAATTGTTGTCTTACCTTAAATTTAAAAACTTTATAAAATAATTTCAAACAAACGAAGTGTTTTATAATTAAATGATATATTACAATGATATCTTTAAAATCACTTTTTATAGTTTTGTTTTCAATAAAACATTGCAATCGTAGACGCCTATGATCTTTACTTTAGAACTCAACAACAGGTACCCCCCATCGTTACAGAATTAGCAGCTATTGATAAAAAAAACTATAGTATGAAAGCTGTATATCCTAAAACTATTTTAAGAAATCTATTACGTACTTAATACAAAATCGTGTACCGCTTATATATAAAATAAATGAACTATTTTAATTAATTCCTTCGCTTCGTTTCTGGACAGACTTTACATACTAAAATACCAATAAATAAATTATTAACTAAGGTTTGAGATTATAACCAAATAAATATAATTATATTGTACATAAAATTTGCACATTAATTGTTCTTCTCAAATGAATTAATGAGTCACTTCATTGGTTTGGCTAAATTTTTTTAAACAATTGTAACATTGTTAGAAATAAATAAGGTATAACTTTATTACAAATTTGAAATAAATATTATTTATATATCACATTAAATATCTTACAACAAGAACGTTAGCAATATTTACATACATTACATATGTATAAAAATACTGATTTGTTTACTAAAAATAAACAAAGGTCATGAAAATTCCTTAATAATGTCATGTAAACTAATGTAGGTACCAGTGACTAATCCTAATAGACTAAAAGCTATCAACGCACTATTTTTTACAATCATAAGATAAAAACTGAATCCCTTCCTGGAGTACCAATAGGTTGAAGTTTCAATTGCTGCTGGGAATGTTATACCTAGCGCAGATAAACAAAATGCTCCAAATAGAGAAATAAATAAATCCAAAGCCGGCACACTGACAGCTAACATAACTGCAAACAAAATTTTTATGTTCTCCCGTATAAATGCTGTCATTACTTACAAGTCAATAGGACTAGAACAGTTCTAGTGATGTACTCCCAAATCGCTTGCCTGGGTTTACCTTCAAGCTTTGGACCTAAATACTGATTCCAAGTAATATCAATGGCAACGTAATACTGAATTGTGTACGTTATGTATATCGCTAGTACTAAGCTTAATTTTAGAACTTGAGCTAAACTAAAAACGGATTATCAGTTGTTATTTTTGTCAGATAATAATACTTACATGTCGGAATTGGGCAAATTAAGCGTAATTGAACCTTCAGTATCGCTTCCATACGCAAGGTATCCTAATAGTCCCATTCCTAAGTATAAAGACAACACTGCTGATAATCCAACATTAAGCACACCAAAAGTTCCTCTAAAGGATTGAGGAGTCTTCATTTCATTCTCAAGAGGCATTATCTAAAAGTATTGCAATTGTTATGTCCGTAATTGCAGAACGTGTAATACTTACCACACCAACAGCTTCCAACGCGAAGAGCACGGTGCCAAAAAATAAGGGTATATTCTCCAATTGTCCCACGGTCTCCTTACCGGTAAAGGTAACACCTTCAGCAAAAATGTAATACAAAATTATCGCAAAGCTTGCAAATGATATTGCATTTGCGGCAGTTGATAGGGGTGCCAGTCTTTTTAAATTACGAATCCAATTAATAAAAATTAAAGGTAGAAGAAAAATTGCCATGTAGACTGCAATCCCTAAATCACTAATATATACATTAGCAACACTACGCACATTTGCGGCTATGAAGACAATGTATACACAGCAAGCTCCCAATTGGTAAATTAAAACAAGACTATTAACCACATGCCTGTAAAATATAACGTTTACTGACAATATACGCATAATACAGGCTCCACCAGTGAAGCAGGATATTTTGAAGTACCCATGTTTTTCTTATTATCAAAACTTTTTTTTACAGGTTTAAGTAGAGGAAAGTATGCCATTTCATATCTTAAAAATAATTCCGCTCAAATGAGAGCCATTTTTGTGTAAACACTCTTGTAATCTATATTGAATTACTCGGCGGAGCACAACAGATTGAATTCGTTCAATTTCTTTTGGCAATGTTTATTGTTAATTCCGGTAAGGTTTGTGATCTGTTACTGTATACCTTGCTCTTCTGAAATCCCCAAAGGAAAAAATCACATGCTGAAAGATCAGGAGATCTTGCAGGCGCCGAAATGTCGTCATGTTTGGAAATGAGTAGACCTTGGAAAAGTTTCCTTAAAGCAATCATATACACGCGACCAGTGTGACCTGTAGCCCCGTCCTGCTGAAAATAATTGATGTCCGGAAGCCTACGTAACTCTTCCGTCACAAATGTCCTGATCACATGTATGTGACGGTTTGTCGTAACAGTTGTGGTGTTTCCTCTATCTTCTTGGAAAAAATGTGGCCCAATAATACCAGATGATGTAATTGCACACCACACTGTAATTTTAGGACTATGTAATGGCTTTTGGTGTATCTCTCCTGGGTTTTCGTCATTCCAATAGCGACTATTCTGCTTGTTCACGTATCCGTTTAAATAGAAATGTGCTTCATCTGACATAAACATGTGGTGAATAAAGTTTTGTCATCATGTACACGTCGCAATACTTGTTCGGTAAAAATCCTGTGAGCAAACATATCACAATCTTTCAACTCTTGGACAACTTGAATTTTGTAAGGGTGGAAAGATAAGTATTTATGTAATGCTTAGTGCAGAAGCATGTTTCACTGCAGAACACTGTGAACTACGTGTTAATGCTACTCGCACTCTATCAATGTTTTCCTCCGTTCTGACAGACCTTATTGTCCCTTTATGCTTCAAGTTTAATGTGGAGACAGTTTCTTCAAAATTTCTTACCCGTGTTATAATTACATGAGCGGACGGCACACTTCCATGTCGTGGAACATTGAAATTATTACGAAACAATCGTTGTACCAAAGTCACACACTCACCATTTTTATGAAACGATTTTACGCAAAACGCACGTTGAACACCGGACCACTTCTCCACGTTTCTGTTTAAAAGTCAGTAACTGTGAAACAATAATGAAGTCATGGAAGCATTTACTTTTGGCAAACAAAATTTGGGCGAAAAATCTCTTCATCTTTCAGCATGCGATTTTTTGCGGAATTCTGAAGAGTGGGATATAGAGTAATAGGCCACAAACCTTACCGCAATTATCATCGAACATCAAACAAGAAATTGAGCGAATGCAGCCTTTCCTGCTCCATCGAATAACCGAAAATTTTCAATCTAAGTTAGAAGAGTGTTTACAAAGACATTTAAGCGGAATTATTTTTAAGACATAAAATGGCATACTTTCCTCTAATCAAACCCGTAAAAAAGTTTTGAGAATAAACATTTTCTGAGAAAATAGAGCACTTCAAAATGTTACACTTGACTAGCGGACCCTGTATATTCTCCCTTACACTGAAATTGGTGCAAGTTTTCTGAAAAAAACTGGCCCATCTTTAAAAGCAGCTTCAGTTGTTGCAGGAAAAGTGAGGCTACCAACTCTTCTTCTTTTACACAATTCATACTCGGATTTGATTAGTGTATGAATACAATATATACATATCACACCAATAAATAACGTTCCAAATATTCCTAATAAATAACCTGAATTACTAAACGCCTTTGGCATTGCCAAAATTCCGGTTCCTAGACAGCCTTTTATTAGGTGGAAGAAAGTTTCTGAGTTTCTGAAAGGGAAACCATTATTAGATTATGTGGTTATTGAATGAAATACTTACGTTGTAGGATGTTCAACGGTTCGGTGCATATAAGGATCGAAATCTTCATACGATAATTTTGATTTATTGTTTTCGTTAAGTTCAATTTTGTAAACCTCAGATTTTGCATTCTCATCCCTACAATTAAGTTACGTATTTTATAAATAACATAGATGACTTCTCCTAGTGACTATTACAAATTATTACAAGAAAATAAAGTTAAATAATTAGACAATTCGTTTTGTCTAGTGAATTAGTAGTCTTGTTAACCCTAGGCCCGGAACATCGGTATATTATAGTGTTATAGTTTCCCAAACACAATCAGAGAGCTCCGCTCCTAGTGAAGCCACGTTGTTCTGTCTCAAGCACACTTTCATTTGACATCTTACCAAAACGGATTGCTACACTTCGCTCCTTAGCTTCCGGTACCAGAAACTTCTTTATTTAGGAGACTTGATTGTCTTTATGGTATTTTAAGGCTAATGATGAGGCAGAAATTTTAAATAGTTTGTGAACCAATCAAGTAATTAAAAGTATGCAAGGTATTTTCGAGCGTAGCGTAACTACAATAACATCGTTTCATTTAATTGGAATTTGGGAAATTATACTAGCGATTCCTAGTTTTCGTTGTATTCACTTAAATGATTGATTATGGTAACTTGAATTAATAATAAAATAATAATATTGTACAAAAGAAAGTTAAGGTGGAAAGATACCAGCTGATCCTTCCGAACGGGTCCAAATTTAGAGTACTTAATTAAGTTACAATATAATATCAAGTTACCGACTTTAAATAAATAAGCTTCTAGTTGTCGCCAACGAAAATTGTCACGTATCCACGATGTTATCAAGATTTGACGATAAATTTCGAAACTGTAAATTATTTGTTAGTACCGAACATCTTAAACGTAGTATAGGTTCTCGTAGTTGAATGTAGTAACGTATTAATAATTGGAGAAGCTTTTCTATTGCAACGTTTTCTTTTGTCGTTTACGTATTTAAAAGGTTTACGAATTTTTTTTTGTATTTTCTAAAACGAAAATGAAGCTTTTGTGATTGATCGAAGTAAAAGGAAAATGGGATTTACATTTTTGGTATCGATATTTAGGGAAACCCGCTTACTAATTTGAAAGGAAACATTCGTTAATGTCTTTGTAAATAAGGAAAGTTTTTGTATAGATAAATGTGTTCGTTATATTACATTGGGAAAATTTAGTTAAATCACGTTGAGATTGCATCGTATAAAATTTAAATTCAAGAACGTATTCAAATTGTAAGGTACATCTACAAAGTTAGTCATCATTGATGCACCATTTCCGTTGATAAGAGTTTGGTTTTAAACACAAGGCTAATTACTCAAATAAGGTTTCGAGTAGAAGTATGCTAAGCTGACAATGCAATTTCTACCGACGATTTTCGAGTGGAACTTCGTGAACGCGCGTAGGTAGTAAATCGGGGTACCTTTTCCTTTAATTGGCTATTAGATAGGTGGGGTTTAGAAAAACCAATGTGGCGACAAGTGAAATTATTCGCAGTGGCAGTGGTAGATTAGACTTGGAAGCGCTAAGGTTATCGTTACGGTCACGTAGTTTTACCGCGGAACAACATTGTGCAAGGTTCGTGTTGAAGGAACTCTCGTATCAGGGTGTTCATCCCCTCACATTCCAACTAAGGGATCATATAAGTGTTCAACCTCCACGAGACCAGTTTATCGTTTTGTGCAGTTGATCAGAAGAATAAGCCATTAATACATTAACATTCACTATAACTGGTTACAATAAATAATTCAATATCTACTATTTGACAGTCAATCAATGAAGAGTTTTGTTTTTAATTGTGACATCACACCACGGCAAACATTGCTTTTGTTTAGTAAATACTATAATTAAACTTTTTGGAAAATTGTGAGTTAACTAAGAATATTAAACATACAAAGCTATATATTTTTGAAATCAGAAAAAAATAAGCCATCGAATGAGTCTATAGCCACCTATAGTTGCCATTTAAAAAAATCTATGTCTGCATGTTGCAGCTCGAAAAATAATTACTAAAAAAATTTTTTATTCGCATTTTCCCATTTTGCTTAAAAATAGCTCTCTCTTATAACTTTTTCGTATTTTGAATATTAAAAATATACACAGCCGATTGAAAATTTAGACGATTTTTAGTTACTTTCAGATATCTTAGAAAGTTGGTAACAATGTTGAATTTTCTTATCGGTATTTGAATTATCATGTAATTCTGCCCAACCTTGCTAATTTAACCGACTCTGTATATCTTATAATAACAAAGGTAGCCATAGAACGTGGGTATATTCTAGACACCCGGTATAGTAATAGGTATGCGGTTATAAAGTGTATAGTTTCCCAGTTTGTGTATTTATAATTCGTTACGTCATACCAAAAGTTGACGTTACACTGGAAATATTCTAGTTATTAAAGTTGCGGCTTGTGGATTTTCTGTTATCAAAATTCCGACATGTCTAAATGGTTACTACCTCACACAGACTTAATATAGTGATGTCTGGTAAGAGCATCTTTGTATGAAATGTGTTTACGATGGGATGTGTTTAAGGTTGCTGCGCTTCTAACTTTCGGAAATGAAACAAATACGTGTTAAAATGACTACTTCTAAATCAATAAAATAAGGGTAAGCTTTTGAACAAATTTTTATACCCGGCGGTTTGAATATTAATAATAAACAAACATAATAATAACCTAACCAGTAAAAGTTCTGTAACGTGTAAATGGCTCTTTAGTTGAACTAGGCGCGAAATATTTGGGACTGCTGTAGTATTGAATTTCTACGAAGAGTTAAAGTTCTTTTAAACCCATGCCAGATGTGATTGTTAAAACCGGTAAAATTGTAAAGTAAACTTAATGCGTAAATAAACACCACCCTTTTGTCTAAGGATTGAACTGAAGCACGTAAAACTCTTTGCAATAACAATGAATTATAGAGAACTAATAAAAAATAACCTAGTCTATGCCACAGTACCACGGGATAAAGAAAGCAATCATAAATACGTATTTGTGGGAAAAATAGCAGATATGATTCATCTCTGTAATGAACCCCTTTCTGTAACAAATCCAAACGTAATCATTGTCATAGGAACTGTTTTATTAGATTAAATGATAAAAATAAATAACTAGATCGAATCGGTAACCCAAAGTAAAACAAAAACAAATAAATGAATAAAATAAGCAAATAACTGGCTCTAATTTGTAATCGAAATTCTAAATGCAAGTAATAAAACAATTTCTTTATCAAATAAATGATAGCAAGTCGCGTTAGTGAACAATCTAAATTAATAAAAGTAGAAAGGTACTGAATACATTTTATCGGTTTGAATATTACTAATAATCAAAAATAATAATAATCTAAACAGTAGAATTTTGTCAAATAACAATACAAAGGATGTGACTATACAGAGCAGATCCGCATTAAGTGGTAAGTTTTTGAACATTTTTTTTTCTCTTTGTTTCCAAATTTGAAGATTGATCCAATTTTTGTTTTTGGTACCATACGTGATTCTAAGTTTAATTATAACAGTGTGTTGCATATTGTCTTATACAATATTTTTCCTTGACTGCAAATTCAAGATTTAAGCTAACTTTTACCTTTGTTACTATGGTTAATAATTAATGAATGCTAAAAGTAAACAATTAATGTCGGGAGAGCTAACAGGACTATTATTATTTGTTGTTACCTTTCAATTGGATAAATAAAAGAACCTTAGAGAATGGAAACGTTTAATTTGTCACACTTTGCGACAATAATAAAACAGATTTGATAAATAAATATTAGATTAAATAACAAAGAAATAATTATAACTCGGAAAGCTAAGTTAACAATATATGAATTATTTGGTGGCAAACAAATAACAGCATCCGGTGACAGGCGTGAGAGCAAAGAATCGCGTAGGGAGCAATCTGATTGAAACGTGATGTGATTGAAGGGTAGGCAAGTGAAAAATGTATATGTATATATGTACATTTAGATATCCATACAGTAAGTATACACTCTACTATTTATATCTTTCCTACCTCTGTCTATATTTCTACTTCTGACTTCCTTACATGTCGAGACAGTAGACAAATAACTGCCCGGTAGTAGGACGATACCGTTCGTAGGGAATGCTACATCTTCCGGAACACGATTTGGCCAGTAACCGGTCTGATCATCAGGAGATGATTTTGAGAGAAACAGAAAACTCTTTTGGAAATGGGTCAAAAATACAAAACGTGGCCCAATACAGAACGCTGCAGGAGTGATGAATACGAACAACGAGATAGTATGGAACGATTGTGAAGTGAGGAAATGCTGCCAAGAATATTTCGTAAATCTTTACAGTAGTGCGGAAAATAAGACTGCGGGGTTAAATAAGGAGAATGTAGAAGGAATTTTGAATGAAACTGAGGATATTGGGATAAATGTGGCAGAGAAAGCGGTGGAAAGGTTGAAAAACGGCAAGGGAGCAGGCGTAGATGAAATTATTGGTGAAATGCTAACGTATGGGGTTGCAAAGCTTATACGAAGATTGTGTAAATTATTCAATGTATGCCTTATGTGTGGAAAAGTGCCGAGGGATTGGAAGAGCGCGATCATTGTACCCATGTATAAGGGTAAGGGGAACAAGAGTGATTGCAAGTATTTGGAGGAATAAGTTTGCTCAGCGTGCCTGGTAAAGTATTTGGAAGAATTCTGATTGATAGAGTACGAGAAACAACACAAACTAAGATTTGGGATGTGCAGGGTTGCTACATGCCAGGGAGAGGATGTGTCGATCAGATGGTTGCTCTCCAGCACGTGATCGAAAAGTGTTTAAGGGTAAAAAGGAAGCTATACTGTGCATTTGTAGATCTGGAGAAAGCATACGACAGAGTGAATAGGGAGAAGTTGTGGGAAATATTAAATGAATATGGCGTAAATAAAAGGCTAATAAATGGAATAAATGCAGTATACAACGATAGTCGGGCATGTGTTAGGGTGAGAGGAGGTGTGAGTGAATACTTTAATATTGAGCAAGGAGTGCCACAAGGCTGTGTGATGTCACCGTGGTTGTTGAATGTATACATGGATAAATGTGTTAGACAAGCATGTACCGATACAAATGGTGTAATGGTTGGTGACGTAAATGTACGACTTCTGTTGTATGGAGTTAACACAGTCTTATTAGGTGAAATTGAGGATGAGCTACAAAACTCTCTGAGGAAGTTTGACACAGTCTGTGAGAGCATGGACCTAAAGGTAAACGTGAACAAAACTAAGATTGTGGTGTTCAATCGGGAAGGTGGAAAACAGAGTAGAGTATTTACTCTGCAAGATGAAATTGTGGAGCAAGTGGACGAGCTGGTATATCTGGGTAGAATGTTCACTGCAGATGGTACATTGGAGGGTGAGATTAGACTAAGAGTCAATGTTGGAAGGAAAGTGGTTAAAAGTATGTGGACGATAATGAGAAGCGAAAGCATGAGCCTAGCTGCGAAACGAACAATCTATAATGGCGTGTTTGTCCCATCAGTACTGTATGGAAGTGAGACATGGGTATGTCAAAAAAAGCACGAAAGAAAAATAAATGCCGTGGGTATGAGATTCCTGAGAAGCGCATATAGTAAAACTAGAAGGGCCAAGATAAAGAATGAATGCATAATGACGAGTATGGCGAGGAAAAGACGATAATGGATAGATATAAAAGTGGTACATTACGTTGGTTTGGTCACATTGAGAGAACGAACAACGAAAGATTAACGAAGCAAATATATGTGGGTGAGATTAGAGGAATGGCCGGGTCTGGTAGGCCGCGTAAAACTTGGCTGCATATATGACAAAGGGAAGAAAGATAAGGAATTTTAAAAATAAAAGGGCATGTCAGAGACAATGTATGAACCATGAGGAAGCTAGGGAGGTATGCGGAGATAGGAAAAGCATAGAGAAAGATTGTGATTGAAAAATAAATAAGAAGCAGGGATTGTTTTGCCTACCCCGCAAGGGAATGGCATGAAGGTTAAGTTAAGTTAAGCTACATAATTGAGCAGCAGATTGATGAATAATTCACTCGGTTAGTTTAAATAACTAGATAAAACATTCGTAAATTCGAAATCATTTCGAAATTATTAATGTAGATTTTAGAGTGATAATTACATAAACATTCTCGTTTACGTGCTTTAAAATTGTGTGGAAATATAAATATTAACTATAAAGGTTTTATATACAAAATTATACAAGTTATTTGTATTTAACGCGTGTATAGACGTTCACATGTAAATTATGTTATTAAAATTTATTTGAAATACACAACGAAAAAGATTACCTCGAGTGGGGTTTGAACCTACTACTTTGCTAGAGTACGTTCTACCCACAGAGCTATCGAGATACAAACCCCTAATCGATAAAAGTTTAGTCTTTATGTATGTAGAAGTGGTGTGATTTCTACATATGAGACCACAGTCATTATTTATACTATGGTATTTGAGCTCGCAAGTCGCTAGGTTTCGTAAAACCCCCATTGTTTGTTTAACTCTAAATACATGAAGACTAAGTCTGCATCCATTGGGGATTGTATCTGCAAAGTACGTGTTGTAAGTTCAAATCCCACTCAAGGTAATCTTATTTTTATGTATTTAAAAGCATTTTAATTATACATTTTATATAGCGTATATTGCGAACTTCTGGGATTAAATCCAATTAGATTTTAATGTGGAAATGCGACGCTGGTACACGAAATTTTGAACATTACCTATTATATGAACCATATAGTCTGCTTCCTGTCTACAGAGGACCTTGGGTAATCACTATTGAACATTGTTTTTTTACTGCTTGTTTGTGTACTGTTCAAACTTATTATTGTCCATAATTATTTAGTATGTAAAATTTATGCGCGATGAAGTCAAATAATTTTTGTGTTTAAGGTTTATTGGATTTTATTCTTCATTTTATTTTAAAGTAGTAACAAATATTTACACATTGAGCCAAAAATAACGGAGTGTGTTGCAATGGCTGGAGCACTAGATGTGAGGAGTTTTTGGTGCAAGTGTAAGTTTGTCGAGTTTTTGAGTTCTGAATGAACGGTTTGCATTCCTGAGTTATGAATTATTATCATGACGTTATTATTTAGAGATTTAAAGTGCGCCGTGGTGACATTATTACTGGGATTGGTTGTAAATGGCGAATTTCTTGAAGACGCGGTTGAGTGGGATTCAGTTTTGTACTAGCAAAGAGCAAAGTGCAAAATTTGTGTAACTTCCGCTGACGCTAGCGGTTGTGGTGAATAAACTCCATCATTCTGAGGGTACGCGCAAAATTTTAGAATATTTGAGTGCGGGTACGTTATCAAAGTTTTGTTGAAGCGGTTCTTTTATAAAGATTGCGTGTACTCGTTTGTGGAGGATACTTCCTTAAAGGACTGCTGACAGATTGGAAGATTCGTGAACGGCTTCGTAATAAATAAAAGGAGAGTCTATTGATAGATAGGTGAAGCTATAACCTAGGGTGAATTGTTTGACGAAGCTTGGTGAAGTCATAAGACGTAATAGACACTAGAGATTCACAAAAGATTCTTCAAATAGGTCTGTAGAGCTGGTATTTCAATTTGGCAAGCGAGCGACATTGAGAAAGTTTAATATCTGGTGGATCCGTCAAATTAGCACCTCCGCACCGTTTCTACGTTGTCCAGTTGTGTAAAAAGCTGGTTTACTTGTATAGAGCTAAAGTGTTACGATTGTTACTTTGAACGTTACACAATTGAAAATGATTGAAGATATACAAAAGATTCGTGGACAGATGGAAAATTGCACTAATTAGAGGGATGGTTGCTGGCTTTGTTCTGCATTTACTTTGTTCAGGCGTAATTGATCCATCCATATAGATAAATTGTTAAATTTAAGATACGTCAAATTTTATTCAGAGAGTTTAATAATTGAAAAGGGACGTTCAAGCAAACCGAGATCGTGAAGTTTGAAATATACGAGAATTGATTTAAAACAAGTTGTTTTGCTTTTAGATATTAATTTTAAGCAAATGACGGACCGCCACCTTAAATTTTCCCTAGCGCTTTTGGAAACCTTAAGAGCAAATCCAGATACTGGTGTAAATTCATTTAGATACTTTTATTATTGTTGGTTTTACCAGCATGTAATAGGTGCAAAGGTACAACCTGGGTGTATTTTGAATAACTAGATATATTTTATTAAAGTTGAAGAATTCAATATATTGTTAGGGGTGAGCGTTGTCTAAGTTTATTTAAGATTATCTAACCCTCACAGAACTTTTGACTACAAATAAAATTATGATTATCAGCCGACGCTCATGAATTTTTAAGTACCTTTTCGTTCTTTTAAGTGTGTTTTGCAGCCTTCTACTTACAGAACCATCCTAAGAATTGGAGCGCGGAAATACGGACGGGTCCATTTTAAGGTGGGTTTACTAGTAGTCCCTCTCTACAAGTGCTTAACCCTTCTTCACACGTACGATAACAATGATTTAGGGGATAGAGTGACTTTTCTGATTTTACTACCCTTATTACGACGAACCGGTGCAAGCAGTCTTGCAAAATACATCTTGTAGTATGAATATTTTTGTAATTCAGACTTTTATTAGATAACTCAATTTATGTTGCTCTCAGGAAATACCACTCGTTGCTGTGCAAATTGTGATATTTCTACCTCAACAAAAATTTAGTTTCACTAATAAATTGTCTGAATTGTCATAATAAGAAACCCGTGTTCCATGAAAGTAAAATATAGCGATATACCGTGCAATTAAAAAAGTCTGGGCAAAGGGTTAAGACATAAATAGTAATAGTATCAAAATTCTTACTTCTGTGTGTACTTCTCTTCCAAAACAAAACCGGAATTTATATGTTGCTGAGTCATTGTCCGCTTCTTGTGATATTCTACAGAACAAATTTCATATCAATCACAGTCCTGAAACAAACAAATATGATAAAAATATGCATGTAATTGTTATTCATCTTTCAGATTATTATATGCAAGCAAATGTAATAATGGTCTATTAAATGTTATGTAAGAGCATTCAAAGGAAGTTGTAATTAACCAATACATTCTTGTTTTGTAAAAAAAATTATTTTACATTAAACAAAATTGCATTTCCAGTGAAATCTGAGAATTATGGATGAAAATAAAATTAAATATTGTAAGGATGTTATAAATAATTGCGCATTTTGTAGAGATATTTTAGTATATATGTAATAAGACTTTTTTTTTAATTATTCTCGTGGTACAAAGTCTCTGCCTAACATGAAAGTTTAAATTACTCTAAAATAAAATTAACATCGAAGTACTCTGTTGGTTTTGAAGGTTCATTTTCAATCTGGTTAAACACTATTTAAATGTTTGGAAAAATTTCATAAGACAATTGTTCTATCCCCAAAATGGGATGGGGCAGTAAACAGCAATATTTCACGTGCATTACTAACGTAAATTAATACAGATCATTATGCATTCTTTTTGAAATCACAATCGCCTGCTTCCACCAAAGATTGGCTGACAATCTCCCAAATGCCGTATATCCCAGCTCTTTTATAGATACACCCAACTACTCGTACCTTGAAAACGTCACCGAATATTATCCCTCCAAGTCAAAATCAACCACACTTAAGGGGTTTAAATGTCACATGACTTTGCCGACCAAAACGTGACCCAACGCAACCGATACCTCTAAATCTACGCCATCTTGAAACTTTTATGCAACGTAATGTCTTTCAGAAATGCCTAAATTCTACATTCAACGTTTACGTTAATTGTAAACATATATATATATATATATATATATATATATATATATATATATATATATATATATATATATATATATATATATATATATATATATATATATATATATATATATATATATATATATATATATATATATATATATATATATATATATATATATATATATATATATATATATATATATATATATATTTTTTGGTCGTAAAATTCATTGTCGGGTTTAGCTCGTGTAGGTTAATTTATGCTTTCTTCTACGTTTCGGAAATCTTTTCTTTGGTTCCTTTGTCAAAATTCACAATTTTTCGATATTATACATCAAATTAACTTGTGACAACTAATAGATGTCATTTATCTACAGTATCATTGCTTGATTTTAATTTATGTCTGCTGCGTGTTACAGGACCCTTGTCAGTACCGTTTGTGAACGTTGAAGCGGTATTTTCACCTCTGTTGAATGCATGCGTGTTTGTTACTTCTACAATATTTGGATGAGTATTTCCACTTGTGTTTGGTGTTTTTTTAAAGCATTCTCTAAACTGGAGGAACTCTTGAACCATCATGGCTTGTGTTCAACGCCTTGGGACGCTTTTCAATTTCAATACCTTCCCGTAGGATGCGTTCTTGCAGAGTATGAAGCAGATCAATGAACTTTATTTGGTCAATTCTTATTTGATAACCAGTATCTAGGTAATGATCAGTCAAAGAAGAAGATAATTGATGATGTTTTATGGCTAGATGGTACTCTTGAGCTCTAACATGCAACCTACTGTTCGTTTGTTCATTGTAAGCACCATATACTTTATCTTTAATAATTTTTGGATAGTGCAAAATGGTTTAAAAACAATTCGAAATATATTTTTAAAAAATTTGTTTTCAATGCGGTCAGTAAGACCTTTAACATATGGTAACATAACTGACCTTCTGTGTTCTTCGTCCACAATGCTTGTTTTTTGGGGTACCTGGTCCAATTCTTTATGGTTTTATTTATAATCTTTGACGAATAACCATTAAGTTGTAAGATTCGAGTTAATTCATTTAACTCATCATTTCACGAATCTTCATCAGTTAACCGAATAGATCTTATGGTCAGAGATTTAATTACACCATGTAGTTGTCTCGGAGGGACAATGGGATTCTCCCTTAAGGTATCGATTAGAATGTGTTGTTTTCCTATCTACTTTGGGTTGAAATGTGCTATTATCACGCTTTTTCATGATAATATCTAAAAATGGCAATTCGTTATTTGACTATGTTTCCATTGTGATCTCAGTTTTGATGAATATTAGTGAAATGTTGAAGTAAACCATATAATGTATTTAAACCATGAGTCCAAACAACAAAGGCATCATCGCCATATCTATACCAGCATTTAGGTTTAAGAACAGCAAAATTTGAATATTTTCTAAAAATAGCCTCTTCGTATAGTTTCTCAAACGATTTAAAATCAACATGGCATACTATACTGTGACTCGTGGTGAGTGCGAAGGGCCTTCATGGAGTAGTGTGGGATGTCTCTGCCCAGTACAGACAGTTCTGCTTGTCAGATTTCCCGTTTAAATGGAAATGAATAAAAGTTAAAATTGGACATCACTGGAATCTACATTCAGTACTTTGTGCAAAACGCTTAGGTAAGGTTTAACTAAGGTGACAAAACAAGTAATCAGCAATTCATGAATAGTAAATATAAGTTAAGTAAAGATATCAAACGTATATCTGTGCAATTAATTAAAAACATGTATTAATAATCGAAACGTTTAAGCAGTTTTATTCATCTTTTAGATGACGTGCAATGAACACAAACCCAAATGAACCCAAATGAACCCAAACAGTTCATTGGAAGTAACTATATGCAATATTATCCATTTATGCCTGTTATCTCTGATTCACACCGGAAGCGCTCTGATATAATAGATATGCTAACGCCATCTTAATGATTCGGTGAACTGCAGATAGAATAAATGTAGTAAGTTTCACTAATCTTCTACGATTTACTCATAAAGTAAAACCAGCTGTATCTCTGTAAAATCTGCAAATAACAGTCGTGATTGTACCCAAAGTATAATAACATTTTCATCGCCTATATAGTTCCATTTGATAAAAATATGCTCAAAGATTAATTTTGAATATTAACGTGTTTATAAAGAAATGGATTTTTGGCCTATGTCTTCATCCCTAACCCCTTCCCGTCCAATCTAATTATAATTTTAGGATCATTCTCAAGATCCTACCGAAGTCTAATGTTAAATTCATTAAGATATCGATACCGCGTTTGGAGGCCATGTATTGAACCAAGAACAATCTGAACATTGATAGCTTATATTTAGATGGTAGAGATGATTATATCGCTGATAGCGCAGGTGATACAAACCAGTTCACGTTGAGCGATGTCATGAGTCTTCAGAACAAATAAATCACATTTTTTTAATGTCTTTCCACTAATCCGAGAAATTCAAATTTGTTGTATTTTGTTGTATCTCCTAGAAGGCGGCACAAGCGACGACTAGGAGAAAATCACTACAACTTTTTTGTGCCATCGTATATGGCATTTTCGGATTGATTTTAACACAAAAATTAAACTGAAATATAAAAATATGTCATAAAAACTGTTCAAAATGTCCACCTTTTTCACGCATGCAAAGATTTACACGCGCAGAAAATTAAAATCAACCCTGTGCATAGTTTCTTCATAATCTTGAAGGTTGTTTGCTGCATCCTGAATACGCTACCATGGTTGGTTTTCATTTTCTACTGGAGCCATGTAAACCACGGACTTAATATTTCCCCATAAAAATATCCAATGGGTTAAAGTCGGAAGAACGTGATGGCCAATTCACGAGAGCATTATTATCTTTAACTATCCATTTGTTTCGGTACTGTTCATTTAAATAATTTCAAACCGGTAACGAGAAATGCGATGGAACCCCATCATGCATGAACGACATATCTCTCCGAACTTGTCAAGATAAATCCTCCAGTAAACCTGGCAGCGTAGTGTGAAGATGGTGCAAGTAAAGTGCACCGGTTAATCTTTGCGGTAAAATGATAGGACCAACAATAATACTTCCTATTTACCCTACCCACGAATGTAGCAGCTATTCTCTAAGTGTTTTATTAATAGTAGTTTCAGACACTCTTATTTCTCTACTTAATCGTCTTGTACATAGTTCTGGATCTTCTCCAATACGTTCTTCAATATTTTCTACAGTTTCAGGAATTCTTACAGAACGCGGTTATTTAATTTTTAAATATTTTTTTATTATTCTTGTTTACCTTCCATAATCAGTGGTTTCAGAAGCTAAGCGACTAGTTTCCCGAAGACGATTTGTTACGATATAAACTGGCACTAGAACGGGATAACTGGTAACATTGTAGTGGTCGGGGTGGGTTTTGCGCATAATAGAATACCTTTCCATGAATAAGTCACAATCGGAGTTGGGGTTGACATAGAACCGGAAAGGACGCCAGAGTATTTGAAAATATACAACCGGGGTTGGAATACTTAATTACGAAGGTTCATAGCTCGTTTAAATACCCAAATAACCCGCTTACCTTTGGACGTAATTACAGGCCGCCCGGGGGACCTGCATATCTTCGCTATACGTGTAAGGCTACAAATAATATCGCATGTTTATCCTAAATCGATACGTGCTGCAAAATGAACCAGTAATCTAACTAAAAAACTTCTAACCCTGTCGTTACGTTACTTTACTTACTAGATTTGACATGCAATGAAATTTGAAGTCAAAGGAAAGAAAATCACTTTAATTTAATTTACAACCACTTGAAATTGTATCAATCAATTTCCTGTAAAATATGCTCAAATTCATGGAAATAATGCATTAGCTCACCTTTCTTTAAATGTTTCGAACGTAGTTACTTTACTCAAAACAAACAAAAAAATATTGGTGTTAATTCGATTATCTCACCCAAATAACAAAGCAAACAACTAAAATGCACACAATTGATGCGCTGTATAAGAAATGGGGTTCACAGAAGCATGAACCCCACAGCAGGATTCACATTCCAAAAAAACACAAGTTAATTCGCCTATAGATGTGTAAATAAACAAACAGAAATATCAAAACAACCTGGAATTATTACATAGACCTTCTACAATATTTAAATTACCTTGCTTGCCTAAAATGCTGTGATACTAGCCAGTTTCAACGTCTACAATTACTAACTTACTGTAAATTTTACTCTTATGACAAGCTTAAATGGTTACAACAAATAACCTGAGTTTCCCTGTCAACGCAATCGTAATATAAAATTTTGGTACAAAATAGTCAGTACAATAAAAAACCTCATAAATTTTGATTATAACACGGGTGAATATTCTTGCATTAAAATTTAAACGGTAAAATATTAAGAAACTTGATCCTAAAGGACAGCGTATTCAACCGTGAGCACATACAAAAAACGCACAGTCCTTTATTGAAAAGTGTCAACAACACAGGAACAACATAAACGGAATGGATTACCTTGAATTTGATCAGATTTTACACCTATTGGCTTCTTTATTTTACCATCTTTCGTTATACAGCAACGTTTTGATTAATCTCTCAACTGGTTGTACGGTACACCAATGTCTATATTGACACGTTGCTTGTTATCCTTTCTCTATTTATGTAGTAGTTCTGAACGACACTTTTTATTTAAAAAAAAAAGCTTAATTATTTACCCCGAGTTTTTCGCTACCGGCGAGCTATGAAATGATGTCTAGGGAATTAGCAACGGACAATTCGCGTCTTATGTACAAAAGCGATAACTACTCCATAGAAGAGGGAACGCACTAGAATTAACGCTTAACACCTCATTTTAGAATCCTCGACAAACTCCCTTTGGGCGAGATGCACTTAACGATAAATCAATCGTGTGTTGGTTGAAACGACACAATAAAATCCATTCAAAGGGTTGATTGGTGAAACTGCCCCTTCTAACGGAAGCTCTTTCAACACAGATTTGTGGTAACGCGGTTCCGTGATAATTTACCGGCTTCGGTAACGTTCACTTCCTAACACGCCTGCGTCTGCAATGAGTCCCTCGTCAATAATTCACTTTACGTCACATTAAATTCTACCTACTTAAATCTTACAATCATAAAAAAGGATCGCTTAAATTTTTAATGCGCGCCAAAAACGAACTAAACTCGAAAGCCGACAGGAAAATTGCATCACCAAAAAACCACACCACAAAAAGCGAGATGTTTCAAATGTAATTGATATCCAGTAAGTTGATTATTTTATTGCGACGCTAACTCCTAACGCCTCGTATCTAATAGCTAAACTCTTTGTTTAAGACCAAAAATTTTATCGAAAAACTTCCGCCAACCTGTCACCTAAAACGTTTAAAAACTGCGATATATGCCTTTCTACACTGTATTTGAATACGAAGTAACAATTTTAATATGATATTTAATTTTTCCACGGACGCAATTTCAACGACAATGCTTATTATGATTGACACAATTTAAAAAATACCAACAACTATTATTTACAACGGAACTAATGAATTTTCAACCAAATTAGTAAAATGGATCCCACTATCTATCGATACCAATACGTAAACAAAATCTTAATTTAGACTCCAATCTAAGCTTGATAAACAAACCAAAAACTTTATTTCGATTTCAAAATAGGGATTCTTAGGGCGATTACCATTTGTAAAAATTTCGAATACTTCAAAATACGCGAAAGAAAAAAAAGTTACAATCAAAAAAGCTTCCAAGAATTTATGCGTTATCAAGTACAGTTTCATGAACTTATACTACATTTAAGTCCGATATTAATGAATAAATTATAATTTCGAAACTAACGGCCAATATTCTATAAAATCACTATGTGACAGTTTCTCCACTGCAGCAAACTCTGGATGACTTAGTGTATGACGATTTGGAAACCTTTCAGAGAATACTCTGACACACTCTCGGCCATTTCCTTGACAATATTCAGAAACCAATAACATATCGGTATATTCTGCATTGGTATATTGCCCGGCCATGATGAAAATTAAAGTTTTTGAAATTATTAATGGTTAGGAAAATTTAGTAGTACAAGTTACTTCAATGTGACAGTAGGTTTTATTTAGTTGAAACTATGGCAATATACTAATGTAGAATATACCGATACGTTACTGGTTTTTGGATAGTGTCAAGGAAATACCGAGAGTGTGTCAGAGTTCACAAAGTTTGCCAAAGTCTTCAAAAAATGGACCTTTTCAGGACACCTCGTATGAAGCATAAATAAGAGGGGAAAAGTTCCTCGTATTAAGCCATATGCAAACGAAACTAATTGCAATGTTCAACTTTTATACCACAATGCTATTTCAATACAATGTACTCATGAGGAAAATTATGATTGAGCCCTTGGATGCGTAAAGGAGTAAATATGTAGCCCCAAAATTACTAGCAACCATTATTCCATTTTTCTTGTTGTTTGACTTATGTATACGGAATTACAAATTGAACATTTTATTTTATAAATACCCGGTTTTTAAATGTTATTTGTATATCTTGTGTGACATAATTATTTAATCTAATAGTGATTTAATGGTTATAATGGATTTGTATAGGCGTAAATTTCATGTTACTAAAACGAAATTATTCAATTACAATACACATAGCTCAAAGTAAATAACAAAAAATCATATGAAAACATGTTAAATAAAAGTAAACAAAAAAAATTATTGAAAGAAGCCGAAAGCTTATTATACTTATATAAAATAAATAAAACCGAACACGCAAGACTTTGCATACAAAAAAGCCATCAATTATAAAAATTGGCAATACAGCAAAAAAATGATAATAGCTACCTTAATGAACATTTTAAAATTCAGACTGCTAAAGTTTTGAACTATAATTACAAGGGGTATCAAAACTCGGTTGTGAGGTCATTAAGATCGTATGATCTACCTTAAACAACTTTTTTTTGCTTCTTTCTACCGCTGCTACCAATCAGAACCTACATTCTTTCAAGTGTAGAAAGTCGGAACAATCTCCTTAACAATTCTTTCGCGTACCAAGTGATCATACTATAAAAAATTTGCACATAGTATTTGTTTTAATATGGTAATAAACATAACCTAGATTATTGTATTGGTATAAATTTTGGTTACGGTTTCTAATCCTAACATTGTAAAATATTTTAGGTTATTGTACTATGTAAAAAATCTACATAAGAATTTACCTTCGCCTTGAACTTTTTTATATTAAAAAGGTGTAAACTTTGAATTGTATTTTTTTGTAATTAAATAAATAATTGTATTATTTACAGTAAAGATGTGGTGTAATACTAACGTGTACAAACATTATGTTTAGAAACAATAAAAAAAGTTAGCACCTGTTCTAAAAACGTCAAACATTAAATTATTTGCAGAAGGTTTTAATTATTTTACAATAAGTCTAAAGTTATAAGTTTTGTTACGAACGAATAAGTTCTACATACATAAAGACAAATTTACATCGATTGGGGCTTGTATCTCGATAGCGCAGTTGATTAGCGCGGTAATCTGGCAAAGTACAGCTCATAGCTTCAAATCCTGTTCGAGGTAAACTTTTTATTTGTGTATTTAACCCTTTGAGGACTACTGGTCATCTAATGTAACCACAAATTTTTTTCTGAGGTTCCTAGTGGTATTATGCGCTAACCACAGTGATGGGTGTGTTGCCTACACTACAAAGCTTGCGCTGAACTAATTTATTTTATTTACTTTGGCGCCTATTTAACATTTACGCGTGGTGCTGAATTAGATGAAGAGTGATTCCTTTGTGAAGTTTATTTGTGGCCTGTTTTAGTCAAATTCAGTAAGAATGTCAGGTAATAATGCATTTATTTACTTCAATTAGTTACTCTAGAGGTGCGTAGACTATATATTTACTGAGACTTTGATTGAATTTTCAATTTGTTCAATCATTTATTGTGTGGTTTCGTGTGATAACCACAAGGAACTTATACATTGCATCCATTTTTAGGGACATTAAGGTGGTCTTCTCTTGATCTGGAAAATATAGATCCAAATAAATTTTTTGAAATATTAGATGAAATTCCTTCGGACCTATAATCAGAACCATCAAGTTTATATGAAACTGATATGTTTTCAAACCACAACAGTGAAGATATGGAAGAAATGAACGCGACTTTGATCATGGTAACGATGATAATTATAGTCATGCACTTACCCGAAACAGAACTGAACAAAATAATAACTTACAGTGGGATAGTGGCGATGATCTACCACTTTCCACTTTACAAAACAGAAACTCAGCTGTTATTTGGACAACTGATACAAGAAATTGTACTAAGTTATTGGCATTTTCTGTAGAACTAGGACCGGAGTTACCAACCAGTGTTGAAAGTCCCGTTGACGTATTTTTACATTTATTTCCGATTGCATTATTAGACAAAATAGTTTTTGAAACCAACCTATATGCACTGCAAAAAGCGGCGGAAATCCCAACAGTTTCATACCAACAACTGTGGACGAAATAAAAACATTTTTAGACGTGAATGGGCATTAAAACATCTCCTAGCTATAAGGACTATTGGTCATCAAGGGTTGAACTGAGGGATCATTTCATAAGCTCTGTGATGTCAATAGATCGTTTCTCATGGTTACTTAGTAATTTACATCTCAACGACAACGAAAGGTAACCGACGAAAACAGATGAAGCATACGATAAACTCTACAAAGTTAGGCCGCTTCTACACGTATTGACGGAAACGTTTCTTGCTTCCTTCCGTCCTAACGAAAAACAAACTGTAGATGAATCTATGATACGCTTCAAGGGTCGAAGTAGCATTCGTCAGTATTTACCCATGAAACCAATAAAACGCGGATATAAAGTGTGGATAAGAGCAGACTCTACAGGCTATGTCTGCACTTTTCAAGTTTATACCGGGAAAATAAATGACAAAGCTGAAAAGAATTTAGGGTAACGTGTTGTCACTGATCTGACCAGGAGCATTACCGGAAAATTTCATCAAGTGTTCTTTTATAATTATTTCAATTCTGTAGAATTACAAAGAGATCAGTTGGCACATGGAATTTTCGCCTGTGGTACATCAAAGAAACATAGAAAACATTTGCCTATTGATCTGAAAGACGACCAAACCTTCTTAGAGGAGAATCTGATTGGCGTATATCGGAAAACGGAATGGTATGGTTGAAATGGAAAGATAGAAAAGCAGAACTCTTTCTAAGTAACTACCATAATCCATCTGAAGCTGAAACTGTTGGACGCAAAAGGAACAAATAACCGGTCCCTCGCTAGTGAAAGAATACAATTGCCACAGACAAGTGTAGACAAGTTTGACATGTACAAGTCGTTGTACGAAGTAGACCGGAAGTCTCACAAATGGTGGCACCGCATTTTTTTCTACTTTGTAGATGTAGCGTTGGTAAATGCATTTATAGCGTTTGACCAACGAAATGGAAAGTCTGGATTGACTTTAAAATTTTTTCGACTAAATGTAGCTATTGGACTAATTGGTGCAGATCCTGAGATACCTAAACGAGGTAGAAAAAGTGAAAATCAAATAAATAAATTCAAGACAATAATACCACAGGAGATTCGTTATTCAAAGAACGCACATATGCCAGTCCGATCCACATCAGTACGTTGCGCCCAATGTAGCACAAGAAACGAACCTCACAGAACTCTGTGGAAATGTACTTCTTGCAATATTGGACTGTGTCTTAATGACAAAAGTTCGTTTTGCTTCATTCCAAATAATGGAATTTTTTTAAAAATTATAATGAGTAAAGAGCATTGCAATAACAATAGTTATAGTATAACGTTCCTAGTGGTTATCTCAGGGAACCATGCCCTGTAGGCAAAACCTGTTATTATAATTTTTTGTTTTACCTTTATATCTATGGCAGGTGGTCTAATAAAGCTTATTTTCAATTATTTTCAATTTATTTAAAAAATACATAATTCCTTCCTCAAAGGGTCAATAAAATTAATAATGATTTTTAAGTCTAAAGTTGTTTAGAAAACTTTGAAATGTTGTCCAGGTAAAGTAATAAGTATTATAAACGAATCAGGTGCACGTATTTCACCATCCTCTCTTCTTCTATCATATGGCAAGTTTCGAACGTTATGAAAATACTTAGGAAATTGCATATATCTCAATGTCTTTTCACTACCAAAACATTCAAATAAAAGGGCCGTGCCAGACGCCCAAGAATTGGACACACTATTCGAGGACAACGTACCCACAATAATGGCAGGAGATTTAAATTCTAAACACCAGACCTGGAACAGCACGACATCCAACCGAAACGGAAGGGACCTAGAAGCCTACGCCGCGACAAGGAACCTGATCGTCGAAGGCCCACAAGAACCAACCTGTCACCCATATTTCGGAATGTTCCCTTGCATTTCCAGATGGAAACAATAGCAGATCTAAGCTCAGATCACGACCCCGTCCTGCTGCAGCTAGGAGATCAAGAGCCGCTACAGTCCACGCAGATCACTAGAACTTCCTGGAAGAAATACGAAGCGCTGATCAAGGACAAGATCCCTGCAGTGCCAGTGATAAACGACGCCCGTCAGATAGATACGGCAATAGAGAGAATGACGTCAACCATCCAGAGGACTATTGAAGAAGTCAAGTTCACATTCACTAAAAACAAAAATTACTACAGCCTGTCCATAGAAATAAGAGAGCTTATCAGGAATAAAAACAGGACACGACGGAGATGACACCGAACACAAAACCCGGAATATAAACGGGAATTGAATGCCACAGAAACGCGAGTCAAAACGGCCATTAAAGCACACAAAAACGCACGTTGGACAGCGAAAGTGGAATCCCTCGACGTCAAGGACGGATCATATTGGAAGATGGTGAAGGCGTTGCGAAAGGAGTATACAAACACGCCACCACTCCGAGGTAGGGATGGAATGGCGTGCACTGATGCAGAGAAAGCTGACGCATTCGCAGAATGCATAGAAACACAATGCAGCCCCGTCTACGAAAACGCGGACCACGCTCACATTCAAAGGACAAATAGATCCGTCAGAGAGCGCCTGGCGGAAGAATCTCAAGAGAACCTCCGACACACCACCCCACAGGAGGTAAGCAACATCCTGAAGAAGTTAAACATCAATAAGGTACTGGGGCCAGATGCCATTCCAAATCAAGCGCTGAAGCTCCTCCCACAAAGAGGCGTAGCGTACCTCACCGCAGTTTATAATGAGATACTACGATCGAAATACTTCCCCACCAGTTGGCGAGAAGCGGACACGGTGATGATACCGAAACCTGGTAAAAACGCTGCCCTACCCCAAAACTACAGACCCATCAGCCTACTACCGACGATGGGCAAAGTTTCGGAGCGGATCATCCAAGTCAGACTGCAAGAAGAAATAGATAAATTACAAATCCTACCGGACGAGCAATTCGGATTCCGAAGAAACCACTCGACCACCCAACAAATCCTCCGAGTTGTCAAACACGTCGCACGCGGCTTCAATTGGAAGAAGCACACCAGCGGATTATTCCTAGACATCGCAAAAGCATTCGACAAAGTGTGGCACAACGGACTCCTACATAAAATGCTGGAGCAAGGAATATCGCTCCAAGTGACCCAACCCATCCGCTCCTTCCTATCCAGAAGATGCTTCAGGACGACGCTGCAGCATTGCAGGTCCTTCTCCCGAAGGATTACCGCTGGAGTACCCCAAGGCTCACCCCTCTCCCCTACATTATTTAACCTATATGTTTCAGATCTCCCGAAGACCAAAGGAACCATCCTCGCAACATACGCGGACGACACCGCGGTCCTAGCCCAATCCAACAGCCTCGGACTAGTCGACAGACATCTGCAGAGGGCGTCGGATGACCTCGAAGAATGGTATAAGAAATGGCGCATTACCATTAACCCGGAGAAAAGCACGGCCATCCTATTCACGAAAAGAATAGCGAAACCAACCCGCAACATTACCATGTTCGGACAAGACATCCCGTGGAAGAATTCCATAAAATACCTAGGGCTGATAATGGACAGAACACTTCGATAGAAACTCCACGTAGACGACCGAAGATGCAAGGTACACGGGATGATAAAGAAACTCTACCCGTTAATAGGTAGAAACAGCGTGCTGTCAACCGACAACAAGCTGCTAATCTACAAAACGGTAGTCCGGCCGATGATGCTATACGCCGCAGAAGTCTGGGCTTACGCCGCTCCGACAATAATAAAACAACTACAGGTGGTACAAAATAAATACCTAAGAATGGCAGTAAACGCGCCATGGTTCGTAAGAAACGACCAAATACACGAAGACCTGAAGATACCCAGCTTAATAGAGTTCGCAAAAAATGCCGCAACCAACCTAGAAGAGGCACTAGCGGCACATCCCAATCCAGCAATAAAAGGAATATGGGACTACGACATCCAAGATAAAATGAAGCACAAGTGGCCGAAACTCATCTTGAGAAACAAACAATAAGCAAAAGGTAGTATGTTTAATGCATTTGTATTTATTACAGGTACAGCGAATATACATTACCGCCAGGAAATAACCAATTCTACGAAGACATAAAGGGTTAGAACCCGAAATAGCCGTAACTAAATAATGATGACCGATGACCGATTCAAATAAGAATCTCAACAGAATCAGTACCAGCTTCTCTTTCACATATTCACTGAACTCTGGCAACTCCATGAAAAGTTAACTCAATAAACAATCATCGTTTAGTCATGGCTTTAAAAATAGGGGCGTTGCAATATTTTGAAGTAGTTCGTTTAACTTTACAATAACTATCTTAAAAACCTTCACTGTTCACCCCCAAATGGAGCCTTAAACTTGTCAGTGAAACCTCAACTCTAAACAAGTCAGTAATGTTAACAAGGGACTTTAATCTGGACTGTCTGATGATCTATCCAGAATGCGTTCTGAATTTAAGGAGTATTATAAACAACTCCTCACAAGTCATATCAGAGTCAACTCAGTCTAATATTCCAGTCACTATTTCGAGATCGTTTAATAATGTAGGTTCGTTAGCAGGATTGCCATGTAAATATATGGATTGAAGTGATAAGGGTAGGCCTAACTTGATATCATAATTCTGCATGACCTCGTAATTGAGATCCTCCAATTTCGATTAGCGCTCCATAAGACACATTTCTGTTTTTCTTGAGGCTGCACCTTTCTTCATATTCTCAAACATTTTAATCTGTTGACCAATTTCATTTTGTTGCTGAGCGAGTGCATTTACTTTTTCCATCTTGGACTGCATCTTCGCTGCTTCCTTCTTGGTGCTTCGATGTGGATACTGACTTGTGTTAGATATTGGTTGTGTCTTCTTGTGCGACAGATACGTAAATTCTCTAGCACTGAATTGCTCGATCGCTAGTTGCTGTTTGTTACTTGAAGGGCCATGAACAATCTCGTGGTATTCGAAACTGTTTTGTTCAACACAGAAAGTGCATATAGGCAGATTCTAAAGCTGATGTACTAAATAACGGTATATTCAATAGTATCTGTGACTAATAAACGTTTAATTAACGTGCTATTTATATAATAATTCTAATAACATATACAATTCTATTATTTACACATTTCCTTGCTTAAAAAATGCCACTTTACGTTTTATATTGTGTTGTCCTTGCATAATCAGCACTTTAACAGTTAAAGTACTTTAGTACAGTTTCCCTATTTACATTGTTAACCGCGTGCTACATTTATTTTTGCACATGAACACGGAACTTAAATTTTTTATAATTTGAAATTTTAACTTACAGGCTGTATTTCATCCTGTTTAATATTGGTAGTAAACAATGTATACAGGACGAGTCAGCGAAAAGTTTCATATGTCACATAAAGAATTAAAACAAAAATCTACCTGTCCTGGCTTTCTTCGGTAAAATTGATTATGTGACAGTTAATCGAATATGATACCTTTCGCTGGCTCACCCTGTATAAGTTTTCTCTATACCTTTTGTGAGCTGATTACAAAAAATTTCAGGCTTAAATACTGTTTGATAACTATAATATAGTACTAATTAATAATTGTTGTATTTTCCCATAATTATACAATGACCGCATTCGTTAGTAATTATATTAATTTGCATTGAAATTTAAATAAATAAACATGTGATATTGATTAAATTATTTGTGTTAAAAGTTATTAAATTTGTACATCAATTCTTTTGAAGACTATGGTTTAATTTTAGATCATAATTATTTCCAGATTAATGGTAAGTATAAGTAATTAATAGTATATGGAGCAAGTTCTTCCAAAAGAATTAGTAATCGCGTCATTACTTTAATGACGTTATTGTTGCACAATTTAAACTTGCATTCAACACAACGTAAATTAGGTTAAGTAATTGTAAATCAGGTTCGACATTGTAATTAAATTGTGACGTATATGTAGATTTCATTGCGTAATTATTAAACTGACGTCCTTGATTTCATAATGAATATGATTTATTTATACTGTTAGTTTATTCATTAATAAATTATTGATAGTAAATTATAAAAGGCGTGGTTGAGATTGTTAACTCTTGACTTAGTGCAATAATAATGTTAATATATGTCTACATTAACTGTGTCAAACATACCAGAATTACTCAAAGTGAATTAAGATTAATAAAAAAGAAATTGGCCAATGCAACCTTAATGTTTTTTTTTCTATTTTTGATTTGGAAATTATTATATAGCAACATCGGTAAGTTGGTATCACTGTACCTAATTACCACTTTAACTCTAATACTGGGGCTTAGATACTTGAATAAAATAAAATAGTAAAAGAGCTTGGCGAATTATGTAAATTACCTACTTCAAGAAGACCCAGAAGTGGTCATCGATTTGTCTCGTTCCGGTTGATTTTCAGCATCTATGAGCGATGAAAATATCGACAAATTCGAAAATCTGGTGTACAAAGGTCGCTGACTAACGACTCAGCTGTTCATGGCGTGTTGACCTGTCGAATGATTGGTTATAATAGCGCTTGATTTTTGGCAAAAAGCCTATAGAAACAAACATTACTTTGAGGTTCAATCTTTTAAAACGCATCACCCCTTATGATTAGACATTTCAATGTTGGGATCCTATCGATAAGCTAATCCTAGCTCAAGCTAATTAATAAAATTAAAAAAAGAACACATTTGCCGGTAACATTTTAATGATGTCGCGCAGATACAATGAGTCGGAGCGGTTCGACAGGGCAACGTAGATCTTGATACACGTTTCCCGCAGCTATCGCACGAACCGATATGCCTGATTAGACCGCGGCATCAGTTCGTAGAAGAAGGCACCGCCGCCAGACGTCGTCTCATAGTGGAGGCTCCACTAACGCTTCCGACGTCCAACGCCGCCTCCCGATCCAGCTCCAGACGAGGACAAGAATAATCCGAAGGGGATGGCAAGAGACGATAACTCCATGGAAGCCAGTAATCCTTCGTCAGAAGGAAAATTGTGTTAACTTCTTCCGAGAACTAAACCGGAGTGTACCTTCACCCATGTTAAGGTCGTCAGCGAGGGAATCTGAGTACAGAGTGCCTCAACCAAAGACCGAGAGATTAATGTGTAATCAGGATAAACCGTACTGTACCAGACAAAGAGCGATCGCCTGTTTGAGGTGGTTACGCATGGTGTGCCCGTAGAAATCATTGAACGCTCAGAGCTGCAGGAACTAGGTTTTAACGTTTATTATTGTTCTAAGATGAAGTAGCGGAGACGCCCAATCACTCTGGTACTGATACAGCTACCGTCCGCAGAGGAAGCAAAATAGATCTTAGAGGTGAAGCTCGTTGCCGACCTATGCGCCACCGTTGAGGACTTAGGGCAGAAAACTGGCATCGGGCAGTGTCGCCAATGTCAAGGTTTTCACCACGCACAGCTCTGTTTTAGGACCACAGCTCGCCAAGAAACAAAGTGGAACCCTCACTGCGACCGATAAAAACACGGCCAGCAGCACCAGCCTCTTCAACACGGACCGGCTTCACTTACGTCAAAGTACCAAAAGCTGCAATCGATATCACACCAATACAACCCACATTAGGGTTCGACTCCCTGTTGTGTATCCTCAGATGTCTCAATATGGGGAAAGCCCTACTTGTCTTGCGTAAGATGGCAGCGGCACTCGCTGAGACGAAAACTGCGACTGAACGGTGGTGAGTGATCGTCACGCACGGTCAGGAGGTATTCGTGCTTTCGCGAAGAATGATACCTCAGGATGAATATTATTGTATCACTTTACCTACTTTTACGTTCTGTTAATACGGACTATTATTTACATAACTGAGATCATTTTTTACTCATTTTAGATACGCGGGCATCCGACGAATAATAATAAGACAGTCCACATAAGTCCACAACCAACAGCAACAACACCAACACAAGCGTTACAATATCACGATGTGAAAAAGCATACCACAACACTGCGCCAATCACCAACTACACATTCCACATGCCGAAGAGCACGAAGACTTCTGTGCAGCGTACCGGCCAACACTATTCTACAGTGTATCGCATTTAGGATGAAGACGCCCCTATATTTTCGCTATTTTAATGGGTGTAGGTTTGAATTTTGGCCTAGTCTTCCAGATTTACGAGCCACATGTTTTGAGGTACTCAACTTAAACGGGAGCTGTAAACACAGCTTACTACGACCTCGCAAGCTGGGCCAATTGTCGATGGTTTGGTCCGCGTTGGAGATATCGAAAAAAATATAGGGAAAAGTTTTTTAGAACTAAAGGTTGATCCCTAATACTGAGTTTCGAAATTTGAATTTTTAACTTTCTCAGCATTTTTGAGCCAAGTCTACACAGGGCGACAAGTTTGCTTAGTCATTTAATAGAGTCCTTGAAGTTAAGAGAAAAAATCGAAATAATACGATTATTTGGCGATTTTGTTCGTTATAGCAGAGAAGTTGCAGCAGAGTTTAACTTAAGACATCCCCTACAAGTTTCCATTAGTCATCGCACTGCAGCCGCCATAAATACTTTTTTCATTGAAACTGGCAGTGTTATTAAAATACATAAGAATGGACAACTTCGTCGAATACACACGCATGCTGGAGATAACGATATCTTGACAGCAAATAGAGGAAATCCATGCATGCGTCATCGAGATTTAGCGTATCAACTGAATATTAACAAGCATAAAGTTAGAAGATGTTTAGATCGCCATAAAATCAAGTCTTTCAAACTGAAATTCTTACATACTTTGAAAGAAGGTGACGATAATGAAAGATTAGACTACTGTTATTCGGCTCAAGGTAATTTTTTGAATAAAATGATGTTTACTGATGAAACTACATTTACCGCGATGGTATTGTCTCAAAACTGTAGTTATTGAGCTGCAGATAATCCTCATTGGATTATAAATTGTAAAGACCAATATTCACAGAAAGTTAATATCTCCTGTGGAATATTAGGAAACCTTTTTATTTAATAACTCGTCACATTCTGAACGTTTAGTGGAGAATATTTTGGGATACATTTGAAGATCTTCCTTTTAACGTTCGACAGGACATACATTTGCATCAATCCACAATTCCAGAATTGTCCGTGCATGGTTAAACTAACATTTGCCTCTGCGCTGGATAGGAAGAAACAGTCCTTTTGAACTGTGGTCTCCGAGATCGCCTAATATTACACCCATCAATTTTTATTTTCGGGAATGGTCCCTGCCCTGAACTCGAGATGAACTTTGAGAAATATATTCGAATGGATGAAGGACTAGCTGCGAGAGGCTACATTCGGTAATAAATTTAAATTACTGCAATAAAGTGATTATTTTGAAAATTGATTTTATTTTTGTAAACTTTTGTTTTTTAATTCAATTACAAAAAATTACTTGATTGTTTTCTTTTCACTTAAAATATATTTTTTACCAGATTGACACTTCTTTTAATAAAGTTTTTGTTTTTCACAGCACTATTAAATTGAAAAGCAAACGCAACCGTGTGTAGACTTAGCTCAAAAACACTGAATACCTAATAACTTTCCTTTCCTTCTCCAACGCGTAGCAAAATATCGACAATTGGCCCAGTTTGCGAGGTCGTAGTAGGCTGGGTTTGCAGTTCGCATTTAAGTTGAGTACCTGACAACATGTGTGGTACTCACAGTCTAATAAACCATATTGAAAATTAATTGAAATTAGCGAGGGTTAAATACGATATATGAACAAGCCTTTAATGTTCAAAATAACATTTCGAAACTAAGCTCAAACCCAAAAGCGCATGCCATTGGGTAGAGACAGCCATAATCATTCAAGAACACTTTTGTTAATTACCGTCCGTAAGAAAAAAATGTAAACAACGATTTACGACTAAATAACGCGTAATTCACGTTTGTGTTATTCTTGCCGCAAAAATGCCTTTTTCCAATGAAGAAACAACAGATATGCTGCAAATTTATTATGATTCTCAGTAGTCACTGCGGAAACATTATTTGCAGCGTTATCCAGAGCGACAACAACCGAGTATAAGGTTTTTTCAATTAATGGATAAAAATTTTGGTGAAATGGTTCTTTTAATAGGCCTAAACACAATTATGGCGGTAGGGTCACTAAACATGAACAGGAAATCTTACAAGCGATGAACAAACACCTAAATACTAAGTACATTTTTTTAATAGGTACAAGATAATCTTTCTGTCTCTACGAGGGAAGTTGCAAAACAGTTAGAGCTATCACACAAAGTCGTTTGGACATCACTAAAAAAACATAAGTATTGGCCTTCCGCAATCCATGTTTCATAAGTTCTGTATCTAGGAAACAGTGGTTAACGTTTAGCTTTTTGCACGTTTATAATAAATCAGCAACAGAACAATCAAAATCTCCTTGATAATGTCATATGGTCTGATGAGTGCAAATTCAGTTATGCAGGAATCCTTAATCGGCATGAGCATGACTGGTCAGTTGAGAACCCACATCAGTTTCAAGAACGGCGACCACAAATACGCTTTGGCCTTAATCTGTGGGTTGGTTTTTTGGACCATTCATTTATGAAGAAAATTTAAATGCCGATCGTTACCCCAATTTCTTAAGGACGTTTTTGACGGACTTTATACAACGTTGCTCTTCAACGTTTAAATGCAATCCAGTTTCAGCAAGATGGCGCGCCGCCGCATAATGATAGGAGGGTTAAGGATGCTTGTCGGAAATGCTCCCCAATTGAGTTATTGCTATTAGCGATGACGTACACTGGTCAGCACGGTCGCCCGATCTGTCTCCTCTAGACTACTGTTTGGGGGAGGGACAATGAAAAATAAAATTTATAAAACGTTACCAGCTGATGTGAATGAACTTCGCGGAAGAATTATTACCTTCTTAAGCATGCTATCAGGAGAATGACCTCAGGAGCAATAGCTAATCTAAAAAACCGAGCGGCGTTGTATTTTGAAGTGGGGGGCTGTAATCTTTTTACCATTTTTTCTTGTTGTGTTTAATATTTTTCTTTTAATAGAAATTATTTTCTTTGTTTTGTTGTGTCAAAATAATGGTGGAACTGTCAAGTTTTTCGTTATAACAATCGAGCGTTGTTATCTTTAAGACAGAACTATTATGTGTGGTAGTTCATTGTACTCAGAAAAGCTTGGTATCAAAATGCCAAAATCCAAAATGGCGACTCTAAGAAATAACAAAGTTGGATGTTGAATCTTTTGCGTCTAGGGTGCCATGGAAATTACGATGAGAGGTTTAGATTCCTTGTAAACACTGCCTTCACAATGTTGTAAAAAATGTCTGGCTTTAATGGTTTTTGCTTAAAAAATAAAAACCAAAACTTTTTTGCAATAATTCAAAAACAAAAGGAGAGAGCTCTAATTTTTTTTTAGATTATTGTTTAACATACAACTTTGTCTTAATTTAGCCGAAAAAAGGACACCCTATGTATTTATATATATATATATATATATATATATATATATATATATATATATATATACACGTGTTCATCTTTGCTGCGCTGGAGATTTTAGTTTTGACGTAAAAGACATTTATCAAAACTTTTAACAATTACAAAGTGAACTACTTAACTTGAAATAACTTTTAAATTATCCAGAATTACAAATATTATATCTGTATTACTAATAATTAGAATTATGGTTGAGGTTATATTACCCGTGAAAATGAATTTGCAGAATAGTTATAAAAAATTTGGAGACGTTGTTATTAATTAGCAACATAATTTAGTATATCATAACAATTTCATCGTTATCACAAACACGATAAAAACTCAAAATTCCTCAAAGTTCATTACTACGCTAGCGCAGTAAGTACGTCATTCTACTCATAATGTAGGGTTTACATAGGCAATTCCACGAAAAAACCGATGCAAGTCGTACATTTATTTAGCTACTCCCAAGAAACTGTTCATGATACTATTTCGTATGTTCCTATGACTCAAAAGGAGATAGAAACGACCTAGAAAGTTTAGACTACTTACATAAACTAATGGCGTGCAAATGAACGATTGTTATATGTATTTCCACTCCTTCCGTAGCCATAATCTCGTGTGTTGATTCGTTGATGCGGCGAAATTTCGTCAAACTCTCATTTGCAATCTTCAGCTCACTTCCAATCTTGTTCTGTTTCACGTTATTCGAATTGAACTGATGTCTGGCGTGCGTTGCTTATGAATTATTACTTCGTTGGCTTTGGATTTCTCTACCTTACCTCTTTTTTTCCATTCCATCGGTTTTCGTGTGGATTTCATAAGAAGAGATTGAACATGTTGTGTTAAAGGAGAGGCTGTGATTATTTTTCATACTACTAATTGACGCTCTTCCAACTTAACACTGATTTGTCTGTTTGACCTGTGTACGTTCTGTCACAGTCTTCACATGCAGTTGCGTATATGGCTAGATCTAGCTTGAATATCGTTTTTGGATTAGGAAATATGGTTCCGATATTTTCATGCGTCTTAAATATCGTTTTGATGTTATGTCTTTTTAGAATTCTGATAATCCGGTCTGTTGTTCCTTTTTATGCACGGTAAGCACACTTTGTTCTTTTATTCCTCTTTTTTTCTTCTTCGGTTGATCTGCTTGTTGAATGTATTTTTTGGTGAAACCGTTTTGTAATTTCACGTATTTCGGGGGGGCGTACTTTTTTAACATTAACATTAAGATATTACCAACCGCCACAAAAATCCCTAAATCAACTAAAGTAAATTAATTTGTTTCAATATGACATAAAAAAGGCAAATTACAAAAAACGTGTTTCACAATCCGTAGCCACGCGTTTTTTAAATAATGAGTAAGTCTCGTCTTATGAAACTTGTTTTTTAATATACTATTAGACAACGTCTTTATTTAGTTATTTTCAACCTATTGCAGCAATCTAAACCTAAAGTACACATTTTAGGGTGACATTTATCGTTTATGTGAGCTATCGTCACTAGTTATTGTATAAAAAACTGGCATAACACCACGAACACAACCTTGTGTACCAGAAATGGTGGTCAATATTAACTGGGAGTAGGCGGAAATTTGAAAATTGTGGGGACAAGGTGGCCAGGATTGGAAAATTATATTAAAAAAGTATTATGTTCACCGTTTTCTTATTTTAGAGCAACTCACGCGTAAACGGACGAAAACAAGCGCTGATTGGGTAACCGGTGCACCTATCCTACGTACACCACAACATTTTTGTGAAATAATTCAGATAAGAAACGTTGACCTAACTATTCACACATATTTTCGAGAATAACTCTAAGGCTACCTTTACAGTAATTCTATAGTTTCTTTTAAAATGGATAAAATACACCCGCGTTTCTATAAGGAATAATTACCGTCATTTAATTAATTATAAGTAATTCATTACTAGAATACGTATTTAGTTCGATAAATCAGTATATTTGCAGTATCCATAATGTCTATTCCTACATATTAATTAGAACTAATTATATTTTCAAAAATTATAATTAATTTAGCACTTAATATGTATTTTTGCACAGTTTCATTAATAATTTAGTCACGATCTGTTTATGTCTCGTTTTCATAATAGATCTACATTTTGTTTTAAACTTCTGCTTTTAATACAGAGTGGACCAAAGGTCTGAAACCTCCCAATTATGTCGGAAATTGCTAGTCTGAATTGTACAAAATTTGGGATGTCTATTTTTTTTGGGATACGGATATTCCAGATTTGATATTTTCAATGTTGCCAAATTTGCCGTTTCTCTGATATTAATCACTTTTTTTAAATACACCACACTGTATATGCACTCATTATTTATTGTTAATGGAAAAGAATGAATTACTATTCTAATAATGAGAGGGTACGGCGACAGAAAAAAATCTTATAGTGAAGTAGCCAACTTGTTCAATGATACCTTCCCATACCGTTCACTTATCCATAAGGCGAGGCGACGGTACATAAAATTTTAAAGGTAGACCAAAAACAGTTATAAATGACAACAAAACTTGAAGATCCACATACATCTTCACGCAGGATTGCACAATTACACGATATGGGTCATTCTTCAGTCTTACGTGTATTACATAAGAATAAATTTCAACCATACAAAATTAATTTATTGCAAGAAGTAAGTGAAGATGACTTCGACCGTAGATTAAAGTTTACTGAGGTAATGATGGATAAAATTGAAAATGACAGAAATTTTGTTAAAAACATATGCCTTTCTGACGAAGCAACCTTCACACTGCGTGGGAGTATAAACCGGCATAATTTAAGGTACTGTATGTGTGAAAACCATACTCACATACCACAAAAATTAAATGTGTGCTCAGGTATAGTGGGTACTCAGTTAATTAAGCCGTTCTTTTTTCGAAGGAAATTTAATGCTACTTAGAAATGAAATTGTACCTGTACTGAGAAACTTATTTGGAGCCAATTTTAATCAGATATGGTTTCAGCAAGATGAAGCTCCAGCTCATTTTAGTGTAAATGTTCGGCCTTATTTAGGTGAGATATTTCCCGGACGATGGATTGTTAGACGAGGTGGTATTGAATGACCTCCACGTTCACCTGATTTAAATCCTAAAGTTTATTTTTATTGGGGAGACTTCATTCAGTTTACAAAACTAAACAGCAAGTCTTGCAGAGCTAAGGCAACGAATTATCGATGAATCTCGATTAATTTCTAGACACTCATGCCGAAATGTGGTAGACGCATTCTACCATCGATTAGGGTACTGTCAACTCACAAATCATTATGTTACAAATGATGTAATCTTTCATTTGTTACGTTTGAATGTAGTTGAATATAGTTTGCATTAAAAAATGTATTGAGACAATTAGGCGTTGCCAGACTTATGTTTTATGTATTTAAGACCTTTTGGACTACATAAAATCCTAGGTGTTGCATACGGTTGAACTCGTATTGAAGAGGAGATACCAATAATGACTGCAGATACAGGGTGATATTTAAAAAAAAATCAAAGTGATACGGCAAATTTGGCAGCATTGTAAATGTCAAATCTGGAATTTGCGTATCCCAAAATAGGCTTATCCCAAATTTTGTACAATTCGGACTAACAATTTACGAGATAATTGGGCGTTTTCATACTTTTTGTCCACTCTGTATAAACATAAACCATTCATTGGATGGTGCTTTTAGGATACCATGTAATATATTAACACTATATTAGTGCCTTGTTTTCAATATATATTTTTGGTATCCCGCATTAATAAAAATTATTTCAAATTTTCTTTTAAACTTAGACAATTATTTGTACTCAGTAATGTACCAATTCATAAACAAAACATTACAAAATTATACAGCTAATAATTCAAAATGGTCAAAATCCAATTAGTTGTATTTATAATCTATTACATTCACGATACTGCAAAAAGTCAGTGTGCGTTTGTCCAACGACGCTTTTAGGTCGGATTGTCCACAATACGTCGGGTTCAATGAACCCTTTTTGCACGGGTTGCAAACAATATTTCTTCTACGTTCATACAAAAAGAAGAAAGAACGGTTTTACTAGGTAAATATAAAGCATGTTTTAGTGATGTAATATTCAATTATGATTGATTATCACTGATGGCGTAATTTTGTGGACATTAAATTAAAAGATTCTTCATTTGCCAGTACATTGATTTCTGCTTGGTTTCAAAAAAATCTATATCGATACTGTTATTCACGTGCACAGTTGTTTAATTTAATACTTAAACTGACAGATCATAATAACTTTTAATCTATAGCTAAAATACCTATTCGTCATCCGCGCCCGATTTTCAATAAAAAACTAAAATATAGCGATAGGGTGCGCATAAAACTACCCTTCATACACAAGATAACATATCAAAACTTTTTTTTGTAAAAATTTTAAAGCAAATTAGGGATTGAATTGTTAATTAATTATACAATGACATAATTACGTTTCGGTCAATTATTTTTAAACAATATCACTTCGAACAATGAAGTTAAAAATCTAAAATCTTTAGCGTCTATAAAAATGAAGTTTAGTTCTCTCATTACATTTTACTGACATTACCTTTTAAATCATCTTAGTAGGAATATTGCACTAGATAACATTTTACACTAAAAATCATGCGTTTTTTAATGAAAATGGAAAAATGTATTAATTTCTTAAAACTAAATTAAAAACTCATTATGTAAATCATATCCTTCTTCAATAGAATCTTTATTATTATTACTTTAATTCATAGATATACTTCTCACTGCCCAATCTTAATCGTCCTAAGGTAAGATAACTTATGAATAATTAATGAATTTATTAAATTAGTAACTTATAATTGCACTAACTTAATAAATAAATTATGGGTAACGTTCCAAGGAAAACATTGCGTTTATGCGTGAACTAATATGTTATGTTGGTAATGATTACAATAAAATTGAAATAATTAACCACAAGAATTGTTAGCACCAGCACTCCTAAGTTCTTTATGCAAACCTCCTTTGTACAAAATTCCAATTAATAAAACATCATCCTTATTGTAAATCAACGGGAAATACAAAACCTTGGTATCTTTACCAAGAACTATCAATTAACTGGTTGCTTACCTGTATGCTTCCGTGTTATATAATTAAATAATTTCAGCTACATATTTCAATATTATTTTTTGCAGATAATAATTCGATCCACATTATTAAATAAAGATTAATCATATTTATGTAAATTTGCAATAATACCATAATTATATTAAAATTATAGGTTTTGGGTATCAAAATCAATTATAGTAAAAATATTCACCTTTTTTGTATAATATTGATGATGTAAAAAAATGGCACTTATAATAGTAATCACACACTTGGATCCGCTTAACACAACCTTTCTGATGAAGCTGTCCAAAATGTACTGAAGCAAAATCCGAACTGTCTTTCTTTTTGAATCAGTTGCAAATTGTATTTTACTAGTGTACGTACGTCACAATAACAGCTCATTTATGAAAAAAACTTGTAAGAATTTTTTATATCCGTTTAACAAGTTTGCAATCATAAATTCCTTTTTTTTTGCACATAAAACGAAATAGGCAAAATACGTGCTTTTTACGAATATGTAACTAATTATACATAATTATTCTAAGCTATATTTTTTACAATGTTGAGTACAGTAACCATTTCAATAATTACGTCATGTAACCATTCCCTTTTGCTGGTTCCATAAAAATTATGCAAATAAATCCTATCGTAATCCTAAAAGTATTAAAAGAATTGGAAAAACCCACCCTTCCCGATAACGTCGTTAATTAAAACAAATTCCTGGTAAATAACATAAATAAATATTGGTATTAAATTGGGGATACCCAAGAAGTTCTAATGGTACTCTTCGATAAACTACTTTATCAAATGTATAATTTCTGTAATTCACACGACCTATCATTTACATATTCTTAATTACTTACATAATGTAAATATACAGAAGGAAAGGTTTTGGCAATTAATTAATATAAAAAAGGTAGGAATGTATTACTTTCACATTAAAGACGCAGGTGGTTTATTTACAACGTACAATGGTAAAATGTGTTTTTTTAATCCGCGAATCCTTGTATATGACGTATTGGGTCCAATGCGCTGAAATCAAATTAATGGGTGGACTCCCCCATTCCATAACTTTCGAATGCAACGTCCGATTTCGTTCAAAGTTTGGGAGAATTATATTACTTATTTTTTACAAACTTCATGGTCAAGATAGGTCATCTAAGTGTCAATGTCGCTTTGCGTGTTGCTTAAAATTTTTTTTTTTTAATATTAGCAATTTGTAACTTACGATTGACAACAAATACAATGTGAGAGTAATTTGAAACATTCAGTTTATTATGTATTATTTCGTACAATTTCGTAGTTGAGAGCATAGTCTGAATTGTGTAAATAAGTATTTGTACGTGGATTTTTTTTGTAATTATGTATCTTACGAGTGTTGCGCCACAGGGATATGTAAATGTTAGAGAATAATAGTGTATGTATATGGGATGGGCATCGGAGTGGTTAACAAATTTTCATTAAGGCCCGCAAGAACGGCACCGAAGAGTATGTTTACGAATCGAAACCGTAACCGCGTATAAAGGAATCTCAGGGTGTTTCAAAAAATATTCCGTTAATTTCTAGGGTAATAGAATATTAAAAAATAACGATAGTTTGATTAATAAGCATGTGCCCGAAAATGCCTCCTTAAGAAGATATGGCCTAGAAAAAGTGGCCCCAAAAACAATTTTTTTTGTTTTTTTCTGTTATCTGAAACGGTTTAAGATACCTAAATGGAATTTAGACCACAAATACTCTAAATAATACAAGATATGGTTGACAAATTTTTAATATTCTGTATAGGAGCCTCTTATTTTGCCCTCAAACATTTATATTTTTAGTTTTTTCGGAAAAAATAGTATTTTTTAAACAATTTGCCACAAAAAAAGGAACTCTTGTTGAAAATCAAAAAATTACTGGTTTTGGAGTTATTTGACTGACCGAATTAATAAATTATTTTAATATGAAATAATTAATAATTTTCATGCGCGAGAACGAACAATCTCAGGGAATAATGATTGTTTCAGAAACAACTCTGAAGTAAAAATATTGTAAATTATTTAGAACTTAAAAAAGGTTTTAATTGTATGACATTAACACAGAACCGACAAAGGAAACAATTAAAAAAAACAACGAATAACACAAAACAAAAAAAAAAAAAATTGAATAAGTAGTTACAGGTTTTTACGTTAAATGCCCACCATTTTCACGAATCGTAAACGTTTTTCTAGCTAAAACATGATCCTTTTGAGTGGCCGTGGTTCTTGAAGAATTAACATTCTTAAATTATTTTCAGCTCTCACTTAAAGTTCTTCAATGGAATTTATTTCGCCTGAATATACTTTTCCTTTAACTAAACTCCACACATCAAAATCCAAGGGATTTAGGTTAGGGGATCTTAGTGGCCAATGGATAGGAGCATCAGCATCTAGCTTGTCTACCGAAATGATGTGGAGCACGATCATGTATCAAAACCATATTTCTTCGTAGGTCAAGAAGCAAATCTTCTAATAGCGGAAATAAACGATTATCCAAAAATTCATAGTAAACATCGCCATTTAAATTTCCATCAAAAATATAGTATGCAACGAGACGATTGCTTATTGAAGGAGCCCATACATTCAAATTTTCAAATTAAAATTATGTTGATAAGGCGTTATACGTTTAACCTTTGAATTTTCCTCTGCCCAGAAGTGAATGTTATGACTATTACACATAGCTTGTCTAGTAAAAGTTGATTCATCGGAGAAAAGAATATTTTGTAAAAAATTAGGGTTCTGTCTCATTCTTTCTAGTAATTATTCGCAAAAGTTTCTTCTCAAAAAAAGATCTTCAGGCAATAATTCTTGTACCTGTAGTGAAACGGGAGCACTATTTGTTCTTTTAATTCACGATGTACACTAGAAACACTTGCGTTACTTGCCCTTGTCACATTTCTTACACTTATCGTAGGATCCGCAACAACTAGATTTAAAATATTTTCTTATGTTTGAGGAATTCTTGCCACTCGTGGTCTCCCTAGAATTTACCTTTTTTGGTTTAAAGGTTCCAATCTCACGACACCGCCTCACTAAATTCAAACATGTTTTTGAATACGGAACACTTCTTCTTGGAAATTTTTCTTCATATCTTCTTTTCGCTGCTTTAGCATTTCCATCACATTCTCCTAATGTTAACAACATATCGGTATAGTCACTATTAGTGTATATATTCATTTTCAAAGTTTATAAAAGCGTTACTGCTTGTTAAACACACCAAAACTATCAACAACGTGTCAAACGAATTTGTCAAACAAAAAAAAATCGCGAGTTTGCAGTCTAAACCTGCTTAATTCAAGTAAATCAAATTAACTCAATATTTCTTTTATTTTCTTATTTTGGGCAAAACATGTTGAAACCTCAAACAACTCCAAAACCAGTATTTTTTTACTCTCAACAAGAGTACCTTTTTTGTGGCAAATTGTTTAAAAAATATTATTTTTGCCCAAAAAATTAAAAATATTTGTAGGCAAAATAAGTGGCACCCCCCCCCTAGCGACGGTCATGTACCAAATATTAAACATTTTGTAACACTATCTTTTATGACCTAATCAAAGGTATTTGTGATGTAAATTTTATGTGGGTATCTTAAACCGTTTCAGAGATAATTTTAAAAAAAGGATTTTTGAGGCCACTTTTACAGGGCCGTATCTTCAGGAATTTTCGAACACTTATTTATTAACCAAACTAACATTATTTTTTAATATTCTATTTACCCTAGAAATTAGTGGAACGTTTTTTGGAACAGTCAGTACATGTATAAACAAATATCAATTGCCGCATGTATAAAAGGTCATCATTTGAGGACGTCTCGACCGATTTGGCAGATTTCTTTTTTGTTCTGTTCGTAATGGTAAGGACAATGTTTGTGTTGTGATGTACCATAACTGGTGCATCTTTATACGTTTTATTTCATAAATTACAGGGTGGGTTTAATTGAAACTATCTAGTAAATATGGGTTTACTTGGAGATAAGTTGTTAAGAAAAATAATTCAAGGTTGTTGATTTTGATTTTCAAAGAGAGAATGAATGTTTGAGTTTGGTCTGATTAAATAAAATAGAATATAAGGTCACATTATCTATTTACTAATTGTATTCTCTTTCAGTAAATGTTTCTAATATTGTGATCTCAACAAAAGGGTAAATTAATTATAACTTGATTTGAAGATAGACGGTTCTTTTATAAATTGAACTAAATAATAATTGAAATTAGTGTACGATTCGTATTACAATACCGTGGTAAGAGTGATTATTTCATTTAATATAAAGTAATATCAATGATAATTTGAAAGTTAATATCACAATATTGTTATTCTCTTGATTTCATTTTTCGTGTATTTTAGTTTAACATTTCACACCTTAAATGTACCATATTTTGATGGATAGTCCCTATAAACGTAGTGGAAACGTAAAACGGCTCGGGAGTAGAACTGACTTAATGCTGACCTTGGGGAGATAACCGGTGTAACACTAAAGCACGTTCTGGTTGGAATACTGTGTGTGCCTGTTATGAAATATGTTACGTTTTGGTTCATGAATTGTAAATGCAGACCCTTAACATGCTGTGATGTGTTATTGTATAACCTGGTAGTCACCATTATCATCTGTATTAAATTATTACTACATGGATTTATTAAAGTTAGAGTAGGGTGTTAGCAATTTAATCTTGCAATAATAGTAGAGGCTAAAACGTATTGATCTAGGTATTTACAACTAATACTTATACTTTATTTATGTTGTTTTTCTTGTTGTAGTATGCGGCGGTGAGTTTTTCCTCTGTCCGAAATAAGGATAGCAGAACTACATTGCACTTGCTTGTGAATTTGAATACTATGTTTCATTGTGTTACCTTTATTTTATCCTCCCTTGAATACCCACAACACACGTAACGACTCCTACACAACGTAAGTGGTCCTACACGGTTTTCATGATGATCATTCTTTTTAATAAGTTCTTACATTCGAGTTATACAGTCATTAGACTGACCTGGGTACATTACAGTAGGAATAAAAATTTTTGGCAAATTCTCCTGGAAAGACGGAAATTTAGATGGTATTATTTGAAAATGCGACATTCAGTTTGACAGATTTGCTGTCACATGTTTTCATAACAACAACGCATTCAGTATTGAATATTGGCACTTTAATTAGATTGAGGTGAAAACGACATTTAAGTATGTTATCGGTGGTTATCATATCTTTGGTGCATTAAAAATAATAAAATTCATCAATTGTGTGTTGTGTGTGGTGTGACAAATATGGTCAAACATTTAAAAATAGTAGAGAAGAATATTATAAAAGAAACTGGCAAGAGAGGGCATAATAAGAAGAGATAGAGGCGTACAAGAAAGAGAGTGGCGGGCAAAAATAATAGAATCTAAATACAATGTAGATTATAAAAAGATTTAAATAGAACGGATGCCACAATATCCGAAAAGAGAAGGGAAGAAAGGAAAGAAAAAGATGATAGCAAGGTTCAGATGCGGTAAGGAAGAGTTGCGAAGCAAGTATTGGGGGAAAGAGAAATAAAGAATGCAGGGTGTTATGGGAGAGTGACAAAAGAAATACTACAGGAAAATGGAAGGGAGCGGAGTGCATAGAGGGAAAGTTAAAAAAGGGGACACTGATAATGGGAGATGGGACAAAAAGAAGAAGATAGATAGATAGAAAAAAGTGCACGATGCATTCAATCGAGAATTTTAACGAGAACCGCAATATAATCGAGATGATTTTTGTCAATCAGTACCAATAATGGTCTCATTTTTTAAGCAACAGCAGAAAACCACATACGACAAATTGCTGATAGCAGTCAACCACAGGAAATGAAAAATCTTCTTCCTAGATGCACCTGGCGGAGCTGGCAAAACGTTCCTAATTTAATTGATTTTAGCTTTGGTTCGCGCAAAAGTCAAATCTTCATTATCTTCATTAGTAAATTGCCAAGCCGTGTCGGGTTACTAGGTTATGTTTTTAATATAATTCCAAAAGAGCAACACGTGACGTTATACTGTTTTGGAACTCAAAATAAATCATGATTTGCGTACTTGACCATACAATGCATCCCAAATGTGGCTTATATCTCGGAAACCGTTTTAACTATAGGGTCGATTAAATTAAGAGATTTTTAGAGAACTATATTACAAAGCTAAATCCGCCTTAAGATTTGATTTATATTTCGCAGTTTTTGACATAATGGGACAATCCCAAAATGGTGCATTTTTAACTTTGGCGGGCAGCTCGTAAATGAGTGATATGGTTTTTTGATTAACGCATTAACGCCATATAGGACATTTGAATTTTTGAAAAAAGCTTTTCAAGATAGTCTAGGTTAATAGTTTCTTTAAGCTTCAAAATTTGAAACTATTGCTTTTTTCATAGTAGGTTCTGATTACGCGTGGCCGCCATCACGAAGCAAAGGAATGACTAATGAGATTATTCCATTTATTTAAGTTCAAACAAGCTTATTTATTTTAAATTGACACCGAGGCAAGAAGAGACATTTTAAATTTCTAATTAAGAACTTCCTATTTATTATTATACCTACACTATCTAATAATAAACATAACTGTAGTATAATTATGGTAACTATGGAACAAAAACCTAAAAATCAAAGAGTTAATACACAAATTTAATAAACAAATTTAGAACACATGCCTCTCTTCGTTTTCTACACGGTTTTCACACTTGTCCAAAGCCTTATGGTTAACTTTTCCTACAATACTTCTGTTGACGTGCGTTGTACTTCCAGTCCATGGCGATTTTCAGGCGGAGAATATGCACACCTAACTTTTGGCGTATCCCCAAAAATAAAACTCGGAAGATGTAAGGTCTGATAACCTCGCAGGCTGAGCAATAGAGATACTATTGGAGATAATATTTTTACCAAAATTTTTTCTGAGGAGCTGCCGTACCTCTCTGGAATTATGTGTCGGAGAGCCATACTGTTGGAACCAAATGGCGAACCATTAATTTGGGGGTCAACATTCCTAATCGCAGGAATAAAATAAATTATTTAAATTTTCTGTTTCCAAGCAATCATGGTTATGTTTATTGAACACACGACAATTAGTAACCATGGTTCGTCTGTCCAAAAAGCTTTGAATTGAAGGTTGGGTATTCGTTGGCATTTTCTTATAAACCATTCACCAATTCTAATTCTTCTGTTGGAATCATCTCCACGAAGACCCTGCAAAATACGATGTTTGTAAGGATGAAAACGAGGTTCTTTTAGAACTGGTTGCACAGTTAAATTTAGAATCGCAGTATTTGGTCGAACTTTGCATTTGTAATTCTTGCTTCATTATTGTTGATATAAGTTTTGAATTTTGGTTTAAAAAAAGATCCAAATGCTAACAAGTTCGCAGCTAAAAATCTAAAATATCTCAGGTTAGGTTCGTGTCGCTCTCGAAATTGTTCCTCATATGCTTGTGCTGCATCTTCTGTATTCCTGTTAGCTTTAATATGTAGTTCAGTCAGATCTAACTTTTCTTCATTAGAATAATTAACAGACATACTTAGTACTTGAAAAAACCTTTAAAAACAAATAAAGTACACAATTTAATGACAACTGAACGATATTAAGGCTTCTTTTGTTTCATGATGGGGGTCGCGCGTAATCAATGCCTACTATGAAAAAATCAATAATTTTCAATTTTGAAACTTAAGATAAATCAAATCTTAAAGCGGATTTAAATTTGTAACAGAGTTCTTTAAAAAGAAACCTTTGACTGGAAAAGTTTCCGAGATAGTAAGTCTAATTTCGGAGCATTAAAATTAACTTTATTTGAAACTGGTCTACGAATTTCATAAAATACTACAATCAGCACTGTAATTATAATGATAATAATTACGTGTGTGGGTGGTTACAATCAAATCTTAGTACAATTTCTCCAAATTCAGTTTTAATTAATATTTGAGAAATTCAGCTGTTATCAAAATTTTTATTGAATTTTCTCTGAAAGAGCATAACGCAACCGATATATAAGTACACATTTGCTAAATTCAATAATCAATCATATGCTTTTTTCTCTTTTATAAGAAATTGAAGTTTCACATTAAGTGTCAAAATTACTGGCACAATAGAAGATAAATTAAATGCAAAGCCAGAAATATTTTAGCCAATCACAGATTAATCATTTGAAAGAAAAGTGTAACTTTGGGTTACCGTATTTTAATGTTTAAAAAGGTAGATTCATGATTACTCAATTATGAATTATTTTATTTATGTTCATGGATTATTCATGTTTAATAATTGTATTAATGTTGAGAAATTTTGGCAAATTCACGATGAAATGGAAGGGCAGGGTGCTCGAGCCTTACACGCTATTTCAGGTACAGCGATGGGTTGTCAGCAAGGACAGGTGCTATCAGGATATGATCTAAAGGAATAGAGTTAGGATTCTAAAGGGGAAGATACTACCCGAGCATTCTCCTAAATAGCTGCACATGAATTTCGTATACGCAGTGTAATGCCGTGCTAGATGCGTAGGAAGAAATCCCCTTGAAGAAACCTCACACAAGGTAGACGGACATCGAACCCATTACCTCTCGAATGCGAGTAGAGCGTGTTACCACAGGTCCAACTGACTCGGTCATAGGAGGATGAATTTAAGTATGTAGAAAGCAGTTCATTCATTTGTTGACGCCTATATTTCAGGTGTATCCACCCCTATTTGGGGGTTGTGCCTTCTTTGTTTTTAATATTAATTAAACTTTGGTGTTTTCAAAATTTGTTGTTTTGGGCCAAAATAAATTTGTTGAACTTGTGTGAACGATACTTGGCGTACTCTTTTAAGGTTAAAGGGTGTTATTATCAATTTTGAATTCTTGTTGCTAATTATAAATATTAGCTCATACTATGCAACGGTAAAACAAACTATTCCGTTAGGATAGTTAGTATCTTCATAGTTTTCAAAAAGTAGTTAACGTACTTACTTAAAATAAACGTGAATTATACAAGGTATATGCTGAATGTTCAAAGTAAGTAGGCATCTTGTGGTCTACGATCTCGCAGGATTGACATCTCATCTTAAAGTGATTATCAAGGTAAGTTCTGGCCGTGGTGGCGCTTACGAGATTCCTTCGCTCTCTTAATGATAAGTGTAAATAGTTTAAATCCAATTTTTACTTATTTTAAGACTTACCTCTATCCCGACCGAAACAGAAACCTTATTTTTCTTGTTACATTTATTTATCATAAACAATGGTTTGTCATATCACTAGGGATAGTGGAGCACCCGGATCCAGCGCCATCGTCAACACTGCAGAACGAGCTACCGTCTCTGCTTGATCTACCGTGGGAATGGCTGAGCAGCAACGCACCACCGGCCGTCGCAACGCAAAGGAAGAGGCGACCAAAGAAGACGAAGCTAGCACCGCCAACAGACGTCACCCCGCCAGGTGAGATCCAACTGGGAGATCCGTCGACGTTGACGTTTACCGCCGTCCCTTTCGCAGGCAACACTGTCATCATAGAAGAAAGAAAGGAAGAAGATATTCGTCCCAATTCCATTAGCCCCGATGAACTGCATGATGCAGAGGACGAAACCGGAGGGGAGACCCGAGAACCGCTCCTTAACACAGACGCCAGCTAACAACCCAATTAAGCCCCTGGAAACAGCGACCCCGGAAGCCATAGAGACAGGGAGAAGGTGGCCCCGGTTATCTTGTCTGAAGGAGAACCGGGTTCACTTCTCCCAAGAACCATACCGACATGGGATTACCTTCAACCGAACCAAGGTAGTCAGCACGGGAATCCGACTACAGCCTGCCTCAATCAAGGAGCGAGACAGGCTAATAAAGTGTAAGGACATGCATGATGCGCCATATCAAATAGCGATTGTTTGTGTAAGGTTGTTGTATGTGGCGTACCCGTATAAATCATCAAAAGAGAAATGAGGTCAGAGCTGCATCAATGTGGTTCTAATGTCTATTACTGTTTTAGGATGAAGCATCGAGGACGCCTAATCCTTATGATACTGGTGCAGCTACCGCCCGCTGAGAAAGCAAGATGATCCGTGAGGTGAAGCACGTCGCCCGCCTACACGCCAACGACCCGGCAAAACCACACCTCGAGCTACAAAGGTTGCCGATGTGCCCTCGACCTCCGCGAAGGAAGAATATAATAACCCCACATCTCATCAGCATCAGCATGGAGTACATCAACTGAGCAACTACACGGCAGTCCTCAGAACTCCACAACTAAGAACAAAAACACCAGCACACAGACTTTTGTGGATAACCTTAAGCATCACAACATGACGTCTACGGGTATACCACAACACCATGCCAACAATGAACTATATATTCCACTCAACACTATACTACATATTGTACATATTTTTAATTATGTATTCAATATACACTGACTTCCATAAAAATTGCAACACCTAGAATTTGTTGAACGATTTCATTGAAGCTTTCGTTAATAATGTGTGCCCTCATGCAGCAAAGGCTACAACACATTTTTTGGAAGAAGCTAACGTTGCTGTCCTCCCATGGCCTGCTCGGTCGTCTGATTTGTCACCCATTGAACATGTATGGGATGAGGTCGGTAGGCGACTGGGTAATTTACCACACCCTCTAGATAACTTACACGATCTCCGGCTACGGATTCAAGAAGCTTGGGTTGATATACAACAAGCAGCTATAGATCACTTGATTGATAGCATGCCACGTCGTCTAAATGAGTACATTACAAACAGTGGCGGAGCAACTCATTATTGAAAAAAACATTTTTAGTTTTTGTTCTTTTGTTTTCAAATTTTAATCGTTTATTTGTTCTAATGAGAGACATCGTTGACGAAAATTTCAATAAAATCGTTCAATAGATTCTAGGTGTTGCAATTTTTAAGGAAGTCCGCATGTATTAAACCATATGTTGTTAAAATTCAAATATTCTAATAAACTTTGTTGAAATTGATTGTTCTTCGTTCATTTTTTCAGAATGCTAAGCCAACGAAGAGTACTGCTTTCATACAAATTGACTATCCTCCTTCCAGATATACTCAATCCTCACTCTATCCTTTCCCGCTTTTCCGCGTAGGCTTCCGAACAATCCCATTTACTTAATTTGTTTCACGTTCGATTTTTATTATACATACAAAAGTCTCCCTTTCATAAAGTACTGACGGGTTGAACACGCTGTTGCGTATCAGTCGTTTGCAGCTATGCTCATAATCTCATCTTTCGTTATCATACATGTACTGCGACAATGACTTAATCTCCTACATTGACTCTCCGCTCCTTTTCACCATCTGCAGTGAAAATTCTACCCAAATGCACAAACCCAACAGTGTTTTCTACAATTTCGTCATGCAGGGCAAACATGCTACCCTCTTTTACATATTCACGATTAAACTGTGAGAATAATAAAATACTTGTTTTTTTCGTTTTTTTTAATGGTGTATTTTAAATTATACAATCTTCGTCAGTAGTAATATCTGTTAAAAATTGTTAAAGATGTTGTAAACAATTTTGTCAAAGTTGAAAAAAAAACCAGAAAAGATAAGTATTTTGTTATGTGTTATAATGGTGAAGGTTTACATTATCAAACTATGAGAATATTTTGAACCGTTAGGCTGATTTCGTACTTTACAGTTTAATTAACGTGTCATTTAGATCGTGTGGACGAGTATTTTACGTTTTGGGAAGCGCGACTCATGCTGCGCCACTTGTTATTGTTAACATATGTTATAACATGATTTGCAAGAATATTCGAGCTTAGAATAAACATGTTTCACTTAATAAAGAATTACTTTTAAAGGTAAACATTAAATAAAGGTAAAATAGGTAGAGTGATGAGTTTTCATAAAATAAAAATGCGAAACAATAAAATCGATTAATATTGAATATTGAAAATAAATTGCAACATTAATTGTCTATAAAACAAGTACGTTTCTCATTCATTATAAGTATTGGTGCGTTACCATGGAAACGAGTACTTAAGCAGGCACGACAAATTGATAATTTGTAACAAAAATTTATCAAATTTTTAATTTGGCTTGAATTATGTGTTTTTATTAACTTTAAATGCTATACAATTAAATATACCTTGAAGTACTTTTAGTTGTCTACACTTTTATGCAAAACACCTTTTACTAATACAATGGTTCTTTCAACAAGTTACCTCCTATATCTTAACGTTACATTTGGCCATTCGAAATCTCTTTATCTCTTACATTTTAACAAACATTTGGCTATTAAGAATGTTTATCTCTTACATTTAATACACATTTGGCTAGTTTATAGATAACTCTTTTCCTTTTACAAAAGCGTCTTTGATTTTCACCTTTGTGTCTGGTTGCTGAAACATTCCTAAAAAATTTCTGAATTAATATTCAATCATCGCTAGAACGATCTTCAAAAAGAAATTCTTTCACAAAGAAAACAAAGTTTCTATTCGAGAGTGCTGAGTATTCCTCGTTCTCTTCGCTTATTGCGGTGTTAAAGGAATACCATTCATACAAAGTTATCACCAACAGCTCGCCTGATATCGTAGAGCTATCTGAATCTATTATTCTGTGGCCTTTTCTAATGACTTTTTTCCTTTATACCTTGACTTAAAATGCGCTTGAACTTTCGTTGACCTCGCGTTACACTTGCAGTTATTTTTGTTCTGGTTATTGTCGTTGATAGTAGTGAATAGGGGCCGGTTCTGGATCAGTTCAAGGTCACTCGCCCTTTGGTGGGGAGAAATTAAAGCTTTTAGAGCTCTTTTAAGGTCAAACTTTTGGCTAGAAATTTAAATCTTTGGAACGCGCCAAAGTCAAAATGTCAAGGTCAAAGTTAGAACTAAAAACAGAAATTACAAGTTCATCATGATCATATTATCTGAAAATAGAGTTTTCAAGGTCAAAGAGTAATGACCTTCAGGGGTATCATATTACAGTTCGTTCGTTCTGTTCGTGAAAGCATGAAGAATGGCAAGTTGTTATATATGAATGTGTGCTAAAAAGTAGATCAAGATCAAATCGTACTTAGGTTGACTAAATTGAGTGAAGGTGAAATAATTTACTAAACTAAAAGTGGGACAAGGTGGGTATTTAACAAGTTTAAACATGTTGTGAGGGGTACTCAAATCAAGTACACATTTAGATCAAAATTTAAAGCTAAAGACAGAAATTGCTACGCCATCATATTACAATTCTTAGAAATCTAAATATAGAGCCTTCAAGGTCAAATACTAATGACCTGCAGGGGTATCATATTACATTTCTTAGAAATATAAAAATAGAATCAGTTTATGGAAACAAGAAGAATGATAGGTTGTTGTCTAAGCTACGAGAAAGCCAAGGTCATACTACAACCCTACCATATGTAAATTACACATGAATCATTTCTTAAACAGCGTTTAGTCGTAGTACAATTGCGAGCAAGTAAAGTCGCGGCAATAATATTATTCCTGGAACGATCCAAACTCAGTAGTTCATCGTTACATATGGATACCACATAGTTGCACTGACTGAGCATCATCATTTGAATATAATGATGATTTATTGGAAGTGTATAAACATGCAGCTAATTAATACTTAATCGATTGTATTTATTATAAGCTATCCAAAGATACTCATCATGCAAAATATATGGAAATTGGATACAGTACGCACACAACCTTGCACCAGTAGTGCGTTTGGGGTGTAGCAACTAACTAAGCAATAATGTGGTGTTAGATATGAAGGAATGGAATGAGGTCCTAAGATGGCATTCATATGTAGAATTACAATTTTTCAGATCCCAAGATATTGAAAATAAAATTGAGCAGTCAAATGTAAACGAAGATGACAATATAATCTATGATCAACATTATGAATCTCTATCTAGCAATCTTGGTATTTATTACAATTGGGAATCGAGTAACGGATATAACAGAATTTCGAAAACGGTTATGATTGAAAACTAGAACTGTTGTTCTTGCACATTCAATTCACATAGTATAGAAGAACTATTCAATTCAAAGGATATAATAAGCTATAGATTGGAATTTCTTGAATCTAACAGTCTGGTGTGTTTTTATGAGAAATTGCCACGAGTTGTTGACTACGTCTTTTTCGTGAGAAATAATTCCATGGTAGTGATAATGATATTCATGAAGACATTGAGGATGTTATAAATGCAAAGTATAATATTAATTCACATAACACTGTATGATTATTGGAAATATTCTATTATCGTCCTGCTTATCTAATGTATAGCATTTACTAAATAAAGAAATAAAATATAAATGTTGTTCACTTAGTTTTATTTCAATCACTAACTATGAAGTAGTTGCTCAGAAATCAAAAAAGTAATAATTCAAAATCATGACCTTGATGAAAAGTCTAGTACTCCAAAACATGGTGATTGACTTCCTAATAGTATACACGGTATTATATCCAATTGTGGTAAAACAAACACAATGATCAGTCTGCTTACTGAGAAAAACGGTTTGAAATTTAAACGTGTGCACGGATACTTTAAGTCATTGAATCAAAAACAAGTACAAACTTTTCCTGGAAATCTTACTTCCAATGAAGGATACATGTTATTTTACGTTTATAGATAACCACGATGTGATTGAACCTAATTGTGCAAAATCAAACTCTATTTCTATTTTCAATCATATCGCTTGTGAAAAGGAAAATAACATAAGGGCATATTTTTCTAAGGCTAGACATAACGATATTCATTGTTCCTATTTGGGTCAAACTTACAGTAAAATTCCAAAGCTATTAATTCATCATAATGCGAATCTAATTATATTCTTTGAGCAAGATAAATTAAACCTAAAATATATGTATAAGGATCAGATTTACAGACCCCATTCAGTTATTAACAGCTATCTGTTCAGGGTAAACTGGTACCTGTTCAGTGAACCTGTTTTGTTACAAAAGTTTACTGAATATATAATACCTTAAACTGCTTTGAATAGTTTAGTAGTAATACGTTTTCCGCATTAATTATACTGCGTCTTATTTTATCTAAATTGTTTGAGGCTTCCACTAATTAGGCTTAAACTGGTTTCAGTAGTTTAGTAGTTATATACCCCGTTTAGTTATTAACAGCTATCTGTTCAGCGTAAACTGGTACATGTTCAGTCTACTCGTTTTGCTACAATAGATAATACGGAGATGATATTAAAGAAAAAAAATGTTCAAGCTCGTAAAATAATACATCAGAAGGACAACAGTCTTAAGAATGCTCGCATTGATAATGAAAGAATGTCTGAAAGTACTTACGAGACCCTAATAGAACCTGTAACAGATAGTAAATAAAACACCTAAAAAAAGAGTCCATTGACGTTAACCCCAAAAAAACCGGTCCCTTCTCATATTTCCAAGAAAGCATGCCAATACCCCACCGTACGTTTACATACCCAGTATCAGGAAATTAACTCTTCAATTTAAACTTATTGATGATAATCAGTTTGGAGAATAAGAGACTCAGCAATGTTGCTAATCCCATAGACCCTCAAGATGTCATCATGCTGTCCTGAATTTTTAAATTTACCGCTACTTACCAGTAAAAAAAAAATTTTTGAACACGATTGTGTTCTATAAGTGGCACTTTATCTATTTCATTTCTTAATTTATCAAAAATAAGAAAAATGGTCCTAAAATTGACCTATTTATAAGCAACACATAACTTATTGAACTCCATTTCAAAAATTTTAAATCGATTAGGACCTCAAATTTTCAATTTTCAACGAGACATAAAAATTATACATGAATAATAGAATAATATTATAATAATATAAAAATCTCGACATAAACGAAAAGAATTTAGCTTGATCGGAAGCGAGTATGGTATTCAGCAGTCTAATAATAATTGTTACATATACTATAATTATGAGTATTTTTTCAATTTTATAAAACAGTATACTGCATTATATTTTACAAGTTTTGGCTCCTTTGTTAAAAAGCCACCTTTCCCTAAAAAATTTTAAATTTGTGTTAATAAAAATTACTTCTTTTTGTTTTTAGATTAATGTACTAAATGCAACGTGAAGAAATTACTTTAATTTTGACGCGCGCTCGAACGTTTTTCGCTCCCACACCGACTATTTGTCTCACTCACTCACTGCAAACGCACTAAGCGCGAGTTGATTAAGGTAGTATAGTGTTAACTATCCTAATCGTTTCCTTTCGCTCTTGCACATGATATATATTTAAAAAAGCTCAGTTACACTATACACACACTAATTTCTTTATTATAAGTGTTTCATAGCTGTGGCTTCCTATTAGAGGAGTTGATCGGCCTATTTCCACAGTTTTTGCCTTTGGAGCGCGACATTTCGTTTGGGATGGCTCACCCATAATGAGCAATATATATATATATATATATATATATATATATATATATATATATATATATATATGTATATATATATATATATATATATATATATTGAAATTCTCCCAAAAGAAAAAGAGGTTTGTAGAGTAAAGGTTACGAATGACAAGCTTCAGAGAAGCAAGAAGTATGGTATACAGTAAATCATACGTTATTAAAGTAAATCATATGCCGATCAAGTTAGAACCGTCATCAAACCAAGTTTAAAGAAAAAAAAAACAAAGGTTCCTCGTAAAAACGCCCCAAAAAAAATTTAATAATTACGTAAAGAAAAAAATAATTACTGTGATAACCAATGGATAAAGAAAAATGTGATAATGAACTGTGAATTTTAAATTTTTCGTCCTTCCCCAAAATTTTAAAATTTTTCTTTTTATCATTTATTCTAATCCATTTTATTTAAATCCAAAAAAGAAATTCAAAATTGAACATTAAAAAAAACATAATTGGAAATTTCAAAAAAATCGAACCTATTAATTTCAAGAAACAAAAAAAAATGAATATTTGGTTTAAATTATATTTTATAAAACCACAACCAAAAAAGGCGGGGGTCGGGAAAGGGATTTGGTTTTTGGGGTAATTAATTTTTAAAATACTTAAAGAATTTTTAATAAATAAAAAGAACCATTTAAAAAGTTTTGGGCCCTTTTTAAAGTTTTTAAAAAAAGGGAATAAAAAATTTGGTTTGCAAATAATGGAAATCAATTAGGGCGAATTTTCCCCAAACTTTTTTCATTACCAAAAAGACAAATAAAATAATAAAAAATGTTTTTCTTAAATAAATTTAAAAATCAAAATTTAAACACCATAACTTTTTAAAGTTTCAAACCCTTCTTCCAATGGGAGGTCCCTATCCAAATTTTTCCACAAAACTAAAAGGCTAATATGGGGAATTTAAAAATAAAAAAAAAAATAAATATAAAATTTAAAAATTTTTAAAAAAAAAAAAAAAAAAGAAAAGGGTTTGAGGTAAAAAATTTCCAAAAAGGGGAAATAAAAACTAGAAACCCTTAAAAAAACCCCAACCAAAGGGACAAAAACACAAAGATTCGGAAATTCCATAGGGTTTTGAAAGCACCGAGCGCAAAAGAAAAAAGGGGAAAAAAAAACCCAGAAGAGTTAATCATAAAAAAAAATAAATGGAAACCCCTTGAAAAAAAACGGGAAAGTTATTTTTTGGGCCCCTCATAAAAATTTAAAAATTTAAAATTAAAAAAATTTAATTCAAATAAATAAAAAGGAAAAAAACAAAAGAAAGAAATTAAAACAAATAATAAGGTTTAAAATTAATTGGAATAGGGGAAAAGCAAATAAAGAGGTTTAGGGCCCGATTATCTTTTTTGACACAAAATCAAAGCTGCAATTTTGGTTTGGTTTAATTTAGAAGGAACCTCAAGCAAAGGCCGGAAAAATACAAATTTTAGTAGTTTTCAGAACCGGGCCCGGAAAAGGAAACAATTTCAATTCCAAAAATAAAGGAAAATAACAACCCCTTTTAAATGGCACAAACCAAAGAACATAGTATTTGATAAAGTTTAAATTAAATCCAACTCCAACGGGAAAAAAATGGAAGAGGCGATTAGGGCTTTCTTGTCCAATACTAAAACTAAATGTCCATTTGAGGGACCCCCAAGACCATTTTCTATAAACCAATTTAAGCTTTTTAGAAGGCAAAAACAATTGTTACAAACAAAAACAACGGATAAGAGTTGGCAACTAAACGGGGACCACAAAGAAATTAGAATTAAAACTTTTAAAGAAGCTAGCAATGGTTCAGAAGGGGACTAAACCCGTATGGAATAAGCAGCAACAACCGGCCATTCCGTACATCACCATTGTCTCAACGGAAAAAATTTTGCCAAGACCTAAAATTTGAACAAGAAAAATTGGAGTAAAGCGAGGCATCCAAAGACCTTTCTGAACAAAATTACTCGATCGTTAAAAACAACCTGTACCTCAAGTGAATACCAAAATTTTTTTCCGAAACCAAAAGGGCAAAGAAAAGGGTTAAAATTTCAAAATTTGAATGCAGATGTGGGAAACAAAGAAAATTTTAACTGAAGAAATCAAAAAATGGAAAATTACGCAGGAATTCAGGTTTTCCACCCTGAAGGAACAGCCAAACCCAAAAAGAAAAGAACAAAAACCCAATTTTGTTGCCTACAAACAAAAAACTTTTGTATTTAAAATTTAAAGGAAGGACAAAATACAAAAAGAGATATAATAGACCAATAAAACGAAGAACAATAAAACAGCAGCGTTTTCAACAAAGAAAGAAACGTAAGTACGACAATGAACCTAATCAGACACCAAAGAGCAAAAATAAAACCGGTGGTCAAAAACAATTATGCAAAATCCAAACAAAACGTTCAAATTAAGTTAAAACAAAGATCAAGGTATAGATAAAGGCTGAAAAGAACTTTACTTAAAAACAAAGGAATTATTACACACATGGGGTTTTATAACTTCATTATGAAAAATAGTTAACTAAACAGTTAAAAGAAACTTTCCAAAATTCCCAAACAAGAAATGCCAAAGGAAAATTAATACCACCAAAGAAAATTTTCCCAGAAATTTAAAATAAAAGAAAAAGTCATTAGAATGTCAGTTGAAGCCACCCTATGGAAAAATTTCAGGAAAGGAAGAAAAAATTTAACAATTGGGCCTCAAAAAATTTGTAGTAAAATAAAAAAGACAAACAAAGGAAGGTTATTTCCCAAATGATTTCTTTTGAATAAATGAAGGGTTTAAAGCCAAAACCTTAATCATTGTAATTTAAAATCGAAAGATTTCTCATCAAAAAAATGGAAATTGGAAAGTGCACCCAATTAAATCGTTTGGGTGTAACGGATCAAAGCAAATGTATGTTGAATGAAGAAAATGAGGTCCAAATGGAATTATATGTTTCAATTTTCCGACCCAAGAACAAAAAATTTGTGTAAAAACAAAAGACATAAACATATCCTTATAATTTATCAGCAACGGTATTTGTTACGGGAAAGATAGGATATACAAATTTCACGAGATTAAAACAGAACATTGTTTTGATTCAACAAGAAAACTTGAACGAACAGTTCCTTTTGAAAAAAAAAAAGGGTTTTTAATGAAGTTGGCAACAACAGGTTACAATTTTCGGGTTTATACTTCCATAGGGGACATTTTATATTACTTTTCAATTAATTAGAAATTTACCTTTTTATTTAACCTTCAAACAATCATTCGGAACAAAGAATAAAGTTTAACTTTGGATGGTTTAAACAAAACATTGAAAATATTAACAAGGCATTTATACTTCCCAAGAAAAGATTTAAGGTTTACAAAAAAGCAAAATGATTAGAAAACATTAACACTTTTAAGTTTATTTTAAAATCCCAAAAAAGAAAAAATATTTAATTTAATTTTGCGGGAATTATTTATTGTACTTCGGTTTAAGACAAAAAAATTTTCTCGAGATCTTTTAATTAACATTTTAGAAATGGAAAAACCAGAAATTTTTGGTAAAAGTAATCAAGCATAAAGGGTACCGATCAACGGCATCTTTTTTTAGTGGTTGGTTTTAATTTGTATGGAAGTTTAAAAATTTATTTAAATTAAATTTCCTAAAATTTTTGAAAATTAACAAGTGGTTTTGAAAATTTAGCCCTTATTAAAAAGGCATTGGGATGTTATAAATCAAATATAATATTTTCACAACACATATTATTGAAAAATTGTCCGGCTTTTAATTATGCAAATAAAAAAAAATTTATTATATATTATATATTTAATTATGTTGTAATTATTTTGGGTTTACTAATCACAATTTGAATATACTAGAAACCAAAAAGGTCCAATTCAAAATCATGATTTTGAAATTTCCCAAAACTTTGCTCATCGGGTAATATAAAAAAACAAGATCATTGCTTACGAGAAAAAGGTTTGAAATTAAAAATGTCACAATTGTATTAATAAAACAAGGAAAACAAATTTAACTTTAATGAAAACGGTTTTTACGTTAATATAATCAGATGTTATTGAACTAATTGTGAAAACAAACTTAATTTTCACCAACAGCATAACAGAGAATTTTTGAAGATTTTGGGTAATGGGTAAAACATAAAACAATTAATTATACAATCAATTTTGATTATTTAAAAGATGAAAAACCTAAAGATATGGGATAGGTTTATTTTATAACATTACTTTTGCTATTTTCAAAACTTATGTTCGAAAACCCGTTTTCTAAAACTTTAATGAATATATAATATTAAATTTTAATATTTTAGTAATTTTTTCCCAAATTTATGCGTCTTATTTTATTAAATTGTTTGGGCTTACTAATTGGTTAACAAAAAATTACTTTTAGAGTTATGCCCAAAAGCTGTCTGTTTTTAAACAATGAAGGGAAACAAGGTATTTTTACTCAATGGATAAAAAGATGGTATTAAAGAAACAAAATTATTTGGCCGAGAATTTTTAAAGAAACAACGCTAAAATTTCAAAGAATATTTCAAATTTTTTGCCCTTTTAGAAATGAAATAAAACATGACCATTGACGTTAACCCCAAAAGCCCCTTTTCTTTCAAGAAACGGGTATAACCCCCTTTCACAAGTTTAAATGTTTTTAAATTTTACGTTCAAAAGCCAATTAGAAATTTATTTAATTAAATTTTAGATGAAACAATTTATACAGAATAAGAGCTACCTTTTATAGTCCTGTATGTAAACAGCCTATTTACAAGTTTTCAAAGGAAAAAGATGGTGTGTATAAGAAAGGAATCTTGATATTTCTTAAAGTTCAGAAAGGTTTTAAAACAACTCTAACCCAAAGTTACAGAAAATATCAACAAGAAATTTAAAAATTAGTCCATGTCCAAATTATAATCTAGGAAAACAAACCTCAAGAAAAGGTTTTAAACAACGTTAATTAAAGGTTTATGACCTTTCACGAATGCGGAAGAATGAAAGGAAAACCTTATGGGAGGGTTTTATAATTAAGAAAATAGTACCATAGTATAACTTCGTCCCAAAAAAATTAAAAATCAGGTTAAAGATGATACTTGGCAAAATAGTTACGGGAGTTTAGATAAAAACTAAAATATAAGGTATTTTTTAGTTAAAATACATAAAAATTTTGACTTTTTTAGTTAAAAAAAATTAGTTATTATACCATTCCGCTTTTAATTTACAACAGGTTTTAACTTTTATTTCCCAGCCGTTTTTCCCTTAAATTTTGGCCAGGGCAAACTTCGGAAAAACACCCGGTTTACCTAAGATACTGGTGAATAAAATACCATCATTCAATCAGGGATGTGATGGAGGATGATCTTCAATAAATTGATTTATTTTTTTACAGCCCAGAGATTCATTCCATTTTTTTTCCCTACGCCAAGAAATTGGGGAAACAATAGGGGCCAAAAATGTCAGGTATACCGGGGCAATTTAAAAGAAAAATTTGGTTGCTCAATGAAAAAGACCAAATTAACGAAAACGAAATTGATAATTTAGAATGGGTTTTTTAGTTTAATTTTAGATGTAAAAGTACAAGGTTGTTCAGATTTGTTTTTTAGATGTGAACATATTTAAACCAGTAAAAGGTATTTTAATTTTTTGGTAAACCATTTAAGATATCTTTTTAGTTAAAAATGTTAAATTTTATTTTATTTTTTCGTAAAAAATGAAACGAAAAGAAAGGGACATAAAAAAAAAAAGCAGTTGGATTTAAGAAAGTTTGTTTATATACGAATGATGATGAGAAAGTTTTGGTGAAATGTAAATTTAAGTTTAAAAACCAAACAACATTTTTATTTTTAATAATAATAATAATGAGTAAATTTTGTAAGAAAAAAAAAGGTTTATTAGATTGTAAATTTGAGAATGAATTAAATCAAACAGAGGGAAACTTTTGCAAAACGCGTTATGAATTTTGGTTTTAAATCGAAAAACCACCGGGCAAGTTTCATCAACAGCCAGATTTTTGTTTGTTTGCTCAAAAAGGTACGGCTTTTATCATTTACAATAAAGAAATATTTAACACAAATAAAAAAAGTTAAAAAACAAAAATTATTTATTATAACAACAAAAAATTTGGAAATGAAAATTTGTTAAGGAGTTGATCGGCCACCCACAGTTTTTAACGGGGAAAGGACCTGTTTCCCAAGGTTTGAGAGCCCACTGAGTCAAAAGTTATACCCAATTGCATTTTGAATTAACCAAACCAAACCGAATTTAAAACCCTTCGACCCAACCGATTTCCATTCTGTTTTAATCCATTGCGGGTACCAGAGGGCGATTTTCTTTCGCCCTTGCCGTTTTTTCCTGGTCACTTTAAAGTCTTTGGCTCTGCCGCATTTTTCACATTTTAATTTGATCTTGTGGTTTGGTTTTAATTCCTCTGACGCGGTCGATTTGAAGGCAGGCGTTCATGTCTGTTATCCTTCGTATTTGTCGAGGTACCAAAGGCATTTCGCTGTTTTAGGCTTCTTTTTTCTCCCGTAGGTTCAGGGAGCCCAGCGATATTTTCTTTCCCCAGGTCCCTAGCAGCTTTTTATCGCATTTTCCACAACGTTTTGGGTTTAAAGCCCTCCAAAATCAAATTTGCATTCCTGGAATCCCTTTGGGACCCGACTCAAAGTAGAGGCGGGGTTTATTAAATTTTAGCACCGGGCCAAACCCGCCAAATTCAAGCCATATCCTTGGTTTCTCTGTTATTCGGATATCGCTTGGTCTTCAAAGTCTTCAGACGTATATATATATATATATATATAATATATATATATATATATATATATATATATATATATATATATATATATATATTATATATATTTTTAAAATTTAAAATTTTTAAAATTATATATATATATATATATATAATATATATATATATATATATATATATATATAATATATATATATATATATATTATATATATATATATATATATATATATATATATATATATATACGTCTGGGAAAGCCCTTGAATCACAGAAAACCAAGGATATGGCTTAGATACTTGGACGATACTTTCGTAGTTTGGCAACACGGCAACATAAGCTATTGAATTCCTGATCATCTAAATAGCCGCGCACCTCCAATAAATTACAATGAATTGAGTGAACGAAAACTGCCATTCTGGATGTACTTGTACACAGGAATGTTTCACGACAAGTGTATATAGGAAACCCACCCACGGGGAGGTACCTCACTACAACTCCAATCACCACAAAACGTGAAGTTAGGGTGGCAAAATGCTTGTACGATAGAGCAAAAGCAATATGCTCAAAACAAGAGGACCTGAACAGAGAAAAAGAAAATATCGCTAGAACACTCAAAGAAAATATCTACCCCGATCTAACACTTAACCTAAACAGGGAAAGAGTAACCGAAGAAAAAGAAGAACCTAAATATACAGCGATAATGCCATATATACAAGGTACCTCAGACAAAATACGAAGGATAAGCAGAACATACAAGACACGCACTGCCTTCAAATCGACCAGAACGCTCAGAGGAATACTCACCAAAACCAAACCATACAACGAAGATCAGAATTCCAAAAATTGTGTATACAACCTAACATGGGAATGCGGCAGAGCATACACAGGAGAGACTAGTAGACTACTCAAAGTGATAACGCAGGAACATAATAACAACGTCCGCAAGGGCGAAACAGAAAGATCAAAAATCGCCGAACATATCTGGAACAAAGGTCACCGCGTCCAATGGGATAACATACAGATAGTGGCAAAATACGAGAATACAACTCGTCGAAGAAGTTCCAAAAGTATATATTGGATTACTCAGTGGCTCAGCGGTAAAGGTGGGTGTCAGACTAGTAAGTAAAAGGTACCAAGTTCGAATCTGAGAGTAGTCAAGTGCTGGGTAAAAAATTATATATAACATATAAATTCGACTCCAGTGCGAAAACAGTCCTTCTCAGGACTAAACCTGATGACGGAAACAGAGTCCGCTTCCGAAACGTCGTGCTCCAAAAGAAAAAACTGTGGAAGTAGGCCGATCAACTCCATTAACACACTAATTTCACATACTAAAATCAAACTAAAGAACTTTTTTTTTGTTGTATATAATAAAGTAAATAGTATTTACGTGTGTTTTTTTATTTCCCTAACCTTTTGATTTAAAAATATTTGAAACAATTTGAAATAATTAAATAATCTCTCAATACATTTGTATTGCATAAATGATAAAAAGCCGTACCTTTTGTATTGAGCAACCAGCAAATCGACATAAATCTTTTAATGCTGGCTAGCTATGATGAAACTTGTCACTCAGTGTGAATGTCTTCCCATATTTATTCGTTATTTCAAAAACTTAAACATTCAGTGCACATTAGCACCAGGCGTTTATGCAACTCATTTTACACAAATGCTTATCCTTACATAACATTCGTTTGATTGTACATTCATAATACATCAATATATTTACAATGCATTTGGTAATTACAAGCTTTTATTTTTTCATTACAAAGCTTTACTCATTATTATTATTATTACATATACAAATATAAAACATGTTGAATTTTAGTTTTTTAAGGCTGTTTCATTAAATTTACATTTCACTCATTACAAAACTTTACTCATCATCATTACGTATATAAACATAAAACAGTGTCTTTCATTAAATTTACAAATCATTTTTTTACTGCTTTTTCTTTATTCTTTATGAAACATTCTTGCACTTGACTTTCTATAAATTTCTGTTTCACCTTTCATGCTTTTACGATAAATAATAAAATATACAAAGATTTAACATTTTTTTATTACAATATAAAAAGATATAACTATACAATGAATTCTACAAAAATACAATATTAAACAAATTATGCAAAAACTCCTTACTAAATTAGACTAGTTTAAATATGTTCACACATCTAAAAACAAACAAAATTTACTGAACTACACTATGCATACACTAATTTCACATACTAAAATTAAACTAAAAAATTACCCTACTCATCTAAATTATCCAATGTACGTAATACGTTTTCCGCGTTAATTATACTGCGTCTTATTTTATCTAAATTGTTTGATGAATGTAGCAATCTCAAATTTGACGCAACCATCTCACACTTTTTCTTTTAAATTGCCCCATGGTAGTGGGACCCTGCGACTGATTTTGTGTGAAGGTTTCAGCCTCCTCAGGTGGTGGTGCAATTAGTGCCAAATTCTTCCCCCCATATTTCAGTGGTGGGGTCGCTACTACAGTCGTTGCAGGCGTAGTGTTAAAAAAATTATAATGGAATGAATCATCTAGCAATAAACAAATCCATGAATAAGAACTATCAATTAAGTAACGTATACATACTTTTCAAAATATCGGGATAGATCATCCTCAACATCACTATCCCTGATTGATATGATAGGTATTTTATTCACCACTGGTGTCGAAAGTATCCCATTATTTCCTGGCTGCACTAATTGGTGCTGCAGTATGTTTGATTTTTTTAAATCCAAGTTTAATACGTTTGCTTCCTGATGCCATTTTTTTAGAATAATTATTACTATATGCGTGAATAAGTAACGGCTGAACGTTGAAATAAAATGTTAAGATTATATACACGTATATCTGTATGTAAATTGCCAACAAGCGGAAGTGGTATAATCAACTGAAGTTCTTGTGTGTAATATTGCAACGTAATCTAAAAGTCAAAACATTTTTATGTAATATTTAGTGAACTAAAAGAAAATACAATTATATTTTATGTGTTTTCATCTAAGAGCTACATCCTTTGATACAAACTATTCCTATAGCTACATAAGTAATTTTCATCTTTAATCCAATCCCCACGACTTTATAAATAACTTATTATTCTTGGAGCGAAGCGCTTTTTTACTAGATACATATCAGGATACTTAGTTTTCTGTAATTCGTGGTCATAAAACCCTCCCAGTACAGGTTTTCCTTTCATGTCTTCCGACATGTACGTGCCAAAGGTCATCAAAACCTTTAATTATTGCTTGCCTTCGTTTAAAACCTTTTCTTGCAGGTTTGTGTAATTCCTTGACGAGTTATAATTTGGACATGGTACTAATTTTTTGATAATTTCTTATTGTTGATATAGTTTCTGCTCCTACACTTTATAACCGTTAGAGTTGTCTTTAAAACCTTTCTGAACTTCTTGTAGATAATATCAAGATATCCTTTACTTATAGCATCACCATCTTCTTCCCGGTCCCCTAACTGTGTGAAACGGTTTCCATACATCCAAATTAAACCTTGTTGATAAGTAGTATTGCTTAGTGATGACATCATCTTGAGGATCTATGGAATTAGCAACATTGGTGAGTCTCTTATTCTCGATGATAAATTGATTATCATCTAAAAGTTTATATTAAGGAGTAAATTTCCTGAATTGGTACTGGGTATGTGAACGTCCAAATTTATCAAATGGGAGGGGGGAGGCATTTTGAACTTGATCTAGCGGGTTAGTGGGGGTTATAGCATGCTTTCTTGAAAATGTGAAAAGGGAGCGGCTTTTTGGGGTTAACGTCAATGGACTCCTTTTTTAGGTGTTTTATTTACTATTTCTGTTAGAGGTTCTATTAGGGGCTTATAAGTACTTTGAAATATTCTTTCATTATCAATGCGAGCAGTTTTGAGACTGTTGTCCTTCTGCTCTATTATTCTACGAGCCTAAATAATTTTGTTTCTTTAATACCATCTCCTTTTATCCATTGTAGTAAAACAGGTACACTGAACAGGTACCAGTTTACCCTGAACATATAGCTGTTTACACTAAACAGACAGCTGTTAATAACTAAACTGGGTCAGTAACTACTAAACTAGTGAAAGCAGGTACTATATATTCATTAAGTGTTGAAGCCGAATTAGTGGAAGCCTCAAACAATTTAGATAAAATAAGACGCAGTATAATTAATGCGGAAAACGTATTACTACTAAACTATTGAAAGCAGTTTAAGGTATTATATATTCATTAAACGTTTGTAGCAAAACGGGTTTTCTGAACAGGTACCAGTTTACCCTGAACAGATAGCTGTTTGCACTAAACAGATAACTGTTAGTAACTGAATGGGGTCAGTAACCATATGATCCTCATACATATGCTTTAGGTTTAATTCATCTTGCTCAAATAATGCAATTAGATTCGCATTGTGATGAATTAATTGCTTTGAAATTTTACTGTAAGTTTGACCCAAACATTAACAGTCAATATTGTTACGTCTAGCCATAGAAAAATATGCTCTTATGTTATCTTGCTGTTCACAAACGATATGATCGAAAATAAAAGTAGAGTTTGATTTTGCACAATTAGGTTCAATAACATCGTGATTATCATTGAACGTAAAATTACCTGTTTCCTTCATTGGAAGTAAGATTTCCTGTAAAAGTTTGTCCTTGTTTTTGATTCAATGACTTAAAGTATCCGTGCACATGTTTTAATTTCAAACCGTTTTTCTCAGTAAGCAGACTGATCATTGTGTTTGTTTTAGCATATAATACCGCGTATACTATTAGGAAGTCAATCACCATGTTTTGGAGTACTAGACGTTTCATCAACATCATGATTTTGAATTGGACCTTTTTTGTTTCTGAGTCACTACTTCACAGTTAGTGATTGAAATAAAACTAAACGAATAATTACAACATATATATATTATTTCTTTATTTAGTATATGCTATACATTAGATAAGCAGGACGACAATACAATATTTCGAATAATCATAAAGTGTTATGTGAATTAATATTATACTTTGCATTTATAACATCCTCAATGCCTTCATAAATGTCATCATCACTACCACTACCATCACGAAAACGACGGTAGTCAACAACTTGTATGAATTTCTCATAAAAACACACCAGATTGTTAGATTCAAGAAATTCCAATCTATAGATTATATCCTTTAAATTGAATAGTTTATAATAATGGTGTAAATAAATGTTTTAAAGCGTTCTCAATACAAATCGTTCAAATAACTAGAGACACCAACCACTCAATAAAAGATGATGCCGTTGACTCAGTAGGTAGATTAAATCGGGCCGGTTTTTTTTTTTTAATTCCAAAAATTTTTTTTTTTCCCCAAAAAAAAATTAAAAAAAAAAAAAGGGGCCCAAATTTTTTTTTTTAAAAAAAACCAAAAAAAAAAATTCCCAAAATAAAAAAAAAATATAAAATTTTTTTTTTAAATTTGGGTTTATAAAAAAATTTAAAAAGGTTTAAACCCCTACAATATTGGGGTGTAAGTACCTGTATAACATTTTTACAACTTCTTGAGAACCTCTGTTATCATAAGGAATGCGGAAATGTAAACCATAGATGATGTAATCTTCGTACCAATGTTGCGAATATGTCGTATTTTCAATGTTTTACGTTGTAAACCATAAAAGTTGAATTTATTTTAAAATTTACATTCATTGAAATTTGAATTAAAAAAATTTTTTTCCTTTTAAATAAAAAAAATTTAAATTTATTAATTTTAAAAAATGAAAAAAAAAAAAAAAAAAAAAATTAAAAAAAAATTTTAAAAAAATTTTTCCCTACCCAAATCATAAATATTAAAACCCCTTTTTTATTTACAACTAAATGAACGAAGAACGTAAAAGATTCGTTACAAGTTCTTCTATACTATGTGAATTGAAGGTGCAAGAACAATAGTTCTAGTTTTCAATCGTAACAGTTTTCGAAATTCTGTGATATCCTTTACTCGATTCCCAATTGTAACAAATACCAAGATTGCTAGATAGAGATTCATAATGTTGATCATAGATTATATCGTCATCTTTGTTTACATTTGACCACTCAATTTTATTTTGAATATCTTGGGATCGGAAAAATTGTAATTCTACATATGAATTCCATCTTAGGACCTCATTCCATTCCTTCATATCTAACATCACATTATCGCTTTGATCACAGTTGCTACACCCCAAACGCACTACTGGTGCAAGGTTGAGGTGCGTACTGTATCCAATTTCCATATATTTTGCATGATGATTATCTTTCGATAATTTATAATAAATACAATCGATTAAGGATTCATTAGCTGCATGTTTATACACTTCCGATAAATCATCATTATATTCAAATGATGATGATCAGTCAGTGTTAGAAGAATAACCTTCATCTTGTTTGTCTTAATTTTTATTTTTACTACTACTACTACCATCACTATTTTGACGGCACCAACAACACAATGTTAAATTATTATTTTTTTTTCTTCCTTTCCGTGATATTTTGATCCATAGAGAAGTGGCGTCTACAACGATGGTAATTGGCACACTTCTAATGACTTTTTTTTCTTTTTTATTCATTTAGTCTTTCTTGTTTAAGGGTATTTTCCTATAAATCTTTCTTTGAGTAGGTATTAATTATATTTCTCTGTGTAAGCCGATTTCTTGAATGTACTTAAGAATGTTTGGAAAGTCATTGCTGTTTGACAACATGTCCATTCCAGTTATACTATGCTTTGTGCGATATGATTGTAGAGTTATACACCCTTCCATAATGTGCTGTACTGTCAGTTTGTCTCCACATTGGGCACATCTCCTTTGCCTTTGTTTAAGTAGTATGTAACTGTGGGTGATTCTAGTATGTCCTATGCGTAATCGGGTTATCACAACTTGATCTTTTTTTTAATTAATTGCACCGTGTTTGTTTGGATTTTCACTAATTATTGGTTTTGTACCTAACCATTTTTTCCCATTTTGCTCATTTGTTCTGTTATTCATTTAGTTGTATTTTCATTAGTCTTTGTTGTTGACATATGTTGTTTTTGTGTTTTGTTTTAATTCTTGGTTTTACTTCGCGTTTCTAATTTTCTATTTTTGAATTCCTATTCCATGCTTTTTATTTCATTAAATTTTGAAATTTAAATTCTTTATTTTGGTGGCAACAATAATTGGGTTTTTGTTGTTTTGTTTTACATTTCAATGTTCAAATTGGGTGTTTAAACTTTCTGGGTTGAAAACCTAATTCCCAGGAAGTAAATTTCCAAAATTCCACCTTATTTTTTTATCCATTGCAAATACAGGGGTTTGTGCATCGTTCCACCTTGATTGGTTCTGAATTTTGGGGAGAATCCCATTGCATTTTGCACCTTTAATGAATTAAGTCGGAAAATTTTAGCCTTGGGAGTGGGTTTCACTTGAGGTCATGGTGTTTGTTGAATCGCGGTAAGGGGGTTCCTAGATTAAAAAATCATTTGGATAGCACTCCTTTACCCATATTTAGTTCCTCTTTAAATTTTATCTTGGAAAGGTTTTTTTCGTTAATGTTAAGGTGAGACAATCCCGGTTGTTAAATTGCTTTTTATAGGTTAATTTTTTCAAGGGATTTGGTCATGTAACCTAAAAGCTATTCTTTAAAAAATTTTAATTTGGACCGTTTTTTGTTATGGTATTGCCAGCACCTTACCTTTGGGGTTAATTTTTATTTTGAACAGGTTTTTTTTTACCCTGTTTGTTGTCCATTTCGTAAAAAGTTATCTTAAATTGGATTCTCTTTTAATTAAAATGGTACATATTAATAAAATGGTACTTTGTTTTATTTGGCAAAGAAAGTTCCTTAGTTTGAATTTGATACTGTTGAAAACTTGGATTTGTTTTCTTTTACCCTAAATACGGTTCAAATATAATTTAGTGTTTTGAGTTCCCTTTTAATTTTGGCATCAAATAGGTTACGTTAGTTGAATTGGGGAACCGTTGTGTTGGTAATTGGAACTTCTTTATTTTACTTGAATAGGCGGTTTTGAAAATTCTTAAATTTGGTATTTCCTAAGTTCCTTTCTTTTTAAATGATTCCCAACCGAGTAACTTTCAATACGGAAAAGCATTGGTGTTGGGTTTGTAAAAGTCGTTTAATGTTCTTTGTAGTGGTTATGTTGTAGTTTTTCCTGAATTTGGTATTTCTTATTCCTTTTTTTAAATAAATCCAAAAAGTTCCCATGATTAAAGTTTGATCATGGTTAAAGAATTTGGTCGGGTTTCGGTTGGCTTTGTTTCCTTCTTTTATGTATTGTGTTTACTTCCTTTTGGGTTAACCTTTTCCTTTTTTTCTTTTAATAAATTTTCTTAGTAGTGGCATGTTCGACACTAAAAGAATTTTTCTTCCGGGGCTGTTCTTTTTTTCCCAAGCGGTGTTATTTCTTTATTGTAAGGTTGTTTTTTCCTTCCCTTCCTTTAAACTTTTTTCTTCTTTTTCTTTTGACAAAAAGTTTAGTGTGGACGTAACCCCAGGAATTTTACTCTTTTCTCTTTCTGCTGTTTTTTCCCAATTCGGGGCGTTTGGTGGATTCGGTTAGTCTTTTTTCTTTTCCCAATTTCTTCTTTTACAGGTTGAGGTTGGTATTTCCCCAAACTTTGAATTTCCTTTTTGTGCCTTTCTTTTGTTTTTTAAAGCACAAAATTTTCTCTGTTTCGTATAGGTTTAAAATCGTTTTTGTCCGGTTGGTTGTGTTTTTCATTCCCCTACTAGGCTTTTTATTTCCCCTTTCTGGAAATTTGTCACTTGTTTATGGTTTTTTAATTGCTCAGTTTTTATTGTGTTTATATTGGGTTTGAAACTTGCAACTTCCCATTGCTTTTTTGGTGTTTAATTTCCAATTTAATTACCTTTAATTTTATTTTCTTATGGTGGTCCTTGATGGGGTCTTCCAACCCCCAGTTAGATTTATGCATTATTTAACTGGAGAAAGATTTCCCTAAAACTTCCCTTGCCCCGAGGGATTGGATTTCCTTATTTAAACGTTAAAATTTTCTTTATTATATTTTCTATGGGTTCCTTTGGATTTTTACATCGAACCCCATTTTTACATTGAAATCCCCACATTCTTTGGGAGGTTTTGTTTATTGGTTTGCTTTTAAGAAATTCGGAAGATACTTCATCGTAAAATTCTTTCTTCAACTATTCTTGTCGATTATTTTATTAACCTTCTTTAAATCCAATTTTAACCTCGAATTCCAATTCCCGTGGTTTATTGGTTTGGTCTTTATAAAAGTATAATTTGAAAAGAATATTTATTTTTTATTTTTTTTGGGTATTACCAAGGCGAATTTAAATTCCAATTCATTATTTGTTTTTTTTCCAATTTTAATAATTACTTTTTTAGTGGTATTTTAAATCTTGGTTGTAATTGTTTAAAAGAATTAATTTTAAAATTGTTGGTCAATGCGGCAAACTTTAAAATTCAAGTTATTTCCAGTTTTTTTTTGTTGGTTTCCGTAATTATTTTTTTTACTGTTTAATTAACGTTCTTTGTTGGTTAATTTTTTTACGAGGAACCTTTCATTTTTGTTTCTTGGAAACTTGGCTTCGTACTTTTCAAAACCCTTTTTCTTGGGGGGATTCCCATTTTTATGGTGGTGGTTCTTTCCTTTTTCAATATGGTTTCGGTTTGATCTTCTAACTTGATGGCAATATTTCTTTTTGATATTTCTTATACCATATTCTTGCCTTTCTAACTTTATTGCCTTTATTAAAACCCTCTTTTTTTTGGGAGTTTAATATTGGGTCCTTGGGCCTTAAGTTTACCTATGGGGCGTTTGACATTCCATTCTTTGCGTCACTGGTTACCTCCTTTTCTTCTTTGATTTTCGTAAATGCCATTTAGCATCTAAAACTTTATGGTTGGTAATTGGGCGTTTAATTTTTGCTTTTATTTTTGTGGTCTTAGCTTAAATTCTTTTAAACTTTTACAATATCCCTCTTTTTTTATGTCTATGTAACCCCTTTTTTCGTTTTCATATTTTTGAGTCTTTAAGGGATCTTCCCTATTTTGTAATTCTGTTTTGGGTTTTGGTTTTTTGCCTTGAATTTTTGTGTTTCTTTGCTTTTCCAAATCCTCCTGTTTTCAACTTTTTAAGTTGTTGGCCCTTTTTTTAATTATCTTTGTAAAATCCCCTTTCCACGTTTACGTAATATTTAAAAGGACCTATTTGTCCGCTATTTTTTATCCTGGGTTTCTTTTGTTTTTCCTTGTAATTTTGGCCGCGTTTGTCTGGCATTTCTCTCTTGCAATTCTTTGGGTTGATTTTAAAACTTTTCTTCAACCTTTTGGACTCATTTTACGACGTAGTGAGTTTTCAAGAATACTTTGGATTTACCCTTTGACGTTTTTCATTTGAATGGGGACTGATTTAGATTATTTTTTACAAGGGGGGGGGATTTAGGTTAGAATAGGCCCCATCCACAGCCCTGGGCCGGCTAGAAGAGCGTTTGAGAATCCAGAAAAAAGGCCCGGTTGGGAAAACAGCTTTTCTACCCGCAACAACTCCCAACGGATTCCAAAAATAAGGTTAAGAAGGCAAAGGGGGAAAAAAACTTAAGATTAAGGAAGTTGGCAAAAATCCCCCGACCCCCGGGAAAGGGACCCCCGGAAAGAACCAGGGCCAAAGACGGTTGGAACAGCCCTACTACCGGAAGAACACCTAAAACCGGTCCCCTTTCCTTCCCTATCCCAGCACGGCAAACCGGTGGGATCAATTTTTACGTTACCAACGGGGTGGGGAATTCTTCCCGAACCCAAACGAACAAAACGGCCGCAACCGGAAAAGGACAAACAACGTCGAACGTTATTACCCGGGGTAAGTGAGGTGCTGGTTCACTTTACTCCCAAAATTTTATTATTCTTTCATAACTATTTATATATTCTAAATGATTTGGACCTTCCGAAATTAATTGCTCATTTATTCTAATGACCGTAAAATTTTAGAAATTACAAAATTTACATATTGGGTTTAATGAATTGGTTATTTTAAAGAAACAACCGTAATTCTTTTTCCTAAAGCTATTTTAATTTCAAGAAATGTAATTGCCCCAGGGCAATTCCTTTTTAGCCTATTTTGATTTCTAAAATTGCCTTGGTCTATTTTTTAAACAACAAAACTTTTAATCCGCCTTGTTCTTTTTAATTTTAAAAATTAAATTACACCCTTAGGAGTGTACCTTTTGACCTTGAAAACCTTTTTAGATTTCAAAATTTAAAATGTTTCCCAATTTCCATTTTACTTTTAAATTTTGATCTAAATTGTTATTGATACCCCTACAAATTTTAAACTTTTAAATACCCCCTTTTCCTTTTATTTAAAAAATTTACCTTCTTTAGCATAAAGACCATTTAATTGTTTCTTTTGTCATACATAATCAATGTTATTTTCAGGGAATGATTCTATTTTTGTTTTCTTAAATTAATTGATCCCTAATAATAATTTTAAAGAGTTCAATTTTTAGTTTAAAATTTAATAACCTTTGATTGGTCCTTTTAGTAAACGGAAAAAACAATTGTCTTCTTTTGTTTAAATATTTATTTTATTTCCAAAAAGTAATTGAACCCTGCATTTTAGCTTTACCTTAAAACTCATTTTAGTTTCAAGAATTGTTATTAGTTTTTTTTTTAAATTTTGCTAAAGGTCTTATTTACCCTAAAATGTTTAAATTTTAAATAATTTTGTCCTATTTATTTAAAATTATTTCATTCATCAACCTTAATTTGACCTTGACATTTTTAGCTACACTCAAAAATTTATTCCAGTTTACCAAATGTTCATTTTTATTTTCTAAAAAAAAGGGAACCCTCAGGTCTTTTCCACCAAAATTTTTTAATTTCAAATTTTATACAAAAATTAAAGATACTTGAATTTTATTTCCACTTTAAATTTTACCTTACATTTAGCTTACCGTTAAAAAATTTAAATTTCCCCAAAATTTGATTCAAAAGTCCAAACGTTTATTTCTAACCACCAACAATCCCTTCCTGGTCCTCCAAATACTATTGTTCTGTTCCAAATTTTTTTTACCTAAAAAATTTAAAATCCTTTCTTTTTTGAACTAATTAAAAATTTATTTCAAATTTTACTTCAAAAAATAATTCTTATCATTAAAATAAAAATGGTAGCGTTTTAACAAAGTCCATTAAACCTCGCCTTTTTTTTTTTAAAAGTTTGAATGATCCCTTCCGCAAAATATTTTTACTTAATTTAAAATTTTTTTTTTAATTATATTTAAATTATTAAATTTATTATTTTACTAAATTTTTCTTTTTATTGATTTTTAATTTAATTTTTTGGTATAATTTCTTTAAAACCGTTTCTGAAAGCTTCCCTTAATTTTTAATTGGTTATTATTAAATACCATAAATCACTTTAATTTTTAACGTTTTAATTTTTTTTATTTAATTAAAATTTATTATTTTTAAACGTTTTTTGAAATTTTTTTTGCTTTTAATTAAATATTTTGTTTAATTTTTAGTTTATAAAAACCCCCTTTCTTCCTTTAGTTCTTCTTATTTACTTTTAAATTTACTATTCTTCTTTCACTTTTTAAGTTTTAGAAAATTTTTTATTTTTTTCCGGTTTTTTAACAACTTTTTTTTTCTTTTGTTGAAAATTCTTTTTTGGCAATAATTAATTTTTTTTTCCCCCCTCTTTTCTTTTTCCCTATTATTTCTTACCTTTTACTTATTATCCCCCTTTTAACAGTTTCCAGATAGATAACATGAGTTATTTTTGGGGGGCCCTGGGTTATTTTTATTACCAATTTTTAACCCCCGGTTAACCGGGTTTTACCGCGGGGAATTAATTCCTTTTTTTTTTCCTTCCTTCCCGTTTAAATAATAAATTGTGTGAGGGTTTTTTACTTAATTATAAACGAAAAAAAATTTCCAAAATAAATTAACAAATTGAAGAATTTTAAAAATTCTTTAATTTTTTAAAACCATTGTTTTAATTTTTAAATTAAGGTTTGGGTTTAAAACGGCCCCTTTAATTTAAAGTTTTTTTGAAAATTATTTCAACTTTTTTTTAAAATTAGATTTTCTTTTTAATAAAACAGATTAATGTTAATTGGAATTTAAAATTTTCTAAATTAAATGAGAATGTAGAATTTAACCAATTTTTTAATGTATTAAAACAATTTTAGAAAATTGCGTTTAAAAGGAAATAAAAAGAAATTTAACTTTTTATTTCCCATTATTTTCAAAATTTTTATTTTGGATTAAAACAACTTTATAAAAAAATGCGTCTTTTTAATTTAAAAAGAAAATTTAAAAGGAAATAAAAACATTCTCAAAAAGGAGAATTAAAGGAATCGACTATTTTTTTGTTTAATTTTAACTTTTTTAAAAATTGAACCCAATGGATTTAATTGAAAAAGCAAAGATTTTAACCTCAATAAACAACAAGTTTTTTCAAAATTCCCTGTGGGCATTGCAAGCCACCTTCAACCAAACTGGTCTTAATGTTTAATTAGTAACTTCAAAGGAAGTCAAAAGAATTTGCGCCGAAAGATAAGTTTGTCTTAAAAATCTTCACTTCAAGGTATTTACAGAACAATAATTTAAACCAGAGGTTAACGCTCAATTTATAAGGTTTTCATCACATTTGGATCTATTTACACACCAAAACTACGTCTCATTACCTTAAAGCGGGTCCAAGCCAAAATAAATGGGGGTCAAAATAAAATGTTTAAAGGCTTTCAAATATTTACATTATCAAAATTTTAATAACAAAAGGAAATCTAAAAGTTCAAAATTATAACGCTCCGTCAATACTAAATTCCATAAAATTAAAATTCAAAACCTAAAATAGATAACTAAAAGTCACTCCGGATACTAAAGCTATTTCTCTTCAAAACCCTAACCAAAATCCTAATTCATTCAAACAACAATTAAACGTATAATACCTTCAAATAAAATTCCCAAAATTCCAAAATTTCACTAACAAAAATGCTCCTAACCGGCCAAATAATAAACACCTCATACTGAAAACCATTAAAAAATTAACCTCAAAATTGGAATGTATGACCAAATTAAATCAAGCCCTACAAAAACCACATCAAATACCAACCACAAAATCCAATAAAATTTTCCCCAAATTTAAACTTAAATTATTTTCAAAATTTAAAATGTTTACCCAATTCCCATACCCCAAAATTATTTACTGAAAATACAGGGTACCATTGAAGTATGAAGCCGCTTGTGGAAATGGGTGAAATTTAAAGGTATTTAAGACCTTCCTTAACCAATTAAAATCCATCAATTATAAAAAATTCCTTTGGGGACCAAATTTAAATTTTTTTAAATTTTTACCACTTAAGTGGTTTGATTAAAACTACATTTCAATTCTCCCTTAAAAAAGTTTTCCAAACTTCAAAATTTTAAGATGGGCCCTTGAATTGTTGTAATTTTATTTGGATTTTTAATACCTTTTATAAATGAATTTTTTACTTGTAAAAATAAAATCATAATTTGAAATATCAAAAAGAAATTGGAAATTTTTTAATCCCAAAATTATTTTTCGAAAATTTAAAATAAATATTTTTTATAAATATATAGGTTTTGTTTTTTTTAAAAGTATTTGATTGAATTGTGAGTTGAATAAAAATTGGTTTTTTTTTTTTGTTTGTGTTGTTTTTAAGTGTGTCTTGTTGGTGTTGTTGTTTGGGTGTTTTAAAATGTTTTTTTTTTGTCTTTTTTTTTTTTTTTTTTTTTGTGTGGTGTGTGTGTGTGTGTGTGTGTGGGGGGTGGTGGTGGTGGTGGGAGGGTGGTTTTGTTTTGGTTTTGTTTGTGTTTGTGTTTGTGTTTGTGTTTGTTTTGGGGTTTGTGTTTGGTTTGTGTTTGTGGTGTTTGTGTTTGTGTTTGTGTTTGTGTTTGTGTTTGTGGGTTTGGTTTGTGGGTTTGTGGGTTTTTTTTTGGTTTTTTTTTTTTGTGTTTGTGTTTGTGTTTGGGTTTTTTTTGGTTTTGTTTTGGGGGTTTGTGTGGTGTTTTTGGGTTGGTTTGGTGTGTTGTGTGTGTGTTTGGTGTGTGTGTGTTTGGTGTGGGGTGGGGGTTTGTTGGGGTGTGGGTGGTGGGGGTGTGTGGTTTGGTGTGTGGTTTGTTTTTTTTTGGTGGGTTTTTGGGGTGTGTGGTTTGTGGTGTGTGTTTGGGTGTGTGTGTGTGTTTGTTTGGTTTGTGTGGGGTGTGTGTGTGTGTTTGGGTTTGGGGGTTTTGGTTGGTGTGTGTGTGGTTTTGTTGTTTTGGGGTTTGTGTTGTTTGTGTTTTTTTTTTGGTTTGTGGGTTTTTGGTTTTTTTTGGGGTGGTGGTTTGGGTGTTTGGGTTGGTTTGGTTTGGGGTTGTTTGTGTTTGTTGTTTTTTTTTTTTGGTTTTGGTTTTTTTTTTTTTTTTTGGTGGTTTTGGTTTGTTTGTTTTTTTTTGTTGTTTGTTTTTGGGGGGGGTTTTTTTGGTGTGTTTTTTTTTTTGGGTGTTTTGGGGTTGGGTTGGTTTTTGTTTGGTTTGGTTTTTTTTTGGTGGTTTGTTTTTTTGGGTTTGGGTGTGGGGGTTTGGGGGGTTGGTTTTTTTGGGGTTGTGGCCTGTGCCTGTGTGTGCTGTGCCTGTGGTCCAGGCCTGTGCCTGTGCCTGTGCCTGTGCCTGTGCCTGTGTGTTGTGGCCTGTGCCTGTGCCTGTGCCTGTTGTCCTGTGCCTGTGTTGTGTTGTGCCTGTGCTGTGGTGTGCCTGTGTCCTGTGCCGGTGCCTGTGCCTGTGGTGTGCTGTGTGTGCCTGTGTGTGTTGTGTGTGTGTGTGTGTGTGTGTGTGTGTGTGTGGCTGTGTGTGTGGTGTGTGTGTGTGTGTGTGTGTGTGTGTGTGTGTGGTGTGTGTGTGTGTGTGTGTGTGTGTGTGTGTGTGTGTGTGTGTGTGTGTGTGTGTGTGTGGTGCGTGTGTGCGTGTGCGTGCGTGCGGTGCCTGCGTGCGTGCGTGCGTGCGTGCGTGCGTGCGTGCGTGCGTGCGTGCGTGCGGCGTGCGTGCGTGCGTGCGTGCGTGCGTGCGTGCGTGCGTGCGTGCGTGTGTGTGTGTGTGTAACCCTAAAGATAATAACACTTCTATCCTTTAAAGATCTAGCATTATTCTTACAATTACATCAGGTAAGCCTTTATCCGGTGCAACGTGAAGTCCATATAGAGTGGCTTGCTTCAAGCAATCTTTAAGTATGTACCCACACTTGTCACAAAAGAAAAGAGAGAGCAGCCCCAATATCTAAGTAATTTGGCCGTTGTACCACTCGCGAACATAACTACCTGTGGTTCTCTCATGCCACGTAAATGGGCAATCTGGTTTATTGTTTGCCCTTCAGAATAAACATCATCTTTTAAGATGATATTAGTTATTATCAATGGACCGTTAGTGTAGAAACACGGGTAACCCGGCATAAACTAGTCAAAAACATTTTAATGTTAGGGCCAATAACTTTAAAAAAAATAGTTTCAGAAAGAGACATTCAATAGTAATTGTTTTTGTTACTTTTTAATTGATGATATCTGTTAAGGTTTAGACACAAAAGTAAAATGTGAGGGACCCCGCACTGCATTTCTTAACCCTAGAGCAGTCGCGTAGGTAATAATAACACAATTGATCGCGTGGAGGACAATGGTCATCCATCAATTATTTTTGAGTTTATCAATTTTATTTCTATTGCAATATGTAATTTAATGAATTATACACATTTACTAAATGATTTTGAAGCCTCAATTTCAAAATTATTACTGAAAAGGGCAAATAAATTTCAAACTAAATAAGGTCTCACTGTTGTTTTTTAACGGGTCCCCCAATAACAATAGACGAAGTAGGTCATGCAATAAAAATAGCAAAGTTAAAAGAAAAACAGGTCCAGATAACATACTAACTGAAATGCGTAAAATTCTAGATAAGAAAGGAAAAATCTATCTGCTTCACATATGCAACAAAATTTATGACACTGGAGTCGTCCCAACGGATTGGCTGAGATCTACATTCGTGGCAATTCCGAAAAAAAGCAAACGCAAAACAATGCAACGAACATCGAACTATCAGTCTAATGAGCCACGTATTAAAAATATTCCTTCGAGTCATTCACTCCAGAATTCATAATAAAATAGAATAAAATATGGCTGATACACAGTTAGGCTTCCGCAATAATCTAGGAAATAGAGAAGCACTATTTAGCATCCAAGTATTAGTGCAAAGGTGTAGAGACGTCAATCACCCAGTGTACATGTGCTTTGTAGACTTCTAAAAGGCATTCGACCGAGTCAGACACACCAAAATGACCGAAATTCTCAAAAACACGCATTGATGATAAAGACCTACGGATAATTCGAAACCTATACTAGAACCAGCGAGCCAACATAAGAATAGGCCAGAACAGTTGCAAAGAAATAGACATACGGAACGGAGTAAGACAGGGGTGTATCCTATCACTCCTACTGTTCGATATACGTTCTGAACATATATTCAATGAAACATTAGACGCAGTTGGTGTCAACGTTAACGGAATAAAAATTAATAATTTAAGATACACAGACGACACCATCCTAATAACTAGCAGAACTACAACTATTGGTTGATAACTAGACAAGAGTTTGTGATACCTACGGCTTAAAGCTTAATACCCAGAAGACCAAGTTTATGATCACCAGAGAATTCGCCAAGGCTCACAGTGTATCGCATTCCACTCGAGAGAACAGCTAAAATAACATATTTGGGATGCCAAGTCAACGATAACCGGGACAGGGCAAGTGAAATAAAAATTCGCATAGAAAAATCGCGAACGGCATTCTTTAAAATTAAAAAAAAATACTCGGTAACGCAAATATCAACTTTAAGCTGAAGATAAGACTTGCCAAATGCTATATGTTCCCAATACTGTTATATGGAGTAGAAAGCTGGTCGTTAACAAACACACCATTGAAAAAACTGGAAGCTTTCGAAATGTGGTTACACCGGAGAATACTGCGAGTGAGTTGGATGGATAGAGTCAGCAATGAAGACATACTGCGTCGAAGAAGTAGAAACAGTTAAAACAATAATAATAACAAGAAAACTCCAGTACTTCGGACATGTGATGCGAACCCTCACACGATACAATATCTTGCAACTGGCAATGAAGGGAAAAATAATCGGAAAAAGAGGCCCAGGCAAAAGACGGACGTCTTGGCTCCGAAACCTGCGAGACTTGTACAGCAGATCTACAACATTATTTGGGGCCGCTGTTAATAAAATTACCATAGCCAATATGATATCCAACGTTCGGTAACGAACAGGGCACTAGAAGAAGAAGAAGTTGTTTTTTATGAACTAAAAATGCAAATAACATAAAATTATAAATTACTTGCGAAATATTTTAGAGAATATTATACTTCAGCTGTATTATTCATTTGTGTGCTAAAGCTTCCTAAATTTCTTTAGTTTTATAATTTTGTGTTCCCCAAAACATAAATTAGTAGACATTATTTAATTGAAATTATATACAAATACTAATAATATACTAAAGCTACTGTAAACAAACATTTTCAATAAAAGAGTATACATATTTTTACAGTAATAGTCGCGTGGATGACTATTGTCACAAACTTAAATTTATTGCCTTATTATAGCACCACTTACAACGTTGAAGGTTAAAGATTACTACACCCAGAAATGTAATCTAGCAGTCTGGCATTCTAATAAATAAATGACAATATGATATTTATTAGTGAGTAAGTGTACCTTTAATCACAGTAGTTAATGTTGATTAATTGTGAGTATCTCAAATTGTTGTTGGTGCTAGCTGGTTTTTTTTAGCAGTTAAAATTCTTTGTTATTTCCGTAAGAATGGCTATAAACTACACTTATGCTGAGCAAACGGATATGTTGATGGTTTTAGGATATTGCGAAGGAAATTGTCGCAGAAGTGCTATAGTATACAACGAAAAGTTTCCTAACCGTCGCGTGCCCAATCATAAAACGTTTACAAACACTGAAGGACGCCTTCGCGAAACGGGAAAATTTGCACCGATCACAGCTGATCGTGGAGGTGCTCATACAATTTGCACCCCCATTGTAGAGGAAGAAATTCTGGAAAGAAAATCCAGAAGTAAGTAGTTGAGTTCTTAAAGGACAATTGCTATATCTTTACCATGTACGAAACGTCCAGGAGCTTTTTCCAGCTGATACCATCGCGCGTCCTGATTTTTGTAGGTTCATTCAAGAAACAAGAGCTGAAGATGTCAATTTCTTGTGATAACAAATTTATGACCATAAATTTACCGCCCAGTTTTGCAACGGTAAGGTGTGTCGTGCTTAATTTTGTTACGGCTAAGTTTGTAAATGTTTGAGATCTGATAAAACTAGTTTTGTCATGCTGAGATACTTTAGAAGCGCTACTGTAAGTTTTCGTGTTTAAAGATCGAAATTTGCATTAAAAAACACGGTGCCTAATCAAATAAAGTAGTAAAATTTACTTTTGCCCAGATCCTTATTCCAAAAATCCGAATTAACTTTTGTTAATTATTTCCTATCAATCGCATAATTGTATTCTTACATGTGCAAATTTCATCAATTGGGCATCAATCCTTTCACTTCCAACTCAGGTTTCGGTTCTTATAAACTATAAAAACCTCTGCAAAACCTTGTTAAGAACAGACATGAGAAGCCTTTCAGATTCAACAGACCGTTAATCTGATATACCAAAACAACAGTCTGCAGTTCAATTACATCATCAGTACAAATTCACCCGCTTTCAACAAAAACATACCTAGAAACAAACTCGCAGGTTTTGAAGTCGTGTGTATTCGTTTTTCCCCTGAAAGCGTTAGTCAACTCATGCAGATCTTTTCTTAGTTAGAGTATAGGAGTAAAACCACACGACTCAAAACATTCTCCATTTCAGAGCTACAGATGTAAAACCGTACGGTTCCGACCCTTTGCTAACTTAGGCGAAAAGCCTAAAATTGTTCGTCAAAAATTCCCTTACTATCCAAACAACACGCATTTAGATAAAACATCGAATAGCATACATTTCGAGACTCATCTTGTGTGCAACTAAAACACACTTTATTTCATACTTCTCTTATTATCTTTAAAAATCAATTTTAGCCCCCAGTTACACAATAATTATTTTTATGTTTCTCTGTGACCATTTCGGATAGAGAAAATCTTTAAATATGAAAGTTGTGTATTAGCTTCTTCTCCGTAACCTAAAAATACCTACAATTCTACAGGGTGTTGCATTTTGGGATACCAATATCCAACTTAAATATTTTAAACTGAACACCCTGTACATTTTTAAATATTCTTATTCTGGCATCATTGCCTATCTAGTAATGTTTTGGTTTTTTAATGAAGATCAGCCGAGTTATTCTACTTTTTAAGAAAACTATGATGTATGCAAACACAACGAGTAAAATTTGCAGCGGTCAAATTGAGACAGATTAATCAAAAATATTTTGTCAAACATCTGTCAAGATCGTCTACTGTCATCCAAAAAATTAAAAGTTAAATTCCGTTGTACAGGGTGTTTGCTACGGTGGTACAATAACTTAATATTTCGATTGGTCATAACTCAATTTTTTTAAATGGAACACCCTGTATATTTTAAGTGATTCGGATAGAGAAAAAATCTTCTTCGATTCCATATTGGGTTTCCTATACCTAAAGTTGACACTTTCTAAATTATTGCAGTTTTGAGAATAGTAGGACCGTGTGAATTGTAGTTTTTTAGAGGGCTATGGAAGCAACTGCAAAAAACAAAAACGATTATCTGTCATATTAATTCGTAGTAAATTAACATTTGTATGTTGTGCTGCATAAGTTCACGGTTTTGTGCATCAGAATGAATTTTTCTAGGGAATAGTGTGTTGCTATGATCTATGTATTATGAAAATACGATCGAAACTGTCTTATTGCATCCCGAAGCCATGCGCAGAAGTATCCTGACAGAAGACACCCTCCTGAAGTTAGCTTAGAAAGACTCAAAGGGAGGTTTGAAACAACAGACAACGTTAACCACACAAAACGTATTACTGGTTGTTGCTGTAGTGGTAGAACATCCTTCACTCCAGTACACTCAATAAATTGTTGATGTAAGTCACATCTGTACGCCGTATTTTGAAAAGTATTAAATTTCGTCTCTAACATATCCAAAAACACCAGAAACCTTTCCGCAAGATTTAGAATTTTGTGAGTGTATAAAAGGAATGCCCAACGAGATTTTCTGAACTGTGCCCTCTTTACCGATTGCTTTTAGCAACAGATGCCTCCCTAATCAGCGAAATTTTCGTCATTACGCCACCGATAGGCCTCAATTCCTGAGTTGATCATCAACGTCAACGGTCCATAAATGTGTAGGGTGTAATTGTAGGGATACAAGTTGTTGGTCCATATTTTTTGGGAACCATCTTAATGGTCAAATGTATCTCCGCTTTCTTGAACATGAATTGAATGATCTACTGCAACATGTCCTTGAAAACGTTGTCCCTAGATTGTAGTAACAACATGATGGTCCAACTCCACATTAGACGCTGACTGTTCGAAGTCTTTAGATATTAGGTTCCCTGGTCGCTGGATTGGACGAGGTGGTCCTCAGAACTTGCCTGCTAGGTCTCCAGACCTGCCAGTACTAGATTCTTTCCTTTTCGCCAAGTGACCCATGACATGCTAATTGATGTTCAACGTTCATTTATAGAAAGTACCTGCAACAAAATGGCGGTGTGTTTGAACACTTATTGTAAATTGTATTTTTTCTATTAATATTTAATATTTAACATAGCCTTCTAAAATTACAATTCGCATAATACGGTCCTGTTAAACTTAAAACTGCAATAATTTAATAAGTGCCACCTTTGGGTATAGGAAACCCACTATAAAGTCGAAAGATAATTTTGTTCCCTATCTGAATCACTTACAAAATACAGATTGTTCCATTTAAAAAAATTAGGTTATAGCCAATCAAAATATATGATATTGTATCACCGTAGCAAACACCCTGTACAACGTAATTTAACTTTTAATTTTTCGGATGACGTAGATGATCTTGACAAACGTTTGACAAAGTATTTTTGATTAATCTGTCACAATGTGGCCGCTGCAGATTTTATTCGTTGTGTTTACATACGTCAGAATATTTGAAAATATATCCAATTTAAAATATTTAATTTGAATACTGGTATCCTAAAATGCAACACCCTGTAGAATTGTAGATATTTTTAGGTTTCGAAGAAGAATCTAATACAGAACTTTCATATTTAAAGAATGTTTCTCTATCTAAAATAGTTTACGGAGCGACATAAGAATTACGCACTAATTGTACACCCTGTATAATTTCAGTTCAGTTTCGTTAGATTAAAATATCTAATACACCGCCTTATATTAACCAAATGTAAATACTTCCCTGCGCTAAATACAAAGTGTAGACGCTACCTCGAACACGGGAATACACCGGTGCTAGGAAATGAATACCTGTATTAATTTAGTTCTTTATAGTATTGTATACAAGCTCTCACGTCCACTACGACTCAGATAAGCCACAAGTAAAACACCTGTAAATCGGTGCTTTTATCAATAATTTTATAACATTATTCACTTCCCGACGAAGGGAGGTTATAATACAACTAAAAATTTTGCACATCACTGGTGCCCAATAATGACGAATGTTCTCAGAATTCATTATTTTAGTCGAATCCACCAAAAGTTAGAAAGACCTAGACATCTATACCTTTAGGGCTATATCTCACTAGGACACCACGTTAGCGCCACCGTTTGCGACACTATCGAACCCCACACAGATTCCATGAAGCATAACTCACCCGGTGTCGGCTTGGTTGTTCCACCAGCTTGGTTACTCCACCAGCCGTGCAGCGTCTTGAAGTAACAGGTAGAGGTACCGCCTGGTCGCCCCACCACTAGAATGTATGGAGTACATATGGTGCTACACTTCCTCAGACACCAGTCGTCGGCAATCAGCGTCCAGTGAATAGCAAACATTTTATTTTGCAAACAATCCGCGTATAAATTAATCAACAACAAAAGGATGTACCCAAGTTTCTTTCTTTTTTCTTTTTTTCTCTAGCATTTTTCTTCGCATATATGAGAGCAGCGCTACCTCTTCAACGTCCCTATTGCAAATGAATACTACTGTTCTGGTTTATTACTACTGGTGTGATTCTCTGGTTGTTCCACTGGTTTCCTCCGTGGTTACCCGACTGGTTGTTCGGCAACCATGGTGTCGCAACCGATTGCGTTACCGTGGTGTCGTAATGAGATATAGCCCTAAGGCTAAACAAATGAATTCGTTGAATTAAATTGGGTATACCTTTTGGATACAAAGCATCATGAATCTAGTATCTAATAATCGCTTGGTTTAGTTTTCAATTTAATGTAAACCAAAAAATTGAGTCCACTCAATTAGTTCATTAGTACATACTGTAACGTGCCGTTATAAAAGTCTACGTTATTTAGAGTATATTTAAATACACTTTAGTATTCTTCTTAACAATTAAATTTAGTACATTATATTAATACAGTGTGTACAAAAAGTAACATAACTTGCTAATATTTCGATTTCTGATAGGTTTACAAAAAAAGTTTCAAATAAAGATTATACGAAATAAATCAAGCTATCAGAATAAGCCAGTTAGAAATATACAGGTAAGCACTATTACTCCAGAATGACATAATGATATATATATATATATATATATATATATATATATATATATATATATATATATATACAGTGTGTTCAGCGAGGAATGGGACAGTGCAATATCTCGAGAGCGGATGAAGATTTTTAAATTATGAAAATATTTTTGTAAATATCTTCCAAGGGCGCACATTTGTTGGCACAAGGTTTTGAATCAACGCCCATCACCGCCAGGTGGCGCCATCTCACTTCAATTTTTTAAATGCAATGCCCTATTTTTTATTTCATTTTTGGATTCTATGACATATTTGTGATGACTTTTATTAAAACTCCTACCAACCTATCTTTTGTGGTTTCTGAGAAAAAAAATAATTGATGAAAATGACCGGTTTCCCTCAAAATATTTACTACACGAACAAATGTATTTTTTCCGGGATGGCGTCGATCGGGAAACCTGGCAGCATACAATACTTGTGCAGCCCTTGCATTTTTTCTACATTCACCATAAATTATTACCATATCAAAATATTCTTCGCTAGAAAACGTAAACATAATTATGGAATTTGAAGATGCACAGCCGATTTTCAAAACTGAAACTGTAAACTGACAGAAACTTGACAGACACTTCATTACGCGTTTGTTTTCATGGCATGATAAATGTTTCACATGATTCTTAATCAACGACTGTGATAAGTTGGTCCCCCTTACAATTTAGTGTACAGCGTATCGCATTATTTCGGCGTTATCTACATTATTTTTGTGGAAGAACAATCTTTTATCTTTCATTTGGTATAAAATTTGCTATTTTGTCTGTATCACTCAAATGTTATCAGCACTTCCTGAAATTACCTTTTTGTGCTAAAATTCCAAGGATTATTTTTTTCTCAGAAACTACAAAAGATAGGTTGGTGGGAGTCTTAATAAAAGTTATCACAAATATGTCATAGAATCCAAAAATGAGATAAAAAATAGAGCATTGCGTTTAAAAAATTGAAGTGAGATAGCGCCACCTGGCGGTGATGGGCGTTGATTCAAATCTTTGTGCCAACAAATGTGCGCCCTTGGAAGATATTTACAAAATATTTTCATAATTTAAAATCTTCATCCGCTCGAGATATTGCACTGTCATTCCTCGCTGAACACGCTGTATATATATATATATATATATATATATATATATATATATATATATATATATATATATATATACAGGGTGTCCAGTTTAAGATGAAATGCATGGGGATATTGGAAACCGTTAGAGATACGAAGATGGTTAAATGGAGAAAAGTTGCGTCATTATATGCCCAAGAAGTAACCATGGTTACATGTCAAAAATCCTTCCATTTACTAGACACAGGGTGATAACTGAAAATATGCGTTTTCTAAAAATCGCTATATCTTGTTTCTTGCAAGAGATACATCCACGATTTTTGTAGGATGGGAGTAACAGGTAGCGAGGATTTCAAAAATGATTTTGAAAAAAATCTAGGCCTACTAGATTTTGAGATAATGTACGCAACTTTCGATTTTCTTATGGACGCCATATTGGATTTTTGCATTTTTGAATTCTTCATAAAAAATGCTTTTCAACCATATATCATATGTTTATAATCTGCCAATGAGAAAGTGTCAAATTACACAATCAAATTTATATCAAAGCAACCTTGACATATTATGTATTTTAATTAAATGAAAATTAATCTACAAATTAAACTAACTATTGAGAACAATATTATTGATTATTAACATAAATCATAATAATAAAAGTGACAAAAACAACAAAAATAAAATTTAATATTATACTGCATTTTACTATTAATTAATCAAATGCTCGAATAAACCTCCATTCTCTTGCAATAATTGAATAGATGGTTGATTGGCAAAGGCCTAGTTTGATATAAATTTAATTGTGTAATTTGACACTTTCTCATTGGCAGATTATAAACATCTGATATATGGTTGAAAAGCATTTTTATGAAGAATTCAAAATGCGAGATGATAAGGAACTCTTGTGATGCAGTGCTAACTCGATGCATATGGTGTTTGCAGGAGAATGAAGGTTTATTCGAGCATTTGATTAATTAATAGTAAAATTCAGTATAATATTAAATTTTATTTTTTTTTTTTTTGTCACTTTTATTATTATGTTTTATGTTAATAATCAATAATATTGTTCTCAATAGTTAGTTTAATTTGTAGATTAATTTTCATCTAATTAAAATACATAATATGTCAAGGTTGCTTTGATATAAATTTAATTGTGTAATTTGACACTTTCTCATTGGCAGATTATAAACATATGATATATGGTTGAAAAGCATTTTTATGAAGAATTCAAAATGCAAAAATCCAATATGGCGTCCATAAGAAAATCGAAAGTTGCGTGCATTATCTCAAAATCTAGTAGGCCTAGATTTTTTCAAAATCATTTTGAAATCCTCGCTACCTGTTACCCCATCCTGCAAAATCGTGGATGCATCTCTTGCAAGAAACAAGATATAGCGATTTTAGAAAACGCATATTTTCAGTTATCACCCTGTGTCTAGTAAATGGAAGGATTTTTGACATGTAACCATGGTTACTTCTTGGGCATATAATGACGCAACTTTTCTCCATTTAACCATCTTCGTATCTCTAACGGTTTCCAATATCCCCATGCATTTCATCTTAAACTGAACACTGATATATATATATATATATATATATATATATATATATATATATATATATATATATATATATATATATATATATATATATATATATATATATATATATATATATATATATAATTCTATGTCTTAGATCGTCCAGATTATCAGGTTTTGTTTTGTACCCCAATATTTCTGACATATCCCCAAAAAAATAATCTAATGGTGTGATAAATCGGGATATCTTGCTGGCCATTTTATTGCTCCCCTTCCTCCTATCCACCTGTCTCGGAAAACTTCATTTAAATAATTTCGGACATGAAGGCTAAAGTGTGCTGTTGCACCATCCTGCTGAAACCTAATGTCATAAAAATTGTCACTAATAGCATTCTTTATTGCAGGAACTATTTGATTTCTCAACAAATTTAAATACTTTGGACGGTACAAATTGCTCTCTATAAAAAATAACAGTGACACCGATGATATCTGCCCAAACGTTAACTTTTCAAGACCTTTGCGTTCTGTGTTCCCGAATCCATCTAGGATTAGCATCACTCGAAAATCTGCAGCTGTTGCAATTAACTTTACCATTTAACATGAACGTGGCTTCATACGAAAAAAACTGTTACTTGTAAAATGAGGGTCCATGTCTACCTGTTTCTATACTTTCAGAAAATTCCATTGCGCGATCAAAACCATTTTCAGATAGTTCTTGTACCATAAGGATGAAACTTATTTTTCTTGAAAATCTTACGAACGGATTCCACACTTACATTACGTTAATACAGTTGTTCCGAAGGATTTTCTGCAAATGGTTGCATAATGTCAAAAGCTTTTTCATCATTAGTTACGCTCTTTGGTGGGCCACTTTTAAAGCGATTTTTAGATGAACCCACGTCTTCAAAACGTTTCACATTTACCTAAACTGCAGTTTTAGTGATTGGGTTACGATCCGGATAGTAATTAAGCTACCTCATCATAACTTCTTTTACGATCACCGTAACCTCTCAGCAGAATCGTTATTCTCCCCTGTTCGGTAAGCATAGTGAAAATAACTACATAAACGTAAAATTTTAACATAAAAAATAATTATTGTTATTAATGACAATAAGAAATAATCATTGAGAGTAAAAGAATTACATTTTGAATTGTCACCAATGACATTTAGAAATAAATAATGACAGAAGGCTACTATTTTTGCCATTAACAATTTTTTAATGATCTTATTTCCAAACACCTGTAACTTTGAAACGCCTAAAGTTAGAAACACGCGGTTTTAACGGTTGTATTTATAATTTAAAAGATTTTCAAAAAATGTAAAAATATACAGGGTGTACAGTTTTAAAAAATATATCATTACGTTCTTCTAGAATAATGGTGCACCCTGTATATTTCTAACTGACTTGTTCTGATGGCTTGATTTATTTCGTATAACTTTTGTTTCAAACTTTCTTTGTAAACCTATCAGAAAGCGAAATATTGGCAAGTTACGTTACTTTTTGTACACACTGTTTATTAAAAAAAAGGAATACGAGGTATTAGTAAGTAGCTTAAGAGGGCTCAGGTTCCTTGATAACCTTCTGACCTGCTCCCTGACAGGCTTTTGGCTCGCTCTCTGTAACCTTTTGATCTGTTCCCACATAAGGGAACTCCGTCAACAAATTCTGGTGAATTAAGGAGCGGGTCAATGAACTCCTGCTCCGTCAACCAATTCTGCTGACCTACATTAAATAGCGGGTCAATAAACTTTGATGACCAAATTAAGAACAGAAACAGACTATGGTTTCTAGTACGATATGAAACTACCGATGCAAGTCAAAGAAAATTTTGTATGTTTTTGTTTTGTTTGGTAGCCGGAAGAAGGCAGCAGGGGCTAAGAGGTTGTAGCATCAACGAGATTTTCACCAGTGCCATCTACCATCCACCCGACTCTACAGCTACTTGCATCATTAGCAACGAGCAGCTCACCAGCTTCATCAACCAGCCCTATAGAAAAATTATCGTACTAAGGCCATCTACCCGAATCTTTATAACTACCTTTTATGATGTACCTTCATTTGTAAGTTATGCACAGTAAACGTTTCGATAATACTTGCAATTTAACAAACGTATAAAGCCAACTATGGAATACAGTTTTAGTAAAGAATAACTAGATCATTAATAAACTAAATATTGTTAAAGGTCTTGAAGGTGCCAGATCAGAACACCATCTAACGGTCGAAGACTAACAGTAAAAAATCTCATACCGAAAGAACTAATTTAACCAAATTTAAGCAACTCATGATATAAGTCTCAAGTTGCGAAAGACTAACCTGAATTTAATAGTATTCACAAATAGAAATTTGACATCAACTAAAATAATACATTCAAATAAAAAAATACGTATTTTAAATAAGCCATATGTGTTATTTAGTATATCGTATACTTACAATGAGTCATTGATAGTTTTCTCATTGATGTAGTCTCCTACGAGAAAACTTTTATAAAGAAATGTTGTAGACGTATTTTTTCAAAGAATCGAAATTACGTCTCATACTCACCAAGTCCTTATTCATGCCCTAGGCCCGTAAAGAGTATCCAGTTTCAATTATAAAAAATTATTATAAAAACTAGTGTTATATGTGTTTCCATTTCCATTTATTCCGGGTCCCCCATCTCGTGTGTTTATGAGATTCTTAGAAGACCTCAATAATTTCGACGACCTTTCGACAAAATCATGTTTGTGATTCTCAGGTCACTAATAACCAGCTCTACCCCTCGAGTTTCAGATTGAATTCAATCCGAATAACGAAAATCCGAAAACATTTTCCGTTTTATCGTAACTACAAAATTTTGATAAAATCTACGACCCTAACAACGAGCTTGTTGGCCCTTTCGGTTATTTGCCTGTGCAATGTTCCAATGACGTATGATTCCGTTTCAGGTAAATAATTTGCACTTGGAACTCAATCTCAGTGTCGCGGGTTCGAGCCCCACGTTGGGTGCCGAAATTGTAACTCAAGCGGACGAAGCTACTCACCATGTCTTGTGACTAAGCAGAGTGTGGGGAACCGATACTTGATATATTGGTATAAACAGAAAGAGTGTCAAAAATATAAAACAAACTATTCCATCTCACTACAATTCTAACAACCTACGAGGCGATAAGAGTGTAGTTCCAACCCTGCCCCTGCAACTCAATACCAGCTACATGGGACATCAAACAACTCCACTGTCACGTTCGGATAAGGAGCTCAACTGGGATATCATGTCAAGAGGAGGCGAAAGAGGCCGCAACCCGCTTCACGAGATCCAGGCTTTGAGTTATTCCACAATTGTCGTCTCAAGAGAGACATAACGGTTGGAATCACTATGCTTCTTAATTAGTCGCCTTTTACAGCAAGCAGTAGCATCTGCTGTAGGAAAATTTTTACCTCGTCCCTACATAGTTGTATATTTACCATGTATTTGCTAACACGTGAGCTGGCAACATACAATTTTTTTATGCTATAGGGAGCTAGCGACTGCCACTGGGATAATTTGGTTCTTAACGAAGCTCCATCTCATCTTTATTGTGACGCTCTTGTCAGAAGGTAGATGTAGCTTTAAAATGGCGCAGAGTTCCTAACAGCCCCCGCTGGTCTTGCAGATGTTGACAATAAGGATGCTGATAGCTGAGACGACGATGACGATGACATACTTAACATAATTTTATTAATAACAATACATTTAATATATGCACTACTCAACCACAATTGACAGAGATAATTTTTTCTGCGTTGCATCAAGGTTTAAACATTTCGATGGGATTAACATTAGCGCTAGCGACTTGTAGTTTCGGCTTTCTTGTGCTCGACTTTTGAGGTAAAATCGAAACAAATTTTGGTAACATTTTCAGTTTTAAAAATACAGGACTAAATTGAAAATTGTCCAATTTAGCGAGGGTGTCATATCTCGATTATTATAAAAGATATTTACATTCTGTAAACGCATTCTTAAGACACTTTTTTCAGACGATCATCGGGGTATCGTCAGATTTGCACTCCGACGTTTTTGTTGCTAGACAGCATGATCAGGTCAAAAGAGTTACGTACGGGCCTGGATTTGTTTTTGTTTCCTTATAGTAAGACAAAAATTGCAAGGTGTTTTTCATTTTATTTTTACTACGGTCCTAGATATAGCGAATGAATTTCCAATGCTGCAATGATATTGGCTAGCACTTTAATTAATTTAATACCTCAAACCTACTTAAAACTACTAAAACTATTTACTTACAATTATTAAAATATGTACTTAATTCGTTGAATAGTTATTGAACATAACTATGAAAGACTTGTCTAATTATCACTAAGTATGTAATATACACCAGTAATGAAACGAGATTATTTTTAAGCTCACGTTAAAGCAACAATAAAAATAAATTTCTGCATTTTTTTGCAAAACACTTATCAACAGTTATCTGTAATTTTAACGCATTTAATTCACAAAAAGAAAAAAATCAACTATCAAATGGAGGACCGAAAAATTGCCGAAATTGATGTAATGGGCAGTATAGAGACGATTTCTCAAACTTCAATTGACGAGCAAGTTGGTATAACACAGTCAAGGGCGCACAAAATGTTAAGGAAAAACAAATTTATACCACATATAAAAAGAAAATAATTCATAATTTGCACCCGGGTGATGCTTAGAAACAGTTAACATTTTGCCGGTTGTAGAAAAAATGGCTAATGATGAAAATATTTTCCCATACAAATAGTATGGTCTGATGAATCTTATATAAGCAGTGCAGGTATTTTTAAAAATTCGCATTTTGCTCATATTAGGAAGCAACTAGGACGATTTAAGTTTAGCGTCGTTTGCTTTGTTTTGAATAGCAACATAAGATATATTATTTATGAAGACACGCTTACTGGAAATAGATATCTTGATATTTTGGAGCAAATTAAACCTGATTTATTAGATGATGTGCCTTTGGCTCAACTTAACGAGATCCACTTTCAACAAGATGAGGCACCTGCTCACAATTCACAAGTTGTTAGACTGTTTTAGACAATAAGTTTCCACTGCGATGGATAGGAACTCAATAATTTATAAATTGGCCTCCTAGATCATCTGATTTGTCTATGTTAGATTTTTTTATTTGGGGGTTTCTTAAAGACACAATATATAGTGAACCACACAGAACAATAAATTATTTAAAATATGCTACAGAAGAACCATTTAGGCAAGAGCAAGAAAGACACCTTTGTTATGAACGAATAAGTTCAAAGTAAATATTTAATTAAAAATTATTATTAATTTTATTAGATACATAAATAAAAAGTTTACTTCGAGTAGGATTTCAACCTACGACATGTACTTTGCAAAATACCTATCGTTGGTGCAAATCCTATTCGAGGTAAACTTTATATTTATGTATGAAAATATAAACTTACACCATTATCAGTTTATCACACATAACAAAGTACTTATCTTTTTTGGGTTTTTTAATGGTGTATTTTAAATTATACAATTTAGACGTTTCGATAACACTTACAGTTATCTTCGTCAATAGTAATATATTTTAAAATTGTTAAAGATGTTGAACCAATTTTGTCAAAGTTGAAAAATTAAAACATAAACATCAGCTTGCTATTAGCATAACAGTTTGAGAAACGTATCGAGCCAACTATAACATTAAATTAATTAATTAAAGGCTGATGTTTATGTTTTAATTTTTCAACTTTAATAATTTTAATAGATATTACTACTGACGAACATAACCGCAAGTGTTATCGAAACGTTTAGATTGTATAATTTAAAATACACCATTAAAAAACCCAAAAAAGATAAGTATTTTTTTATATTTATGTAGGATCGGGGTGAAGGGAATATCGGCTTTAATTATACTGATACTCAGGCAGTGTTGATGATTAAGTAATCAGTGGATACGAGAGGATTCACGTAAGGATTAGGAGTACTGACAGACGTTATTGAAGTGTAATTAAGGATCGTATTCGGAGCCTAACTGCCGACAACGATTAGAGGGGTGTTTCGGTTTCAATGAGGTTGGTTTGAGTAGAAGTAGTTAGATGTTCTGGACAGGATCTCCATCGAAATATCTGCGTCGTTGGTAATAATTCAAAAGCCACATTGAGTGTTATTTATTGCAGATTGTTTTCCAATAGTTACTATATTTAAAAGAATCAACAAAAAACGCTTGTTTTATAAAATTGGGTAAAAAGTCAAGAAAAATAGTATTTATACAAACTAGCTTATAACTTTCTAACGGTTAGGAATAGAAAAAAAATGTGTATAAGAATAAATTCTTAGAATTGATCGGCATTTTAAAATATCTAATAAAAAAGGTATGGTTCTGGGAAAAAAATTTCGAAGCGTCGCGACGCCCAGCGTCGGTTTCAAATTTTAGTAAATTTCTCATTTAACTTCGAGAGGAGTGGTTCCGAAATAACATGCTTCTTACAGAACGAATTTTCCTTCAACTGTTTTCGAGAAAATCGCATTTCCCATGATAAATGAATCACCTTGTACACATACATAATAAAATTATATGAAAAAGTTAGTTATTTTTGTAAACTTACTGAATAAACAAAAAAAATCGTGTTCTTCATAGGTGCATTCACACTTATGGCCTGTACAGTAGACAGGCTGTTACAAATTCGTTTCTCACTACAGGGATCTCGGAAACGGTAAGAGATACCAATGAGTTTAAATGGGAGAAAAGTTGCGTAATCAGTGGGCCAACATTATGGCTCTAAACAATTAAGGCTAACATGATTAGTTTTCGAAATATTTGAAAAAAAACGAAATTTTGTAAATCTGTTTGAAGTGATATTGAAAAAAGAAGAACACTTCCTCATAGCAACTTTTTGCCCTCATTATCGATTTTTATATGTAACGTTTCGTCCTTCCAGGACCATCATCAACTTCATTTTTTTAAATACGGCCCTGGAAATTTTATTACATTTTTTGCAGGCATTAATAAGCCGTAATACTGTACTGCCTCACCGCAAAAAATGTTGTCTTGAAAAATTCATCTTCAATGTATTCGTTCCAAATTTATCTAAATTTTTAATTTAGATTAATATGTTTATTGAATTATCGTACACTTTAAGTGTCGTTAGACCCTGTAAAATTCACCTAGTTATTTCAAGTATTACCATGTGACCATGTATGATCATACATACTCCATAAGTTGCTGCGTCAAAATTAAAACATTATTACAATTTTGATTTTATTGTGACAAATTAATTCCTAAAAATTCATATGAACAATCAAAACAAAAATTAATATTCTACTTTAAAAAATTACAAAAAATGTTTAAAAACGTTTCCGTTTTCTTGTACACAAAAATCTATCCGTCTCCCAATATTTTGCACTGCCCTTTGAATATCCCTTCTTCTCAAGGAGTTAAATCCATTGAAGATATTTTCCCTCAACTCTTCTATGTTGTTGGGAACTTCTTTATAAATTTTAGTTTTCAACGTTCCCCATAAAAAAAATCAAGGGGGGATAAATCGGGTGACCGTGCTGACCACTCAACTATCCCACCATTTCCTATCCATTGTCCGGGAAACCCTTGGTTTAGAAAACCCCTGACATTTATAGTGTTGTGTGGCGGTGCACCATCTTGTTGGAACCAAACTCAGTTGTCAGAAAATTAAGATATCTATCACCGTTTAAATTTCCCTCATAAATGGAAGGTCCTATAATGTGGTACCTTCAAAAATGCCGGCCCATGCATTTAACGAAAATTTTATTTGGTTTCTTATAGGCCTGTTTTCTCTTGGATTTTGTATTGCCCAGATGTGTTCTGTATTTCTGTTAAAAATACCGTAGTTAGAAAATTTACTTTCATCCGTGCATATAACATTATGTAAAAAAATCGGGTAACTTTGTAATTGCTAACGCTACCAATTGCAATATGTTAAACGCCGTTCTGCGTCTCCTGGCCTTAGGAAATGAGAAATGTGTATTTTAAAGAGTTTATAAAGATTGTGTCTGAGGGTTCTCCATACTTTTACATGACTCATTCCTGGTAAATTAATATTCAAAGAGATTTATCTCATTGACTTATGTGGGTCGTTATTAATCTAACATAATTTAAAAAATATATTATTGTAACTATAGCTTAAAAAAATTAAACAAACCTCATCTATAACGGCTTCTGTTTCATTTTGTCGTCTAGGTTTCTCGAATGCTCCAAATTCAGTCAAATTCCGATCTAATTTTTGAAATAAGGTTCTATGAGACTGCTCTTTTTCAGGATATTCATTCAAATACATTTCACACGCTCTTTCAGAGTTGCGATTACACGTATAATAAATTTTCATTATATTACGTTTATCTTCATTTGAGAAGGGCATACTGAATAACAGACAATAAGTCAAATCAGAAAAATTTAAATAATTACTGTCAGTTCTTTAGTAACTTTGTTTCTTAGCATATTATTCACGGCAATCTTTATAATTATAAATAATTCCTCTTTTTTAAAAGTCAATATGCTTTGGCAAATGTAGAAAATGAAGATAAGCGTAATATGATCGAATGTATTATCCCTGTAATCGCAACTGTGAAAGACCATAACAGATGCAATTATTTTGAATGAATATTCAAAAAAATTAGATTGCTTTACACGCGGGTGGCGTAGGTTCGATTAGATTCGATTAGATTACAGTAGTTTTGTTTATCTAATCTACCTTTGTCAGGTTACTGTAGTTTTTGTTTTTTTTTCTATTACTATTTCACACTAGAAGGTCAGATTTTAAAGCGCACCGCACGCGCGAAACAAGGAAACACATGATTGGGCTGCATCTTTTTAGGATTAACCACAAGTGATTTTTGTGTACAAGAAAACGGAAATGTTTTTGAACATTTACTGTAATTTTTTTTTGTCGTTCATATGCATTCTTAGGAATTAATTTGTCATAATAACATTAAAATTGTAATGTTTTAATTTTGACGCAGCAACTTATGGAGTATGTATGATCATACATGGTCACATGGTAATACTTTAAATAACTAGATGAATTTTACAGGGTCTAACGACACTTAAAGTGTACGATAATTCAAGAAATATAGTAATCTAAACTAAAAATTTGGAACGAATACATTGAAGATGAATTTTTCAAGATAAAACGTAAATGCTTGCAAAAAATGTAATAAAATTTCCAGGGCCGTATTTAAAAAAATGAAGTTGATGATGGTCCTGGAAAGACGAAACGTTATATATAAAAATTGATAATGTTATTCGATAGAGGGCAAAAGGTTGCCATGAGGAAGTGTTCTTCTCTTTTCAATGTCACCTCAAACAAGGCTGAAATGAAACAAAAACAGATTTCCAAAATTTCGTTTTTTTTTTATTTCGAAAACTAATCATGTTAGCCTTAATTTTTTAGAGCCATAATGTTGGTCCACTGTTTACGCAACTTTGTTCCCATTTAAGCTCATTGGTATCTCTTACCGTTTCCGAGATCCTTGTAGTGAGAAACGAATTTATGACAGCCTGTATATATGTATATATATATATATATATATATATATATATATATATATATATATATATATATATATAATTATTGTTATTAAAGTAATTTCATCTCTTTTTATTTCCACTTTGTAGGTTGGAAGGTCGTGAGTTGATTCACACAAGTGATATTTATTATAAATTATTATCAAAATAAGATAAGGTAATACGTTAATCTAGGCTTAATGTTGTCATTTACAAGCATTGTCTGACGTAATATGAATATAGAAATTTATATCAATTGTTGAAAATGGTTGTAGTCAGATTATTACAAAAGCTGATTGTAAATCGCAGAACAATGTTATCTGTAAGCATTGTATGTATGTAGTACATTTAATCAAAATTGAAGGAGAATAAAAGATGTACTAACATCTTACAGAAAGTCACGTTTACAATAGAATACGCTTGTTTAGTAGCATCTGTGAGCTTCAGTTAGTCATATTGGAAACATCTTATCTCATTTATTAGTCGTTTTAAATTGGTTTGGTGCTTAAGAACATACTATTTTGCAATCATTTAGTCAGCGTCCAGAAAATTGCTTATTATTGTAAAGCAAGTTACACATTTCCTTTTATAGGGGTAGGATTAAGGTAACATGTATTCAGTTCCGATAGATACACAGATTAAAATACGCACATCTTAGTTTTATTTTGGTAAAGTATAAGTTAATTTTAAAGTATTTTATGCAGATTGGTGGTACCCAGTATCTCCTGGTGAATGGACGGTAGTATCGGATTCTACAAACTGCTGCGAACGAGCTCAGGCGCCACTAGAAGGGAGGAGAGGGTGATGATATCCTGGGTCACTGGGTGGTCTTCTGATCAATTTCTTGCGTAGGTAGCATTAGTAGTGGTAATATCTAGAGATTCGGTGCAGTCAGCTCGTAAAAATGTTTCTGAAGTCTGATTTAATTGGGTTGGAGAAGGATTTGGAAAGAGACGGACACATGATTATTGTAGTCAGTCCACATCGTATCTTATTCTCCTATCCGTATGATTTTGTTCCAGTCTCCTTTATAGTGTCTCATACAATTATAGTAGGGTTTGCTGGTGAAACGTTATATTTTAGAAGGGACTATGTAAGGTTATTGTGAATTTGGGTTAATTGATTTATTTTATTTATTTACATGCTCAGCAATACATAATACTAAATATTAAGTGGTGAATAGATTTTCAAGTATAAATACAACAAAATTAAATTCCAGCAAAAAAAAAGAAAGAAAAGGAAAAAAAATCATACTAATCTCTTCACCAAACCCTTTTTATGTATTACATACCACGCTACTGGTGCACAATTATTACACGTAGTTTAAGCTAAGTGCATATTTCAATAAAAGATTGTAAATTATCATTAAAAATATCTAAGTCAGTTGATGATTAATTAAACAGGTACAACATACTGATAATGGGTGAATAAACTGAAACTTTGGTGCGTGCGAAAGCAACATGGAAAAGCATGCGACAACGACAGAAATAAGTTTGTACGGCAATCCCAAATTGATTTAGCAATTTTACGCAGTCCCTATGACCATGAACAACTTCGTAAAGAAATTTTAATAGCAAGATTTTTTTCGCGTAGTTAAATTTTGCATATTAAATAAATCCAGTAACTGTGAGGTAGTAATTAAGTTCGAATAATGTCCATTCGATCTATAAAATCAATATCTTAGAAATTTCTTTTGTACTTTTCCGAAATTATCGTAAAATGGACTCCACATGACGGAAGCGTATTCCAAATTGGACCTAACCAGAGAAGTGTATAGCAGTTTCCAGATGGATATCAACTTAAATGTCTTTCCTTGCCTAATCAAAAATCCTAAATTACGATAAGCTTTACTTACCACATTTGAATAATGTGAAGTGAATGTCAATTTATAGTCGAACAAAACACCTAGTTTGCGAATTCCGCTTATGCGATTTAGGATTTCGCCATTTATACAGTAATCATAGTGTACTGTATGGCGGCTTGCCCTGGCTAAGGTTAACACACGGCACTTTGACACATTAAAAGATAATTTATTAAAGGACATCCACTTAGAAACTTGCATTAAATCCTTTTGGAGATTTACCATATCTTGAACATTTCTAATTACTTTAAAAAGTTTTAGGTCATCTGCATACAATAGGATATCTGCGGACTTAACACGATCAACAACCTCGTCAATAACCAAATTGAAAATTACAGGTCCTAGCAGAGACCCCTGGGGTACTCCAAAGGAGATATTCCTTCGATGCATTGCCTTTGTACCAAACGTACCGACACCGACTGGATAGGTGTGATTTAACTAACTGTACAATCGTATGTGGTATTCCATAATAAAATTATGGAATGGTCCACTCTATCGAGTGCCTTCGAAACGTCAGTAAATCTAACATCTAGTTGATAACCAGCATCCAAGTTAGTACTAATAAATTGAGTAAAACAGGTTAAATTAGTAATAGTTGACCTTCCCGCAATGAAGCCGTGTTGCTTAAGTGAAAGATGCGGAGTGAGTTTTTTAAAAACGTTTTTATCTAAAATTTATTCAAAAATATTAGCTGGTGTAGAGAATAAGGCAACCTGGCAAAAGCTATGAAATGATTAACGACTCCCACCTTTATGTATGAGAATAACTTTGATACATTTTCAAAAATCTGGAAAAGTATTTGTGACTAAACAATAATTAAAAATGATGGATAAGGGTGCAACAAATACTTCCTTATACCTCTTAAGCTAATACTGAGGTAACAAATCAGATCCAGTCGATCTTTTAGATTTTAAACGTCGAATAGCTTCTAAAACATCAAACACTTCAATCTGCTCTAGGTTTAAAAAGCAAATTTTGAGGGAACAACAGATTACTCAAGGTCATGTTGACTTGAAGTAGGCGGCAAATCTACAGATTCAAAAAATTCAGCAAACTTATTAGCTATCTCATAATTGGATTCAAGCACTACACCCTCATGTGACATCGTAACACCCTGGTTTATATGTTTTCTAGCATTATTTATGAATGAGCAAGTTTTTTAGGTGCTCGCCGAATGTAATCTTCTGTTTGCGCAATATAAGTATCATACGCCAAGGAAATTTTCTTTTTGACATCGCCTCTAGCAATACTACACGCTTTATACATTTCAGTACTTTTTAGCTCATTTAACAATTGTAAACGTTTTAATATCTTAAATAATTTATGTGTATTCTTACTACATTTTATAATTTCAGAAGTGTATCAAGCTGGGTTTGACGAGCTATTTTTAAAATGTGTTTTAGGGCAAAATCGATCTAATATTTCATAGATAATGCTATAAAACTATCGTACCATTTCATTCACCTCTGGTATATTATTTAAAATTAACCAATGAACTGCTTATAAACTGTAATAAATTTGTAAGAAGTTCGTCTGAGAGAAATCGTCATAAAAATTTTCAGTTCAGAAAGATTAGTAGCTCTTCTGTCGCGGTCCTTTCTGTAGACGCAGGACCTGTCGTCAAACAATTCAGCAGATAAAACGCCATGTTTCGGTTAATACAATGGCATCATAAGCATTTGATGTAATATTTAAACAAAATTCTTTAGTTTTTGCTTTTAAACCCCGTACATTTTGATAGTAAATACATACACCTTTAATAACAGAATTCATAATAAAAATTTAAAAAATTATAACACAACACAGTTTAATACACTCAGGAGTAAAAATAATTAAGAACTTAAAACCTTTTCAAGTCATCCGCTGATACTATATGTACAGGGTGGCCAACTAAGAATGCGAGGTACTGTATCTGGGAAATTATCCATCGTAGAGGCTTGCGCAAAAAAAAGTTGTTACTAAAACGGCCAATACAAAAACCTGGAAAATATTTTCAAGTTTTTGAAATGGCCGCTAGGGGGCGTAACTGCAATCTTGAATCTAACAAAGTGATGTTTCTGTGAATTATGCTATATTAACCTAATAAAAAAATAACTGATCTTTAAAGTGGAGGATAATCCAAACTTTTTTTGTTTGACACTTTTTGACGTATGTCTAAAAATAAAGTGGTGGGGGGTATTCGAAGGTTTCCTTAAATAACCCCCCGTATCTTCGAAAGGCTAAGCCGATTTTAACAAACTTTGGCTCGTTGAAAGGAGCTATCCTTGGGCTACAAATATAATGTTTGAAGTTTTGTTAGTTTCACATGTCGTCGCTAGAGGGCTTTGTTCGACATTCCGACAAAAACGGTTAATTTTCGCAAAAAAATTAAATGCATTGGTATGTCTTTTTTCCTGAACAAGTAGCTAAATGATGCCTAAACAAGCTCGCGAAAACCGCATCTCGATATCTTGTTCTTAACCTAAAATATCAGCAAAAGAAAACTTTATACGAATATCTCCTAAATTTTTATTTTTTTTAACTAAATTTTTTTGGAATAGTTTCGATTATGTAAGTTCTTGCCCTAAAAAGGACCAATTTAAAGGAGAAAGGTTTTTGCCCCCGTAAATGCTCGAAATGCTGACCATCACGCTCTAAGCACTGCTGAAGCCTCTCATGACTAAACAACACTGCAGCTTCAATTTCGGCTCTCGGTATGTTACATATTGCGTTACGAATCCGGTTTTTCATATCTTCTCTAGTAGTAGGTTGAGTCCGAAACACGATGTCCTTTAAGCGCCCCCATAAATACAAATCGAGGCAAGTTAAGTCTGGCGATCGCGGAGGCCATGGAAACAGACTTCCTCTTCCAATCCACCGCTGTTGAAATACTGCATTAATATGCTCTCGCACATTAATAGCAAAATGTGGTGGGCAACCATCCAATTGCAAAAATAATTTTTGCCTTGTTTTCAGAGGCACATCTTCCAACAACAACGGTAATTCATTGGCCAAAAAGTTAAGAAATACATTGCCATTTAGGGGTTGCTCGAAAAAATATGGCCCAATAATTCTGCCTCCCAGTATGTCACACAATACATTTAAACTCCAACGTCCTTGGCGCTGAACTTCATGCAACCAATGGGGATTTTCTGCAGGCCAATAATACATATTGAGCAGATTGACTCTCCCGTCACTACTGACGGTGGCTTCATCGGTCCAAAGAATTTGAAATAGAAATTCTCTATCTTCGCGTATCGTGCCTAACATCCAATGGCAATAGCCTAACCTTCGATCAAATTCTTCCTCTTTCAAGGCCTGATGCAAAACGACATGATATGGGTGCATTCTTAAAGTAATTAAAAAAACTTTGAACGAGTACCTATATATTTTGATGGCCATTAGAACTTACCTATGGTCCTTCAAAATATTTTGAACCGTTGTCCGTGATATGCCTAACTCAGTGGATAATGCTCTTGTGCTAACATGAGGATTTCCTTCAATATAGCCCAGTACACGGTTATATTTTCTTGTGTTCTTCCAATGTTTGCCGTTGAAACGTAGGCTGAAAGCTACCATTGGCTCATAAGCTCGCCACTAATCGGGGAAAAACTCTTACATCGCAAGTACGCCGATTCGGATATCGAGCCGCGTAAACTCTTTTAGCTACTACGGCATTCTGAAGATACTCAAAATAAACCGCAAGCATATCAACAGCTTCATTATTCGTAAAACGCATTTTGAAAGCACAAAAATTGCTCAAAGTAACGCGAAAGTATTGACAACTATTGACAAGTTGAGGATTATGTATGTTTTCTTTAGGTATCTGTTTCCATAGTGAATATGCATTTAAACAAACAAAAAATAGGCCTTTCGTATAACTTTTAGCATTGCTTACTTGCCCGTAGTAATTTCAAAAAGGGTGATTTTATTCTGGTGTATAAATTTACAAATATTTAAAATCGCAATTTCTAGGTAACCCATTCAGAGCCGAAATTGAAGCTGCAGTTTTGTCTACCCATCAGAGGCCTCAGCAATGCACAGAGTGATGGTTAGCATTTCCAGCATTTACGGGGGCATTAAAAATCTTCCTCCTTTAAATCGGTCCTTTTTAGGGCCACAACTAACATAATAAAAGCAATTCCAGAAAAATATAGTTAAAAAAAATTAAAATTTAAGGGATTTTCGTATAAAGTTTTCTTTGGCCGATATTTTAGGTTAGGGACAAGATATCTAGATGAGGTTTTCGCGAGCTTGTTTAGGCATCAGTTAGCTACTTGTTCATGAAAAAAAGTCATACCAATGCATTTAGTTTTTTTGCGAAAATTAACCGTTTCTGTCGGAATGTCGAACAAAGCCCTCTAGCGACGACAGGTGAAACTAACAAAACTTCAAATATTATAACATTTGTAGCTCAAGAATAGCTCATTTCAACACGCCCAAGTTTGTTAAAATCGGCTTACCCGTTTCGAAGATACAGGAGGTTATTTAAGGAAACCTTTGAATACCCCCCCACCACTTTATTTTTAGACATACGTCAAAAGTGTCAAACAAAAAAAGATCAGATTATCCTCGACTTTAAAGATCAGTTATTTTTCATTATGTTAATATAGCATAATTCACAGAAACATCACTTTTTTAGATTCAAGATTGCAGTTACGCCCCCTAGCGGCCATTTCAGAAACTTGAAAATATTTTCCAGGTTTTTGTATTGGCCATTTTAGTAAAACTTTTTTTGTGCAAGCCTCTACGATAGATAGTTTCCCAGATACAGTACCTCACATTCTTAGTTGGCCACCCTGTACAGATGGTTGCTCCGATGTTTTCCGTACAAAAATGTTACCGTCTGTGATCCAAACAAACTGGATTCCTTTCGCTTTGGCTACTTCTCGCGTTTTCTCTAATATTTTATGGTTCTCCACTGTAAGTGATTCATTGATATAAATAGCCCCTTTACTTGCAAATCCGAAAACAAAACCTTTTAAGTGGCGCTATATTTTTGTTTTCTCAGAAAATCATCCTTATCGAAGCGTCTAATAAACTTTAGTATAATGGGCCTCTTGCGGGAGTTAGCTTTGGCACCAAGACGATGAGCAGCAACAAGCATATTAATCGGAAACTCCTTGTAGTTGATACTCTTCGTCACTTTATCAATAACCGACGTATTATTTCTGTGGGAAAACTGTCCCACATCTATTAATTGTTGTATTGAAGAGAATATTCTCATTTTTCAAACTACAGATATCATCTTTGACTAAACTTAATTTTACTTCAGTAGCATTTATTTCATTCATCACATCATCAATTTTATTATGGCATAATTCAATGTAAAGTCGCATCTCAAATTGTTCTTGCTTAATATCCCCATCACTAGCATTAGTTGAGCGCGTACAACGACATCGCAATGCAATTTTATTAACAAATCAGGAACTAGATAATTATACCAACCACAACTAAGACATTTTATTATATGTGGTTCAATAAATATTTTAATCACCAATTAATTCACAATAAACATTAAAGTTCAATCAATGCAGTGTATGTAAGCGGAATCGATATAAACACGCCTATTCGATTTTTTTTAAGCCTAACTTACATTCCATTACACTGTTAAAACCTAAAACTAACGCCATACTCGAGAGCACTATGTCCTGTATTAATTAAAATAAATTTATTAACGGCATTTCATGATGTTATGAATGTGCTTGTTTGGTATAAAAAATTACTAATTTCTACAACTTAAAGTTTAGTAAAGTTACAACCATAATAAACGTATCGTTGATTGCACGCTAATTTTCCCTCCACTGAAATTGAGTGAACGTACTTAATTAATTATATCCCGTTTATCAATTTCCTTTGATATGCTGCTATTGGCTTGAGATTGCAATTGAATTACGTTTTCCCATTGTACCAACGTATAATATAATAAAAATCCGCCGATTACAACAAGTTTCTTATTGGTGCCCGATTTTTATTCATTCAAGACGATTTTCCACTGCTGCAGGACATGTTAAATATTTAATACGACCAATATTTTCTATTCTTGCTTTTCCCTTGGGCAAGCCTCCAAGAGGATTACGCTTTAACCATAGCCTAGTTGTAGTGATTCTGTGAGTATGCTAGCAAGACCACCTGAATTTTTGTTTGTTACGGATCATTTCTTAATTTGTTGTATTCTTTAGTGACAATTTACCATAATTGTGTGTTAACCATTTACGTTTTTCGGTTATTTTGTTACTTTCCTGCTGTATAAACTTGTTGTTACTGATGTGTTCCTTTTGACTTGGATTTAAACATTTCTTACGTTTACTTGTAAACTTTAACATAAAAGTAACAAGAATGATACAAACGAACAAGTTAAATTTTTGTTTATTGGGTTTTAAATATATAAAGAAAGTTTTCTTTATTAATTACTACTAATTTTACTACAATTAAGAAAATCTTGCGATTATATCTCTCAAGCTGGTATAAGTTCCAGCTACCAATCCTAATGCACCAAATAGTATAAGTATAAGATTTTTGGTTATCATAAAATAAAAACGCCATCCTTGCTTTTGATACCAAAAAGTACATGTTTCTATTAATGCCGGTATGATTATTCCAACAGCTGATAAACAAAACGCTCCAAACAGCGAAATAAAAAGATCAAGGGCCGGTACTGCAATAGCCAGAGCAGCTATAACAAAAACAGATGCATTATTTAAATATTCATTTTGTCAAAATCAATAATTGGACCCAAGGAAATGTGAGGTCATATTTATTAAAGATTTCCGTGCTCTTATTCAATTTTAACTACTATACCGGGTGCTTCTTTTAACCGGCTTATTGGGCGCGTTTGAATACCTTAAAAGTTATATATTTGAAATTTGGCACACAACCACAATACACTGTGACCTATCTTTCTAAAATATATTTGTCGCAATGGCACTTCCGGTTGTACAGTATTTTAAATGGAACCATATATTTTTCTAAACGCTGATGAATTCTCTGCATGATTTGCTACATAATTCATCTAATTTATGTTTACCTGGTTGCTATGGGTACGGAAATTTTATGGAAAATCGTTGACTTGGAAGGGTTTATTAGGAAACTCATAACTTTGAACGGCTTACGACAAGAAAAGAGAGACCACTCCACAATAGCCAAATGCATGGTCTCAATTGATTTTTTTTTAATGGAACCCTCCAATTTTCTCTACAGGACTCGATAGAGACTTGAATTGGAAACATGTTTTCTCTAATTACGCATATGTCTATGATTAACCCTTTTTGTGCAAAAATTTCACCGAGCTAGGTTTTAACGTGCTTTGGCACACTCAACTATGACCGCTTTTACTCGTTTATTTTCAAAGGCTAGTTGATAATATAAATAGTAATAGACTTACTCGAACAAAAATTTAATAGGCACAAGCTTAATAATTATCGCGTACCACTTCCATATTTGACGACAACATTAGAAAGGAGATTAGCTGTAATTCAGACTACCTTGAGCACATTAAAATAGTGACCTCAAAAATTTACCATTTCTTTATGAAAATTCACCGATTTAAGGTCAAAAGGGTGAACGTCACTAATAAAGCTAAATAGTAGAAACAATCGAATTTGTGTCAGTCCCCATAGCAACGCCCAGCTACTGGTAATAATAAATTGAATAAAACCATAATTTTACAAAAAAATATTTTTTGTGCAAAAACGGTTGTTGATAGGTATACGCATGTATTTCAGTCTCTATCGACTACTGTAGAGAAAATTGGAGGGTTCCATTAAAAAAAATGACTTATCGCTATTTAAATTTAGTCAAATTTACAAATTTATTGCGGCGTCTTCAATAGAGTAACATCAACTTGAGGCCATGCATTTGGCTAATGTCGGATGATATTTTTATTTTCTTACTTTATTTCCTAATAAACCCTTGCAAGTCTACAACATTTTTTCATAAAAGTTGTTATGTCTCCGTAACGATAGCAACCAGGTAAACACAAACTAGGTGAATTATGCAGTAAATCACGCAAAGAATCCAACAGCGTTGAGAAAAATATATGGTTCTATTTAAAATAAGTAAGTTGTTGGCTACTTCCGGTATAACCGGAAGTGCCATTGCGACGAATATATTTTAGAAAGATAGATCACTCTGTATTGTGACCGTGTGCCAAATTTCAAATATCTAACTTTTAAGGTATCCAAACACGTCTAATAGGCCGGTTAAAAAAAATCACCCGTTATATATCAATAATATCTTATTATCAGTCGACACAATTATACAATATTTACATATTTACAATGTTTCCAAGTGGGAAAAAATTAAGGACAACAGTAGAACGTGATTTTTGAAGCGTTTGATTTTTAAGTTACCATGTACATAAATTATTTCTTCTTAAAAGTAAATTATAGCTTTAAACCTAATATCAAATTTCTAACCTCAAAGTCTATTGCACAATGGTTTCGGTATTACCCGATTTAAGCAAGATTTCACACATTTAAGTCGTGATTCACTACTGGCAACCATGTAAGGTTATTGAAGCTCTTCTATCGGAATGAAAAAATAGTTAGTCGACAACACAGTTTTAGGGCGAAGTGTTCCTCATCGGAATTGGTATTTATAATTAAATCTGTTGTGTCCAAAAAGTTTTACATATCAGTTGTAGGGTTATACATTGAGCTTATATCAGCTGTCGTGCCGTCTACTTCACTAGAAATATTGAAGAAGCAATCTCATTATTAACAAATAAATTAATTAATAAAATAAAAAAAATTAAGTTGAGTGAGTTAAACATGCACGTTCTTTACCTCATAAACCTAGTCCATCTTAGATTTTACGACATAAAATAAGATATTTTAGAAAGGCGTGATATGACGTCATGTGTAGTTCTTGAAATTCGGTAAATAAAGTAAAACAAAGATATGGTAAAGGAAAATATTTTACGTATAAACGTTTGTACAAAACAAACTAATTAAACTGAATAATCAAAGATTTTATAAATAAAAACGGGCCAATCTTTCGCCGGAGCAGACAAAACAATGAATTAAAGACTGCTTTCGATATCAGTATATAGAGCAAAAATTAACCACAGTTGTATTTATTTTAAAAATGTACATTTTTCTATTCTTGATTTATTAATACTTATATAAACGTGAAATTTATATTTGTTTTAATTAAAAGGGGTGTTACCCTGAGTGTTCCCATTAAAACAGATTTTCCTTAAAACCATTAGGGTTTTATGCTTTACTACTGAACAGCGAACTACATATTATTTCTTACATAACATTTATGGCTATGTAAAAAAAAAAGGTTGTCAGGTTATCAAAGACAGCTTAACGAAAATATTTTGTTGTCCATTTCATCTTTTACTGTCATTTAATATCCAGTTTTATTGCCAGATTATAAGTTGGTGGGACATGTGTAGTTTAGTAATTTTCATATTTTGGTATTTACATAAAACACAAAACCGCCCCCATCCTGTCACTTGCATTATTATTGCTCTAGTGCGGATGTGTTACATACTACAGAACAAATATAACTTGTACGACGCAAAACTCTTACACGAGGCTGGTTTTTAAGTAAGTTGCGTGTGAAATTCAGCTGCTGCAGAGATGCGGTCGGCACTTAGAGCATGCGCGGTGTAATCTGCATTTGTAACCAGATCATATTACGGTAATGTTCGATCGTGGTTACGTTTCTTTGTGAGCATTTAAAACTTTCACGGTCTGTAAAATACAAGCTGTTATCAGTTCCTTTAGAAATAAAGGCGTGATTGTGGCTGAAATTCATGATGACAATATGAACGATGGAATGGTACAAAAATAGGTCAGATCGTTTAAAGATCGTCGCATAAATGTTCATAATGTTGACGACCTACGGTCAATAAAAAAAAATAAAAGAGAACAGATGTTTTACGATTTAGTCGGTATACTTAATTGTAAAGAAGTATCCTCTTTGAAATGGTAACCGAAAGCTTAAATTCTGGATAGCTGTGCCTACGCTGGTTGTCGAAAATGCTGACTAGGGTGCACTCGAAGGTTTAGCAGTAGCGTTGTGTGCCCTGGAGGCGGGAATGTGAGTATTTTTAAGCTAATGTGTCACAAGCGATGACACATAGGTTGTATACGTTAAACCGGAATGGAAACAGTGATCTATGGTATGGCGACAAGAAAGCTTACGCACTTTTAGCCGGGAAAATGTATATTAGGACAAAAACGTGGTATTGCATCGAGATTTTTGCCTCTTCGACTTTATAACTACTCTTAATCCCGATTTTATGTCCATCGCCTACTACTTATATAAAGTGGCACATTTTGTGAGAATGGGATGTATATGGTAAAGTAGATGAAGATACAGATTTTTACCCAAAGAAAAAGTATGCTTACTCTGTTTAATTTGAAAGCGGTGCTTACTTAAGAAACACGCTTCGTATTAAATTAAATTAAATTAAACCGGTCATTCATATTACCTTTTTAAGCGACAAATACTAATAATCGTTCCGATTCATCAAAATATCAGACGTAGCTTGAACTATGTAAAGGAATTTTGAATTATTAAGGTTAGTACGCATGATATCGTAAGTGTAGCGTGTCTTCTGAGTCATGTAAGAAGTCAAGAAAATTTTTTTAGTGCATTTTTCAAATACTACGCTACCTTTGATTTAGCGTACTGTCGTTATTAATGATATTCAAACCTAGAATAGAAATACTTAACAGTTTAAATAAATAATTTTTGGAAAATATTACGTAAGGTTGGCTACCTTAATTGTTACAGTGTGAAAAAACAAGGGCGTAGCTCGATAAGTTACAGCGAGCGTATTCATTTATACGATAGCATAGAGTACGTTGCTAAATGAGTTTTAGCACAAGTTTATATGCATGTGAATGAAAAAGTTTTATGGCAAAAAGTGAAGGTTAGCCAACGTGTAGCTAAAGCAAATTTTACGGAAGTATTAATTGCCGACTCATCAAAAAATTAAATAACGTTCAATTAGGGTCTCAGTTTAATATAAAATAAGGTTTTGTAATGCTAAAGAATGTTCTTAAATAGGTTTAGGTATTTTCCCTAATAAACTGTCACGGTGGAGATCCGTGTTTGGAACGCACTAATAAAAACGTTCATAATTTTAATACATTAGATCAATGAGTTTTAGACATTTTAGAGAGATAAAATAAACATGATATTCAGCCGAAATTTTCTTTTAATTGCATTGAATTGTTTTAGAGCTTATTGATTATAAAGAGTAATTTAATGAACTGTTGCAGTTTGTGAAATTTTAAAAGGTTGCAAGTGTACCATAAGTTATGTTTTGACTTTGGTTATTAGAGATTTATGTACACATAAAATTTTGGCCTTGGGAATTATACAAAAGGGTTTCTCAAATTTTTTCATAATTTAAAAACGACTTCTAGACGTTACGCCAGCGAATATTAATGATTAGTTTGTAGTAAATGAAAGCAAAGCTTGTTTTGCGTTCAACGTCTATTAATTTGCATACACCGCATTGTCGAATTAAAAATCTTCTTAAACATATTTAATGCAGTTTTATTAAATATACTTTCACACCAGGGTTCAATGATAAAGGTATTAGGTAACGTTGAAATTGTTTCGATGAACTTTTGTGTTTTAATAAATTTAACTAAGGATTATTATAAGTTTTTGTTATGAACGAATAAGTTCAACAGTAAATATGTAATTAAAAATTATTATTAATTTTATTAAATACGTAAATAAAAAGTTTACCTCGAGTAGGATTTGAACTAAGGATTGTTTACTATTTTGCAATTATGAACACAGTTATGCAAGGTTACGAGAAGATTGAGATTTAAAGCCAATATTTTAGGAAGATAGAGGAAAGTGAAAGTGTTGGTACTTCAACAGTTATTGGCGTTTCATGCGAAGAATCGCTAATGCTACGATTAGTTGCAACATTTTTCGTATTTATACGTTTGTAACTTTATTCGTTGATAATTTTTCACTAATTGTGGCATTAACTAAAATTACTAAGCTTATTTATGTAAACCTTATCGCACCTATTAAATTTGATAGCCTACGTTTCAATTTGAGTTACCATTTTAACCACTTGGGCTTTTATTTTTATGTTCTCTAATCAGGTGTAAAAACTCTTTGCTTTTATATTTATTATTTCCAAAAATAAGTTTCTATTTCACTGGCGTTTTTGAAGTTTTTATTACCGTTTTTAAAAGTTAATTTATCGTAAGTGTGAATGTTTAAACGCATTTTTCAGCTAATCTACAACTTACGACAACCTCCGGATCGCACCATTGGGTTGACTTGACAACCAGCGTATTTTAAAAGGCTTATGATGCAATTTTTCCCGCTCGGCTTACGAAATTTAAGTTCGTTTTTGGCGCGTGTTATAATTTAAGTAATATATTGGTAAGATTGGTTGGCTAGGGTCAAAATCCAAGGTGTTGGGAAGTGTGTCAGTCTTAGCTAAGATGTAATAATGTTAATTCTAGTTACTGCAGCCGGTGGAAATACAAAGTGCGTTAGCGTTTAAGTGGGGAATGGTGTTATCAAAATCCGTGTTGAAAGAGCTTCCGTTGGGGGTAGTTTTCCCCGCCAACCCTATTGAGGAATATTGAGCAGCTTCAACCAGCATATGATCAAAATATCGTGTCGTTTGTCCGGAGGGACATCGTTAGGCGCTATTAAAAGAGGGGTTGAGTGTTAGAACCTAGTGACTTCCCTTATTTTTTGGATTAAAGTCGTCTTTTGTGGGGACAAAAAACGTCAATTGCTAAACATTAAAATAATCAGGCTCACGACTTACTAATAAGCAAAAAACTCGCTGTATATAGACCGCTTAATTTAGTTTGTGTAATTACAACGTTCGTTCCTTAAAACTGTACATAAATAGCAGAGTACGAGATCGCGGTGTAAATATAGTTTACGCAATTATATTAACCAATGTGATACAGCAGTCAAACAGTTCACGTTGACTTACTTAACTTTCCTAATTGTTACGGAGTATCTGAAAGAAAAGAATTCAATTGAGGTTACGGTCTCAGAGAGGACGCAGAAGTTCAACCACTGTACAGTAACCTGGAGGTCCATCGTCCAAGCCCCACCGTAGGCTGCATAAATAAAAGGGTATAGTTCAGGAAGGTCACTGATGTTTCATTAAGTATTAAGGTAAACACTTTTGTTCTTTGTACATTGTTTATTTTATGATGTTCATGTAATACTTGAAAATTTATGTGTTACTAAATTTGTCGACGTTCTAGGCCTTCGTTTTGGATGTAATTACAAATAATTTGTTTTAGATTACGTGGGGGTTAATTGTATTGCAAGAGTATCCCGCATTTTATGATAGAATCCTACGAAATGTATAAAATTATTGTGTTTATTTCTTTGTGTAGTACGCCGTTATCACACCAAACATATGTGTTTATTTACAATATATGAATATATATTTTTCAATATTATTTTTGGACAGTAACGTAACAATTTGAGAGAGAATTCTTTAATAAACAATTTAGTTATTTTAATTTGGTTAATATATTTCACTTAAGGATAGGTTTAATAAGTAACCTAACTATAAAATACATTAGATCATTATAAGGCAAGTAGCTGTCTTTATAGCACGTCCTCATTTAGCTAATACGTCCAAATATTATGTTGTATTAGCGCATCACCTGTAGATCCCTGGATCTACCTGTGAGTACCATAATGAGTAAGCGAGTTATTTGGGTACTTAGACTAGCTGTTAACCTTCGTAAGTAGGCATTATAATCCCGATTGCGTTAATTTTAAATACTCTGGCGCCCATTCGGATGTCAAACGCACGAAAAAAAGGTTAATAATACACCCACCCCCACCAATGAGCTCTGGTATCCCTTATTTTATTTGTTACCCTGTTCTACTGCCCTTTTTGACCGTAACATTTCAAACAGAAGCAAAATATCTGTACTTACCAGAAAGCAAAACAAGAAACGTACGTAAGGCGTATTCAAAAATCCACGCTTTACTGTTGTTTTGAAACTTTGCAGCCAAATATTGGTTCCACGCAATGTCAATAGCTACGTAATACTGGATAGTGTACGTTATAAATATAGCCAACGCCAAACTTGCTTTACATACTTGAGCTGCACTGGAAAAATAAACGGTAATAGCGTTTATGTTCATCATACTTACATTTCCTTGCTAGGTAAATCAAGTGTAACACTTGGTTGAGGAATAGGACCGAACGTCAAGTAACCTAAAAACCCGATTACTGTGTATAGTACGACAATCAAGCTCATAGCAATATTGAGTACACCAAATGTTCCACCGAACGCTTTGGGAGTTTTCATTTCATTTTCTAACGGTATAATCTAAATAGGAATACTGTAACTAGAAAAGAATAACCTTTTAAGTAAAACTTACCACGCCAATTGCTTCAAGTGCAAAAAGAACAGTGCCAAAAAATAATGGAAGATTCTCAATATCACTTACTAATTCTCTTTGCTTAAAAGTAATACCAATATCGATGATGTAATACAAAACAATTCCAAAACTGCCAACTGTTATAAAATTAGCTACAGTTGAAAGTGGGGCCAACGTTTTTAAATTTCTTATCCAATTTAGTAATATTAATGGTAAGAGGAACATTAGTATGTAAAACTCAATTGCTATTTCTTTTATATACTCATTTGCAACAGCTTGTATATTTAATGCAATAAATACTGTATATACACAACATGCGCCTAATTGGTAAATGAAAAGGAACATATTAACCATGTGCCTACAAGATCATGTTATTATTTTGGATACATAATATGTCACACCCACTTAGCGTATGGAGCAAATTGTTTCATTGGTTTCGGTCCTTCGCTAAATGCAGCAGCTGCAACTCCAGGATAAGTCAAACTTGGAACTTTTTTTCGTTTACATAATTCATATTCACTCCTAACTAGCATATGTATACTGTAGGTGCAAATAATTCCAATCACTACAGTACCTATGATACCTAACACATATCCTGCGTTACTGAACGCCTTTGGCATTGCAAGAATACCAGTTCCTAAACTACCTTTAATTAGGTGAATGAATGTTTCAAAGTTCCTGCAATTAATTCATCATAAGTAAGTAATTAAAGTATACGTTTATGTACGTTGTTGGATGAGCAACCTTTCTATAAAGATAAGGATTGTAATGTTTGTCATCTTCTACGAAATTAACTGAATTACGTTTTGTTTCAGTCTCTTCCTTATTATTACTATAATGAGTTTTTAAAAAAAGCCAATTGAGTTTTATAATAACTTACTCTCGTTCAATAGTACCATAATCATCCAAAAAGGCAGGATTCTTGTGCGTTTCTGTTGTATTTACACTCATGTTCAAAAACAGATTTTTACTTGAATAAAAAATATTTTTACTACAATAAGCTGTATTTTATCGTATATCGGATTAATATTAGATAATTATTGCATTATCACATGGAGTAGGTACTTTACTAATCTATTATGAGGTTGTTAAATCAGTTTTCCCTTAAATCATAAGATAAACAGTGCAATAGTTGAAAGTTTTGATATCATGAGGTACTTGTTTCCGCTATCTTTCATATTTACAGCGGTATTTAATGTTCGTTTGTCCATTTTACGATTTGGTTAAATGTAGATGTGTTTTAGTATCACTCTGAATTTTAGCTTAATACGGGGTTTAATTATTAGTGAATTAATAAGATAGTCTAATATATATATATATATATATATATATATATATATATATATATATATATATATATATATATATATATATATATATGTAGGTAGTGATTAGTGTAACATTAACAATTGTGTAATAATTACGCAAAAGGTAGCTTTAATGAAATAAAATATTGTTACGCGAGAACAGAAGCGTGGAGTAAGGAGGGATGGATGGAGCGCCAGTGTGTCTTATGTTCTTTTTTAATTATTTATATAGGCGTGTCATTTATGTGTTTATGTTTATGTATTAAATAGTGTTGAACTGTGTGATTTATTATCTTATTATAACGTATCAGAAGTGGGATTGAATTCAAGTGCTTTTGTTTGACCAGAAGTGTACATATTTAAAATTAATTATTAGGCGAAGATAAAAATAAAGTACACATGAAAACCAGTCTGATGACACGTGTATGTTATTTTAAAATGCAGCTATTGTGATAACGAGCAGGTTAAAATAAATACAGATTGTGTAACTGAATATTTGTGCGATAGGCGTAACATTAAATTAAAAGCAGAAATACCGGATAAAATTACTGATCCAAATTATTACAGTGTGAGAATTGCAATTGATTAATAATCAATATATACAGGTGTAATTAAAATACCTTATTTATTGATTCTAAAGGCGTTGCAAATTGATTTGATAATCAGATGAAATTATAATATAGGTGGATTGTAAATCGAAATAAGTGAGTATCTCATAGACTAATCTGATTATTATGATGCAAGGGCGTAACTGAAAATTTATTATATATTTATCTAGTTATCTATTTATAAAGGCGTTATATTCGATCTTGCGGAGTATTATTATACAAGGGCGTTGCCAAAAAGTTGTAAATAAATTGAAAGGCGATTAATTATTGGTTATAGGTACAATTTATGTACTTACCTACTTATAAAGGTGGTACATTCGATTACGGAGCATCATTATAGTACAGGGGCGTAACTGAAAATTACATATATAGATTTGGAGGCGATTCTATTGGTGTTTTAGGTAAATTTATATAAATCGTAGAGGAGTTACAAGTCGATCTAATGACTATTACACATAGGCTTATATAATTTTCAGACGATTATATTTGCCGTTTCAGGTGTAAGTTGGATAATGACTGAATCGTAAAGACGTTGCCAGATGACAGGAATTGCCATAGTGCACGAGCGTGGCGAGAAATTGTACATAAAATTTAAAGAATCAATGGAGGCGATACGATTTGTTGCAATTATAGTAATACATAGGCGTGGTCAAGACACGGCGTTTGCGTGAATTAACTTACGGATTAATTACTAGACGAGATTTACATCGTTGGGCGTAACTCATCTTTGTCAACTATTGAAAGTCGTCGAAATGTCTGACGACTGACCTGGTGGCAAAAGAGTTCGCCGACAAGAGCGTTTGATAGGCGTGTGTTGAGCGGGTCTAGTGTCAGGGCCGAGGTGGGCGAGGGGAGTAGAGTACCTCCCTCATTCATACTGCGGCATTCATTTAGTAGAGCCGCTTGACACAAACGGCGAGGAGGCATCTACCCACAGATGGATCACTAGGTTGGACATGCTCGGCGAAATGCATGGCTGGCGAGACAGGCGCGATTGGACGGCGCGGTGAAGTGGTGGTTCTACTGTCTCGATCGTATTAACTACGAATGGGAGGAGTGGCGTAGTGTTCTCAAGGGGGCGTGCCCTTTACGGAATAATTTCAGTGTCATGCTCGAGGAGCTAGCGAATAGGCGTAAAAGGTCCAAGGAGACCATAACTGAATAATACCGAGACAAGGTGGCGTTGTGCGCTCGAGCCGGCTTCATAGCCGAGGAGAATACCGTCCCTTGCATCGTGTACGGCTTACCAGATGCGTACAGGGCGACCGCATTTGACGAGATGCGTTTCACATGAGGCACTGTACAACGATTTCCTGGCGATCCGATTGGGATTAACCAAGTGCGAGACAGTGAGGGATTGGTGCTCAAGGGATTCGAGGCGGCCAAGAACTAGCGTTAGGCGAGGTGTTATTTGTCGCCAAGGTTGATGGGATACAAATACCCATCAGGGCGTTGGTGACCGATGTAGCTATGGGGCGTATAGAACTGCTTATTGAGCAGGTGACTCTCTAGACACCAGGAGTCATGCTGGTGGTTAAGGATGGCAAGGCGTTGCTGACTGTCGGTGGAGGTAGAAGAGCCTCAGCGGCATGAAGTTCGTTTAGCGAGTTTAGCGAGAGGTATGTATGCACCAGGGCGCACAATAACATACTGAGCGCATCCTATATTGCGGCGGATCGACGAGAAATGGTGCAGGTGTCAAATTTCAAACACTCGTCCATCCAATGGGAGAAGGGACACCTACTGTCGAAGGTGGAACCATTCATTTAAAGGTGGCGATATAAAATTGTAGCATGGCGAGGTGTTGGTATATATCGACTACTTGCTAATATCGACTAGTTCGGTTAAGGAGGCGTAAAGTACAGGCGGTACAATCCTTCCCGACACCCACTGAAGTTCGTGACGTGTGACAATTGGTGAAACTGGCGTCTTATTTCAGGCAGTTTGTAAAACACGTTTCCCGAATAGCAAACCTCTAACCGACCTAACCAGAACGAAGTGGCGTGGTTTTGGAACGATCCACAACAAGAGTCTTTTAACCAGCTCAGAGAGGCGTTGATACCAGCGGCGATAGACTGTACGTACGAACACTGACGAATTACAGTCTGGCGAGGCGAAATCATAACGGTATTGGTCACCCGGCGGGCGAAAGTGTCTAAAGCTACTCAAGGAGACTCATTGGTTTCCTAAAATTACCAGGGTCACGAGAAAGTAGGCGAAATCGTGCTTGGGGTGTGCGTTTGAAAAAAAAAGATAATTCTGTGGGAGGCAAGGGGGACTTGCGTCTCAGTGAAAGACGTCCAATAACCATCGACACAATCCAAATTGACCATTTAGATCCATGTGTCAAGAGCACTAAGGGGTATATATACATACTCATATTGGTGAACGAGTTCACCAACTATATACTAGCGAAGCCTAAAAAGACTTTACGGTCCAAGGCGGCAATTTCGAGATCAACAGAGATTTTTGGGGATTTTAGGTACCCACAGCGTATAATTAGTGACCTAGGTCTGGCGTTACGTGTAGGTTGGTGAGGAGTAGTGGCAGAGAAAGGCATAAGGCACGTACAAGAATCGATATCAACTCCTACGGCGAATGGCCAGGGCGAACGGTAAAGTCAAGGTGTTGACCGTAAGGGTCCAGGCGGAAAATGGCTGAGACGAACATCTTCCCGAAGTAATTTGGGGCATCGAGAACCCCACCCCCCCTATGCCGAGTTGATGTTCTGTCACCGCCACCGTGGTAGCTTATCTGGCTGACGAGGGCGAAACACTGGCTAGTGGTAAGGGTAGGGGGAGATAGGGGCGGGGGAGAGAGAGAGAAGCGAAATAACGAAGAAGAAAAAGAATTGGAAGAAATGAAAAAATGAATAAAAGAAATTATGGAACAGATGGAACCAAACACGATCGGGATAAGGAATAACATCAAGGCAATGAAGGGAGCACTGATAAAGAGAATAAAAAAGCTAAAAAAAAGCGGTCGATGAGAGGAGAAAAAGGAAGAATAATACTGTAATAAAGAGTTGGAGAAGCAAGGAGCAAGAAAAATATTTGCCAGTTATGATTGAAGAGAAATTAAACTTAAAAGTGGAATTTAAAAAAGTGATGGTGATAAATAGGGAGAAAATGGGATGGTAGTGGCGGAAATGGAGAAATGGGAAGAGAAGCAAAAAATTTTGTCGGAGAATAGGAAACTATGGGGTACAAGAATATACATAGACTACGACCTAACATGGGGTAAAAGCAGAATCCAAAGAGAAACAATGAACGGGGTGGCGGAAAGATTAGCGGAGAGAAAAAAGTATGGGTAGAGTACAGAGAAATATATATAGATATATATATATATATATATATATATATATATATATATATATATATATAAATATAAAATATATAAATATAATATAATTCTTCTGGATTCTGTACGTGTTTCTTAACGTTTATTTTTCTACGTTTCGGTTCCATTTCTTAGAAACCATTTTCAAGAAGTGAAAAACTATGACAAGTCATACAATAGAAACTGGATATAAAATTAACATTGACGGAGTTGAATTGCTCGCTCCAGAGAACACACTACGAATAAGAATAATTAGAGAAGCCATTGAAATAACGAGACGACGTCACTTATTAAACAAAAGGGATGACGGCCAACAACTACCACATATATGGAAACCTCTTATAGTAAACATAACACCAGCTCCTCTTATAAATCATTACAAATGGCACCAATTAGTCATAATGAAGCCCATGATTCTTCACTAGAGTCACTACGTGTACTACATGTAAAGGGTGAGTTTTTTTCATTATTTGTGGGATCTCGGAAACCATAAGAGTTATACATTTGCTTAAATGGGTAAAGATTTGCTTCTTTAGAAAACTAATCCAGACACGCTTTTGTTGATTTATGAAATTGCGTGGCTTACTAGATATTTCTGAAAAACTAAAATTCTCAAAAATCGTTTCATAGCTTTAATTTATTTATTTCTAAAGATAGATAGAAATTGTTTAAATACAATATGTGCCGAATAACGTCATCGTACTAGTTCTTTGATTTTGCTTAGCACTTGGACGTTATGAAGCAACGTTGAATTTTTTTTAACTGGAAACTATAGTTGGCTATGACACATTTTAATAGTGCATTTTTTCTTATTGTAATGATGGGACGGGGGAGAAAAGGGAAGGAAGGGCGACAAAACAGCAAAGAAACAGAAAAATGAGTTGTGGAAAACGAAAAGAACAAGAAAGGGAAGTAAGTGAAAGTAGGGAAGTAGTACATGGAGAGACACAAAAGGTAAGGTACCGTTCTAGAATGTGGCGGGAATAAGGAGGAAAGACAAAGTTTATTGGAGAGCAGGACGTGGTAGGATTGCAAGAGACGTGGATGGAGGAAAAAGAATGGGAGTAGTGGAAAAAGGAGATGCTAGAGTGGTGCTGCACACAAAAAAGTACTTTATTTATTTGTAATAATAATAATCGTAATAATAATAATAACTTTTCCTGTTAATCTTTTATTAGCCTCTTTTTATCATACAATATAAAGGTCCCGCTAAGTCTAAGGACTTGTCAGCGAGTGCCTTACTGAATACATTATATAATTACAGTATTTAATTACAATTTTTAACTTAAATATATCAAAATTGACGCTCATTAATTAAGGAGTGCAATCAAGTGTTCCTAGTAAATCTGTTTGAGCTGACATAGTTAATCATTTTGCAATAAAGTTTTAATGTCTTTCGTGAAAATACTAATCCTACCTTTTTCTGTTGTTCCTTAAATAACATTGGTATAACGCATTTCATGTTTTTTTTTGCCGTAATTATTGAAATAACGCGGAACAAGGTATCTTCGATGCCGAGTTGTGTGGGTGTGAGGTGTTGTATGTTTATATTGATCGTTTGCGTAGTGTTCTATTGAGTGCAAGTATTTCGCAGCGTAATAATAACTGTTGCTTACATAAGCGGTTGTTATTTAAAACTAATTTTAATACCCTATATATTAGCGATTCAATTTTTAGTGTATGAGTTATTTCTGCACATACCTGTATTCTATACCTGATGATAGATTCTATTAACGACTTGTACGTGACTATCATAGTTTTAGTATCCACTATATTTCGAAATACGTAGAAACATCCCATAATTTTCTTAAATTTTGTATAAATAAAGTTTATGTGCAACTTGTGTTTTCTATTGTTGGACAATTGCATACTCCATACCAGCCGGGGAAGTATCACCACCCTCACCATGGGTTCCTTAAAATTGGGTCTCCGATTTTCTGAGCTCGATATGGGCTGCCGGTTACCTTTTCCATCATCCTTAATCTATTCTCATTCTTCCTTTTCGCCCTCACTGTCTTCCTATCGGATTAAAAGTCCCAAATTAAAAAATAAGATGGCTGTTGTTTCTAGGGTAATAAATTTCGGACGTAAAATCCTGCCCCATTCGGATGTCCGGGAGGGCAGGACCCAAGCGACCTCGGTTATCAGTACTGCAACATCCGCGGTATCAGATCTAATCTTAATGCTATTCACCAACATCTTGAACAATTACAACCTGATATTTGGTTTCTATCTGAAACACAAGTTTTCAAGGACAGAATTGCTTGCAAGAGGGTTTCTTCCTTAGAAAATAAAAAATTTGACGTGATTTGGTTTAAACATTCTGATCCTAATTTTGTGAAATTCTACTGTTGCATTTATAGGTCTCCTAATGACAGTAACTTTCAAGACTTCTTCGATTACCTTAGTATAAAAGTTGACTATCTCCTATCACAGTTTCCATCTTGCGATATCTCAATTGTAGGCGATTTCAATGTTCATAACTCTAATTGGCTTCAGTTTTCATCTACTACAAATCCTGCTGGTCATAGTGCAGAAACATTTGCCATTTCATGTCATCTCACACAAATGATTTCTGAACCCACAAGAATCCCTAATAACCCTAACCATACTCCAAATCTTCTAGATCTCTTTCTTACATCAAACCCTCTTGTTTATAAAACTTCTGTTCTTTCGCCTTTAGGTCTTTCCGACCATTGTCTAATAGAAATCATTTCTACTGTACCTAATTCCACTGCTGCTCGCAAAACCGATAGAACCTTGTGGTGTTTTAAGTCAGCTCGATGGAGTAATTTACAGGATTTCTTTGCAAACTTTCCATGGCGTGAATATTGCTTTAAGTCGTCCTCTTCTTCGAACATCGCTCTGTCAGTATCTGAAGTCATCCTCATGGGAATGGAGTTATACATTCCCAAAAAACAATACCGTATAGGTCATTCAGGTTCCCAACCCTGGTTCAATAAGGCTTGTGCTGATGCAATATCTTTAAAAAATAAATATTACATTAAATGGAAATCTAATAAATCGGTCGACAGTCATGTAGAATACGTTGGTGCAAAAGTGTCATCACTAAAACTAAAAAGTTGTTCGAACAACGAAAATGCAATGAACTAGCTACATCTCCTTTAGGCAGTCGTTAATTTTGGTCTTTAGCTAAAGCCATTAGTAAAAACTTTGGAACATTTTCGTTTCCCTCCCTGACATCTATTGACGGATCAGTAGTTGCTGATTCTGTGGACAAAGCCAATATTTTTGTGGATTTGTTTGCATCAAACTAGTATCTCAATGATTCTGGAACAGATGTGCCCCTAGTCAACTCTTCTTCATAAGCTATGAAACTAATTTATTTTCGGTACCAGATCTTAGAATAGATCATCAGTAGGCTTGATCTCAATAAGGCGACTGGCCCAGACGGTATCCCAGCTATTGTCTTAAAGAAATGTTCCCCTGAACTAGTACCAGTCCTATCTAAGCTTTATACGATCTCTATGTCTTCTGGGGAATTTCCTTCATCATGGAAGTTAGCAAATGTTCAACCTATTCCCAAAAAGGCGATAAGACCGATCCTCAAACTACCAACCAATTGCCATCACTTCCGTTTTGTCTAAAATCATGGAAAAAGCCATCAATCAGCAACTGCTCACGTTCCTTGAAACTAACAAACTCCTTAGTGACTACCAATATGGGTTTAGGCAAAGTCGTTTAACATTTGTTCTTTCATATGTGACCCAAGTTTGGAACAATACAGTAGAGCAGTCCGGTGAAACAGTTGTGATCGCTTTAGATATCTCAAAGGCATTTGACCAAGTTTGGCATAAGTGTTTACTCGCCACACTCACCTCGTTTGGGTTAAATGATTACCTGGGTTCCTAGTTTCCTTGATAAAAGACGAATACGTGTCGTAGTTGATGGCTTTTGGTCAAAAGAAGTTAGCATTAACGCGGACGTACCACAGGGAGCCATTATAGCGCCTACACTTTTTCTGCTGTACATAAATAACCTTATTTTTTCAACAACTAACCCCATCCATTGGTTTGCTGACGATAGCACTCTTCACTGTAGTTCATCTCAGTCTACTCATAGTGATAATCCACCTTCTATGTCAAATCAAGAAATTAAAGCTGAAATGGCAAATTCAATCAACAAAGACATTCAACGTATTCTCGAATGGGGAAGTAATAATCTAGTTAAATTTAATGCTAACAAAACTCAGTGTTGCCTTGTGTCCGCCATCATCATTTCCTGTTGCAAGTATGAATGGCTCAGTTCTTAGGTTTTCAGACTCTATTCTATTCAGTAAAATAAACTTTTTGTACAGATCTGAGCAGTACTTTACCTCTCGACAACTCCTTCTGCTGTATAACGCCCAAATTCGGCCTCATCTGGAATATAATTCTCACCCCTGGGTTAGTGCTCCCCAATACGCTCTCGATATCGTTGATCGTATTCAAAAGAGAGCGATTAGGCTTATAAATGGTCCGTCCTTAACTTCTTACATACAGTTCCTTGAGTATAGACGGATGGTTTCAGTTCTTTCTTTGTATTATCGTTATTACAACTGCTGAATTATATTCTTTGATACCATCTCGAGCTATCTTTGTGAGAAACACTCGTTTCGCTCATTCACATCATCAGTATGCAGTACAAATCTCCACTTGTCCTACCAAACGGGCGCAATCCACATTTTTCTACACGGCTTCTAAACTCTGGAACTATCTCCCTAGTTTCTGCTTTCCTCTCACTTATGATATGGGAAAATTTAAGGTAGCTGTTAATAGGCATCTATTGGAAATTCATTATCCCTCTATCCATCCTCCTAAGTGTTCCTGAGTGCTTTAGCACGATAGGCCAAATTAGCCTGTTCAGGTCCACAATCATTAAAAAGAGCATTTAAAACAGAAACTTGGCTACTGTCCCTGGCAGCCGATGCCTATAAAATAAAAAAATAATAGTAATAATAATAATAATAATAAGTATAATAATAATAATAATGTTGGACTACCTACTAGGCGCGTCCCCAGGTGGCGGATAGGGGAACGACCTTGCAAATGAGCGTAAGTGATGCAAGGCCAACACCGAAATACGAGCTCGTGGCGGCAAACCGCCACTGTCAGGTCTAAAGAATACGGTGTCGCAGACCAGTCCACGTGGGGCCTGGTATCTAACGAGGCCAGGGATGGCAACTCTGCGTCTCCCTAACTGGAAGTACACTTTTCTTATACTAGTCTTGGTGACTTCTCTTACTTGAACTATTTTGTTTGTGTCGGAGCACCCTCGTTCCAACTCTTGTTCTCTTTAGGCTCCCAACGAAAGCTGAGAGACCTCTTCCTTTTCCCTCTACTCTACCCAGGATATGCGCACATCCAAAGCGTATACGGTTGTGGCTAGCCGGAATGTCCCAGCTGGGGAGGCTGAGCGCTAGCCGTCTTATAATACCGCAACTGCGAACTGTACTTCAGAGACTCGAGCAGGGCGTGTCTAGGGAACGTTGGATAGCTAGCGGTCGGTGGTCTTGGCTTTACCGCCCGGGCTACGAGAAACGTAACCTCTATAAAAATCCCCAATCCCAAGGTCGTTTGGCAGTTTTAGGTGCTGAAGGGATTGCGCGAGGAAGCCTGAGCGTGGCTAGGAGGAAGCGTGGTTGCTAGCATTGAAACGCCTGTGGGTAGAGGCGTCCCCACAATATTAATGCCTTCTTGCCGTATACCGGCTCTGCTGTAAGTGACATTTATTACCGAGTGACCGCGTGTGAATTGTATGGGATCTAAAACGTCAACAATTCAGAGTTGTCCAACTCTAAAATAATGGCGGCCTTCTATATCCTTAAAGTTGGACCTTATTTTCCACAATCAATGCGCTGTTTCAGATGCCAGAGGTTTGGTCACACTAGTCTAAAATGTGAGAATATACAGCTATGCGTCTGTGGGAAGCCCATGCATACTGATAGATCATGCGACGATCCAATAATGTGCGTCAACTGTAAAGGCAACCGTGCTGCAAACTCTAAAATCTGTAACACATATAAACAGGAGCTTAAGATCCAGGAAATAAAAGTTGCCCATAAAGTGTCATACCTTAAGGCCAAGCGTATGGTAGGAAGTCTCGTTACAACAGGCAATTCATTCGCAAATGTTGTTGCGCATACCATCACTGATACACCAAACCTAGTATCGGAAATTAAAAAAAATGTTAAACAAGAGATTAAAGAACTCACGTCTACTATCGTTCAATATATCAGGCCAAAATCAACCATAGCCGACGACCACATAAATCCAAATTTCACACCTCCGATCAATCCAACATGTCTGGATATGGATGACGAATCTCGATGGGAAAAAAGGGAGACGGAACTAACACGATCCCAATCTACGAGCTCTAGCGTTACATCAATTGATGAGGCAGCGTTAGAAAAAGTAAAAAATCCAAAAAAAAAAGAAGGGCTGGCCTAAAGGTAAACCCAGAGGATCCAGCAGTTAACGGGGCCAGTATGTGGCTGAAAACTACTCATGTAAGTATCTGTGATAAATAACTGTGATATTTTTTACCTATTTATACAAATATCTTGTCCTTTGTGATTGTATTTTACCTATTATTAAATTTATTTATTTATTTATTTAACACTTTATGTTTTTTTTCGTGGGCATTTTAATCCGTTATACGACTATAATTCTTTTTTTATCTCGCTATAACATTCGCATCGAATAATTTCATTATTCAATGGAACTGTAGAGGTCTTGCGATACGATATACAGACTTAAAAATGCTCCTCCATGAATTGAACCCGATGTGTGTATGTATTCGGAAACTCACCTGAAACTTAATCAACCATATTCTCTTCCAGCATATGACATTGTCCGATACGACTTTGCCAATAGGCAACGAGCAGCTGTGATTATCAGAAATGGTGTGTATTTCGAACAGATAACTTTAAACACACATCTCCAAGCGATTGCCATTAATATAAGTACACCGATAAAAATGTTTATGTGTAATACCTACCTACCTGATGACAACTGGGAGATTGCAGACCTTGAGTGCATTGTGCAACGACTCCCGACACTATTTCTAGTAGCGGAGATTTTAATTCTCATAACACGTTATGAGGTTCCACAAAAATACGAACGCGACATTGCAGACTGGTTAACTAGGAACAACGTTGTCCTCTTCAACAATGGCTCACCAACATTCCACAATGCTCGTTCAAATTTTTTGACGCACTTAACCGGACCTTCGTTTTGCCAACACTAGCACCCCGATTCACGTATAACGTCATTAATGACTTAAATAACAGCGACCACTTTCCGATAAATATCGAGTCGGACATCACGGTTACGGATAGGTCAGTAACTAGACGATTCATCTCTGCGAACGCTAACTGGTCACTGTTCCGTCAAAACTCAAAATGCCTGTAAATATTATCCGTCGAAACATTAACTGATATTGAGAGCAGCGGAAAGCAGTATACCAAAGGCTGGAAATAAGCCGGTAAAGAGACCTCTACCATGGTGGAATCATGAGATCAAGGTAGTCGTCAATAATAAGAAGGCAGCATTCAGAAGGTATCCAAGGCAGCCAACGGTTGAAAATCACATTGTGTTCAAGAGAGCCAGAGCTATTAGTAGGCGCATTGTGCTCGAAAGCAAACGAAAAAGCTGGATCCAATGTACAACAACCATTTCGGCAAGCTCAGACATTAACGACACCTGGAAAAAGATTAAGGCAATTAACGGGAGATATAAAAGTCATCCAATTTATTCTATACAAACCCACCAAAATGTAATCACCGATGATCCGACTGAGATTGCAAACACGTTGGCCAGCCAATTTGCAAATACTAGTAGCTCTGCAAACTATCCACGCAATTTCTCTGAAACTAAAAATGAAAGAGAAATAGAACTTCCTTTGATACAATTCGGAAAATAGAGTATAATGCACCCTTCACCATCGAACAGCTTGAGTTCGCTTTAAAACGCAGCAAAAGGCAGCGCCAGGACATGACCTGACATCCAATGAAATGTTGTTCAATCTCACAACTGAAATGAAAATGAGCCTGCTACAACTATATAATAAACTATGGGATGAAGGTACTTACCCGAATGAGTGGAAGGAGGCAGTAGTTATACCTGTCCTAAAACCTGCGAAAAATCCGTTGAGTCCAGCCACCTACCGCCCAATCAGTCTCACATGCTGTATGCGAAAGATATGGGAGAGGATGATAAATAATAGACTGCAATGGCACCTTGAAAATAAAATCTTCTAGTACCGCACCAATCCGGCTTCAGAAGTCATAGATCAACTATACACAACTTAGTCCTTTTGGAACAAAATGTCCAGGAGGCTTTCCGTAAAAGGAATCACCTGATGGCTGTGTTCTTTGATATTAAGGGGCGTATGATATGTCCTGGAGGCAAGGTTATCTAGAAAAGATTTTCGATTTAAAACTGAGAGGTAAATTGCCGTTACTAATAAAGTCCTTTCTCAGTAATAGGCGTTTCCGAGTAAGAGTTGGTGACAAGCTGTCCGATACAAAAGTCCTTGAAAATGGAGTTCCTCAAGGATCTACCCTAAGCTGTCCGCTTTTTACAATAGCAGTCAATGATATTGCCATGAATGTCTCCAGTGATATCGGCAAATGTATATACGTTGACTATATCGCCATATATTACTCGACCAAAACTGTTGGACAAATAAACCGTATTCTCCAACCCGCGATTGCCCAAATAGTTAAAAACGGTAACAATATTGGTTTGACTTTCTCTAAAGAAAAAACGCAGTGCGTACGTTTCTGTAGGTAACGAAAACCTCACTACGAACCATTACTATTTTTGTTAGACGAACCTATCCGATCCACTGAAACTGCAAAGTTCTTGGACCTTACGTTTGATGATACCCTTACCTGGAGACCTCACATAGAAAGACTAAAAAACAAATGCTTACAAAGCTTAAATGTAATTAAAGTACTGGCCCATACTAAGTGGGCCTCAGAATCGATATGGCTGTTAAAATATATCAGGCTCTAGTATTATCCCAAATTGATTACGGTTGCATAGTATACGCATCAGCTCGTAAAACCTTGCTTAAAACTATAATTACCGTACATAACGCCGCCATCAGGTACTGCCTCGGAACCTTCCCTACCAGTCCAGTAAACAGCTTATACTGTGAGTCGGCAGTTCCACCTTTGGAAACTAGAAGGACACAGTTAAGTACAAATTACATGATTAAAGTTTTGTCACTACCACTACACCCTAATAACATTATATTTCATGTAGACATGCAGGCGTATAGATCACGACTTATTATCGCCCGGCCTGCGTGTGTAAGGTTTCAAGAGCATCTAGGAAAGACGGGTATAGTCTTTCCAACACTGTTGGATGAAATGATGTTGGACGCTGTGCCATGGAGGATACCTGTAATAAAAATAAGAAGGGATTTAGCGACCTATTAGAAGGAAATTACAAAACACCAGTATGCAGTACAAATCTTCACTTGTATCAAACGGGCGCAATCCACATTTTTCTACACGGCTTCTAAACTCTGGAATGATCTCCCTAGTTCCTGATTTCCTTTCACTTATGATATGAAAAATTTAAGGTAGCTGTTCATAGGCATCTATTGGTAACTCATTATCTTTCTATCCATCCTCATAAGTGTTCCTGAGTGCTTTAGCACGATAAGCCAAATTTAGCCTGTTCAGGTCCACAATCATAAAAAAAAAGAAAAAAAAACCTACAAGAGTTTGAGAATATTTGCAGCGAATATCCCTTACACCAACCTGTGTATACAGATGGATCCAAAACTATAAATGGAGTTGGTAGCGCTATAGTTACCGAGGGTGTAGCACATCAATGGAGTTTGGACGCTAAATCGTCGATTACTTTTGCTGAACAATACGCTATGTAGCTAGCAATACTATACTGTTCCATGACAGCTGACAACAGGTTTTTAATTGTGACGGATCATAAAAATGTTTTAAATGACATATCTCAAATATACCCCTCAGACCCGATGAATATAAGATGCCAATCCGCTTTAAACAATATATTCGACCAGGGAAAAACAATTGAATTTGTCTGGGTCCCCAGCCATGTTGGAATCCCTGGAAATGAACAGGCAGATCAAGCTGCCTACCAAGCGACATTTAGCAAGCAAATTGACGTCAAATTTGCGGTAGCAACTGATGTCACAAAATACTTACAAAAGGAATGCACTATGAGATGGCAGGAGAAATGGACACCCGTAAATACTCACCTTTCCGTAATAAAACCCATAGTGAAGCACTTATTTAGATTACCACATTAATCAAGGGAGGAGAATGTGAAGATGCATCGTGTGATGATAGGGCACACCAAAATTACCCATCAACATCTACTTAAAGATAGAACTCTTCCGTACTGTAACCGCTGCAATATAACCCTTACAATGACCCATATAACAAGTGATGCGCACTATACTCTGCTGAACGCCTACGTCATAACATACTACCAAATTACTCTGCAAACTTCAACGCAAACAACGCTAAAAATACACTAGCTTACTTAAAAGAAACTGGGATATATATTGATATATAGAATTGCGTACATATATGAACGTGTACTTTTATAATCGTGTAGTAAAGGGATGACCTTGGTAGTCGAACCCTACCAAAAAATAATAATAATAATATCCCCCCCCCCCGAGCCCTTCGGGGCGCTTACAGTTTACGGTGTAGGGGTGCGGATTGTCCCCAGTACCGGTCGGAAGCGAGGCGAAGCGGGCAGGCCTCACCCGACCGTCATCATGCGACTGCTCGGCGTCCATGGTGGGAAACCAGGCCATGGGGCTACTAGATCAGATAACGACCCTGGCAGGGATAATGGCTCATTGGTTTTGGAAGTTCACCATCATAAACTTTCCAAGGAAGAAAGACAGGAATAGGCGGTTTATTGGTCCCGGTTCTTGCTTCTTAATAGAAGGTACGACAATTTTACAAAAGTTAGCCCCTTTTTAATTTCTAAAGCCTTGTTTGGTTTAATTGGCGATGTAAAAAGTATTAAGAAAGTTAAAGGAGCCCTGTTGGTGGAAATGGTATCTAGAGCCCAATGTAATAAGCTTCTAGCTACTAAAAGAATAGCTGACATGGACGTGCAAGTTACAGCACATCCAACATTAAATAGAGTACGAGGAATAGTCTACTGTCCTAATCTTCTGAATTGCACCCTAGAAGAAATAAAAGATGGCTTAAGTCAAGAATGTGTAAGTGACGTTTAACTTTCAATTTATCTAATGTCCCGAGATCAATTAAAGGACGGATTCGCCCATTGATTATTAAACCATACATCCCTAACCCGATGAGGTGTTTCTGATGTCTAAAGTTTGGCCACACCGCTAATTTTTGTAAAACAGAGAAAGTCTGTGACTGTGGTGAAGCTCCTCATGAAGGTACAGCATGCGATAAGTTAAAATGCGTAAACTGTAACGGATTACACTAATCTAGACCTAAAGATTGCCCAGTCTATAAACAACAACTTCTAATACAAGAATTAAAAACAATAAAAAACATTCCATACTCTGAGGCAAAAGCTCAAACTAACCTATCGCCCGTAGTTTCAAACAAGACCTATTTCTCTGTAGTAGCACCTACTCCGTCAACAGCTACAACGAAAGAAATTTTCACGAAATGGTACCCATAATTAAAGACATCGTCAGGAACACAGTGGAAGGAGTTTTGACAGAAATCACCACACAAAAGGATACTTGTTCAGTACTCACAGCAGAGGAACGGATACAGAGTGAAAGAGATTACGAAACGCCAATAGCAATGGAATATTTAAATGCAAATAAACAGTCTCATCGAGACACATGTTGAAACATCATATAATGTAAAAACTACAAGCTGCAGTGAACAGTCGCAGCAATCGACACATTCCTACACGGAAACGGATAATAACTCAAAAAAGAGGCTACCTACAGAATCCCCACGTATTTCCAGCGAAGAGGAGGGTAGCACCGAAAACGTTTTCTTGGACTCTAGCACTAGAAAGCAAAAGAAAGGGTGGCCAAAGGGGAAACCCAGAAAATCTTCAAAATAAACTGTGATATAAGTCTAATCATGTATGTTGTTTGTCTATAACTGTAGAGTATGTTGTGTATTTTTTTTAGCATTTATTTATTTATTTATTAATTTATATATTTATATATGTACATATACTAAAATATTTTTTATTTATATACTTCTATTTACAATTATGTTCCTTTTTATATACACTATTATTTTTCTTCTTTTCTTTTATTTAATGGATAATAATTTTATTAAATTCATCCAATGGAACTGTAATGGTCTTAAACTACATGTCCCTGAAATACAAATAATTAGGAACAATTTAAACCCCTTGCCATCCAAGAATCCAAGAAGCCTATCTTAAAACGAAAGAACCATTTAATTTTCGAGGCTTTCAGATTTTGAGAAAAGACAGGAAACCAATTATTAGAGCAATGGGAGGGGTAGCTATTTTTAAAAAAAAAGATATATCAGCTAAACAAAGAACCCAAAATACTAGATTACAAGTTGTAGCTGTAACAATCGATAATTCCATAAAACTTACTATGTGCAGTATATAACTCCCAAAGTCCTGTTGGAACGTACATGAAATTGAAAACTTATTTCAACGGTTACCTTCTGCATGTTTTATTATGGGAGATATTAATGCACATTCCTCGCTATGAGTTGCTTTAACAATCGATACAAGGGGAAGACGTATAGAAAAATTTATAGATGACTCAAATGTGTGTATCGTAAACAATGGAAAACCTACATACTTTAAGCAAAGTCAAATTCCTTCTCAGCCTCAGACTTAACCCTATGCTCCCCAAATATAACACAGCAGTTCACCTGAAATCCATTAGATGATCTTCACTCTAATGATCATTTCCCAATATGTATAAGCACTAATATAGCAATCAAGGCCCAACTTTTTGCAGAAAAGTTGGAAAAGCCAACTGGGATGAGTATTAAAATAAAGTGCCCCTTCCAAATCCTAGCTCGAATAACATCAACGAACTAGTAGAGAGTGTCACCAGAGCAATCATAATGGCTGTAGATGCAACAATTCCAAAATCCAGAGGTAAAATGATATCAAAAACTGTACCATGGTGGAATGTAGAAATACGGGAAGCAATATCACCCAGAAAAAAGGCTCTTAACAGTTTTAAAACATCACCGACCAACCATACCCTAATTCAGTTCAAGAAACTAAGAGCATGTGCTCGACGATTAATTAAAGAATCCAAAAAGAAAACGGGAGGAATATGTAGCACCTCTCAGTACGGACACGGACGTAGCTGAAATGTTGAGAAAGATAAGACAAATATCGGGTAAAAATCAATTTATCATTTCCTAAACCATAAAAGTTAACAATACATTACTAACCGATCCCCTTGATATAAGTGAAGCTTAATGAATTCCAACAACTCAAAACCAGAGAAGAAGTTAACAAACCAGATTTTAGTACTAACGACACAAACCTTCCTTATAACGTCCCATTTACTTCTTACGAATTAAACCACACTCGCAATACCTGCAAAAAAAGTGCCGCAGGGCTGGATTCTATTATGTGTGGAATGATAACTTATTTACCGGAAAAGGAGAAAGAGAAACTGTTAAACCTGTATAACAAAATATGGTTATCCCAGATTTACCCTAGTAATTGGAAAAAAGCTATTATCGTACCAATTTTAAAAAATAAAGACAAAATAACAAACCCAACGAACTATAGACCAATTTCACTGACGAAATCACTCCACGGTTGACGCATTATAGACATTCAAAATGCCTTCCTGCAGAAAGCCTATGATATGACCTGGAGATATACAATAATAAGACAATTATACACATGGGGCTTTCGAGAAATCTTATCCACACTCCTGAACGACTTCTTGCTGGAACGATGCTTTTCTGTAAGGATTGGAAACGTGCTATCGTTAGAACGAACCTTAGAAAATGGAATACCACAAGGCTCGGTTCTCAGCGTTACTATTTTTGCATCGCAATAAACTGTCTTGTTTGAAGCATTGCCGAAAACATCAAAGCAGTCCTTTATGTAGACGACCTTACCATCTATACTTACGGTCATTCAGTAGCTGAAATTGAGAATAGACGACAAACACAAATTATTACGTTAGAACAAACTGCCAGATCCTGTGATTTTCAATTTTCAGCTACAAAATCACTCGCTATTCATTTCAGCCGATTAAGGCCAGACTTCCCAGTACCACAGTTAAAATTACAAAACCAAGACGTTGAAGTCAAAAGCCATATAAAATTGCTAGGCATCGTACTCGATCAAAAATTAAACTGGAAATCACACATGGAATACCTAATAAACAGGTGACGAAAGGTTATTAACGTCATCAAATGTATGTCAAGTATCAGTTGGGGTTCTGATAGGAAAATATTATTACGACTTTACAAACCTTAGTGCAATCAAAAATTGATTGCTTATGAATCAGCAAGGCGGTCTTATTTAAAGCAGCTAGATAAGATCCAAAACCTAGCAATAAGGCAAGTAACCGGAGCATTCAGAACAAGCCCTATAGAAGCAATACTGGCTGAAGCATCATCCCTACCTTTAACACTACGCAGAGAAATGCAACTCTTGACATATGGGACAAAAATACAAACACTATCAAACCATTTAAATAACTTTAGTTTTACAAACATTCCTGAATTATATACAGTGTGTCCGAGATTCAGCATGCATGTATTGCTATATTCGTTAATATTGAAGATAGAATGTCGGTTAAATGGGGAAAGTTTTAGAGAATTTTATGGCTATCATCATGGTAAAGTCAGATTTGAAGTAACTTTTTTTGTTTTTGAAATAATTGAAGAAAACAAAAATTGTGCATTTTCTACTACCCCCTGTAGCTCTTTTATTTGAAGTCTGACAATATTTTGATTTGTACATTATTATGACACTTTTAAAAGACAATTTTAAAAAAAGTACCAAAATTTATCTACAGTCATTTGTTTTTGAAATACATACACTAACTATTGTTTTTCATATGGACGCCATCTTGGATTTTTACATTATCGAATAGTATTTTTTATCACCTTTTCAGCGATGTATCACATGATACGAGAATTTACTTCCAACTATCAAAAATTTAAACCCTTGCTAATGTATCTGTTTTTACTTACAAAATTTAATACATTTCTAACTTTTGTTTTTGGACGCTATTTGGATTTTACATTATCGAATAGTGGATTTTAACACCTCTTCAACAATGTATTACATGATATGAAAATTTACTTTCAGCAACCAAACATTTAAACAAAATAAAATATGAGGCCATGGATAATAATTGCAATGACTGACAAGAAGATGACATAATTTATTTTTTCGCGTAAATTATTCGCAATCTGTGTTAAGTACTTGGAAAATAATTGTTCTTGTTGTCATTGTTAGTGTTTATTATTGTTGTTATTCTGTTATTCGTTTGTGTTGTTTCTATTGTTTGTTCCTGTTGTTATTATTGTTAATATTTATTCCTGTTTTGTATCTTGGTGCAAGATTTTTGAAGTATGGCGTTAAGATATTCCAATGAAGAGAAGCTAGATATGCTTGAAATCTATTTCAAAGCAAATAGAAATGCAGATAATGCAATAAGAAATTATGAAGAAATATTTCCCGATCGGGTTCAACCGAATAAAATACATTTCAGGACTTTAGTGATGAATTTATTATCATATGGCAGTTTTGAGAAGGAAAGACCTAACAAGTATGTTAAAGATAATGAAGGTAATAATAATGCTGTTCTAAATTTTGTTGGTGGAAACGAAGCATCTTCGGTTAGAAAATGGCCGATGTATTACACATTCCGAAATCGTCCGTCCATGACATTTAAAAAAATAAATTTCATCCATTCAAACCAATTATTACGCAAGCGTTACGAGAAGGTGATTTTGAGAGACGAATGGCATTTTCACGGTGGTACATTCAAAAATCTGGGAAGATCCTCAATTCTCGTCCAACGTTTTATGGACGGATGAAACCAGATTTACAAATTGCGGAATTTTAATAGGCACAATACGCACTCCTGGAATGTGGAAAATCCCCATAAAGTTTGTGAAAGGAGATTTCAAACCAGATTTGGTTTCAATGTATGGTGCGGAATTAGAGGTATAAATAAAATTTTCTTAAAAAGTTTATTTTAAATGTAACATTTTAGGAAATAACTTGATTGGACCATTTATTTTCAATTATAATTTAAACGAAGTCCGATACTTAGAAATGTTGCAAGAACAAATCATACCCGCTCTGAGAAACATCAATCCAAATTTAGAAAATATTTGGTTTATGCAAGGGCTGTCCAGCACACAATTCAGCAGACGTTAAACCATATATTTGCAAAGAGTATTTAATAATAGATTAATTTCCAATAATGGGGACATTTATAGCCTGCCAGGTCCCCTGACTTGAACCCAATAGATTTCTATTTATGGGGTCATACAAAAACGAGGTGTACTATTTCGACACTCCAGAAAATCTTGACATTTTAGAAAATAGAGTAAGACATGTACTAAATTCTGCAAATAGAAATACGTTAGTTAGGGTTACACATTCAGTGTTAAATCGTTGTAGAAAATGTGTGGAGTGTAGAGGGGACATATCGAGCATGTTTTATGATAGTTACTATTATCGGTTTTGTTTTTATTTTAGTTATTAGAAATTACAATAATTAGGAATCTAATTGTATAAATTTTTCATTTATTAATCCATGCCTTCTCAATGCCTACTATTTCAATTTTATATTTTTAAATTTTTGATAGTTGAAGTAAATTCTCGTATCATGTGATACATCGCTGAAAAGGTGATAAAAATACTATTCGATAATGTAAAAATCCAAGATGGCGTCCATATGAAAAACAATAGTTAGTATTTCAAAACAAATGACTGTAGATAAATTTTAGTACACTTTTTAAAATTGTCTTTTAAAAGTGTCATAATAATGTACAAATCAAAATGTTGTCAGACTTCAAATAAAAGAGCTACAGGGGTAGTAGAAAATGCACAATTTTGTTTTCTTCAATTATTTCAAAACAAAAAAGTTACTTCAAATCTGAAACTTTCCCCATTTAACCGACATTCCATCTTCAATATTAACGAATATAGCAATACATGCATGCTGAATCTCGGACACACTGTGTATAAAGACCTAGTACAACAAAACCATCCAATACCCACCTATCAGATGTAGCTAAGGAGTACAGTATAGATCCGTTAACAGAAAAAGTGATTAACAATTACAGCTCTCCCACTTGGATGATAATCCCTCCACAAATAAATATATCTCTAAGTCAAAATAAAAAAGGAAATACTGCTGCGTCAACATTTCTAACACTTTTTTGCGAACAAATTGACCAAAACAGCCAACATCTAGTAATTTACACCGATGGCTCAAAAACAGAAAGCGGAACAGCAGCTGCAATAGTAATTAATAAGCAAACCTTTTTTTGGACTCTAAACCCTGAGTTTAGCATATTTAATATCAAACTGTACGCAATCTGGCAGGCAGTATTATACTTTACTGAAAGCCGCTACAAAAATTGTTTAATATGAACAGACTCTTTAAGAGCTACAATCTCACTAAACAATCGTTTCTCTGAAAACGAATGGGGTTGTACGAATCCTAGAATTAACAACAAATTTTCAGAATGTAAAAAGACCTATTACAATAATGTGGGTACCTGGACATATAGATATCACCGGTAACAATCTAGCTGATTTAACAGCCAAAGAAGCCACACACGGAACCATTGACAAGGGAATACCCGTTACTTATTTGGATTTAAAACTGTACATAAGGAGAAAAGTTTATGACACATGGCAAAATCAGTGGAATACGTATAATGGACAAATAAGACGAATAAAGCCAACCGTGCGAAAATGGTTGTATCCTCCACTGGATGTGAACAAGTCGTTCTAAGCAGGTTAAGGATAGGTAACACAAATTTGACACATCTATACCTTCTCTTCGGAAAAGACAGACCTAGATGTGAGAGATGTAAAACACCATTGACAACCCAACATATTTCCACGTGTATGTTATTCAACCAACAGAGCCATGACCTCAAAGTACCTCAAATTGATAACGCCCTTAGAAATTAAAAAGACGAACTTAGGAAGGTATTAAATTATGTAAAAGCCGTAAATAACCTAGATGTCGATGCTCTAACGCCAAAAAAAAAAACAAAAGAAAAGTAATAATAATAATAATGTTTTACATGGTGGCCTTCCCACTGTGGAATATTGGGAAACGAGCTCGCGGATGATGCGGCACGGAAGGCTGCATGTAGTAAGGAAATCGACGTTTATCAAGTTCGTGCCGAAGACATTAAATTATCAATAAAAAGGAAAATCATAAAATTCGCTTTTGAAATTTGGGCAAAAAACAACTCTGCCTTTTCAAAAATTAAAACAGATCCCAAAACCTGGAGATTTCCGGAAATTCTCACACGAAGAGAGCAAGTAGTAATATCTCCTCTACGCATTGGACACACGAACCTGATTTGATTTGATAATTAATTGGTAGAAATGAAATTCACGCTAAAAATATTAAATATGTAAATAATTTGACCATACCTGTACATCGTACAACATTGTTTGAATGTGGATTTACCTACAATGCGACAAAAATGTATAACGCCCTTGATATAATTGTTAAAAATTATGCCCTAAATAATTTTCGGAAAAACCTGCGCTCTATGATTGACTGTTAGAAATTTGATAGTTTTCTTTACATTGTACATTTGATAAATGCTCATAGTGACACATGCAGTTATTTTCTTGATGTTTCTTCATTGTTATCATTATTATGACTATATTTATGTTTTTTTTTCTCTTGTTTTTCTTTTAATTACATGAGGTCAAGGGGTGGAATAGCTTTAAGCTAAACTTCGCCTCATGTCTGTCATTTACACTATCTGTAACGATTGACTGCTTTATAATTTTATGTTACTTATTAAATTTTTCTTTTATAATGCTTTAAAGACGATTATTATTGTTAATAATAATAATAATAATAATAATAATAATAATAATAATAATAATAATAATAATAATAATAATAATAATAATAATAATAATAATAATAATAATAACATTTATTTGCCCAACAGGAAACCCATAGAATATACAAGATCTAAGATAGTCTTAACAATAATATAATAACACAACAATGAAGATGAATGTAAACTATAACAATATAAACTGTAATAATATAATACATCAAAGAAAAAAAAACAAATAAACTACAAAATTACATATAACATAGGTTAAGCTAATTTATCGAAATATATCAGGAAATAATTTTTCGGCATTTCTACACATAAGGTAAATTGGGGATCTGCATAGTAATTGGGTACGAGCAGGTTGAGGGTAGAATGAACCTACTTCGATTTGCGTAACCAGAAATGGCACCCGACTTCGCAAAAATGCAGTATCAATTCTATTGAGAATTATCATTTTGAGAAGCTTCGCTGTTTGTAACTCTCTCCTATCAGATAACGACAATATGGAATTGCGAAGAAGAAAGCTATTATAACTAATGCTACACTACGGATGCTCATGATCCACTTTGAAGGACAGAAATTTAAGGAATTTTTTTATGGATTATATCCAAAGGTAAGCAATGCGATACATTAATGGGTACCATATTAAATTAGCATATTCCAGTTTACTTATAACATAAGTATAGTAAAGGGTTTTAAATAGTGTAACGTCGGAAAAGTCTTTACATGTTAAGATAAGCAGAGAGTATGTATGTGCTCAGAAAAATTTAAATTAGAGTTAAACACGACACCGAGAACCTTAATTTTGCTCATTCTGGGAAGGTCAGAACTATTAATTTTATAAGGTTGCAGTACCGGTGTGGCTTGGCGTGTATAAGAAACAATACCGCATTTTGCGACATTAATTCTAAGGCTATTGCAGGAACACCAGCACACTAGGGTGTCAATATTGCATTGAAGTATCTGAGCATACTGTTTTGACGTAATTTAAATATAGAGTTTCATATCGTCAGCATAGACAAGTACTGAGCATCTCAATATGTCAATTATCTCAATAAACAGTAGAAAAATAGCGGGCTCAAAGTGGATCCCTGAGGAACACCAGAAAGAAGTGTAAATTAATCCGATGCGGAACCATTATAAAAGACATAATAAATCCCATTTTCCAGATAAGAGCGAAGGCGATTAGTTAGTTTCAGTGCGGCACCGAAGTTGCCTATCAAGAACTTCCGGAAGAAATTGTGTGATACAAACAAGATTCGTTGTAGTTGAGCGATCAGGCAAGAACCCATATTGACCCGTTGAGGAGAACAGTTTGACACTAGAGTAAATGGAGTTATGAACTACTGACTCAAAAATTTTCGCAAAATTGTTGAGTTTAGAGATTAGTCTGTAATTCTTGATGCAAGATTTATTACCTTTTTTGTGGACAGGAGTAATTCTAGCTATTTTCCATTTATCAGGAGAAGCAGAACCCATGATTCCCAAGTTGATTATTAAGGTTAATAGCGTAACTAAAACAAATCTACAATCGCGTATCAAATAACTTGGAAGCTGGTCTTCACCACAGCTGGCTTTATTGAAAATGGCGAAAGTTTACATTTTCAAACTCATTACGACTATACAGAATACTAACAATCCGGGAACCCTTACCTTGAATTTCTTTATTTTGGACTGTAGCAATTATAGCTAGATAAAAATGTATGCTATTTTCCTTTTACACTTATGAGATCACCCATCTAAACTACAAAATTTTGAATAGTGCCTTTCCATACAGTAAAATGTAAAATGAGGGCGAAAACGATAGATAAAAATGTAAAAAGTATGTTAATTATTTATTAAATTATAAATATACAATAAATACGTTTTCTCTGTTAATTACAAATAATTTTATTACAATTTTGTTTTTAAGAAAATTTTTCGATAATATCTTTTAAGCTAGTGTAAGTTCCAGATATGAATCCTGCAGTACCAAATAAAATAAGTATAAGATTCTTAATTATCATTACATTGAAACGCCATCCCTTTGTCTGGTACCAAAAAGTGCAGCATTCAATCGTTGCTGGTATTACTATACCAACCGCTGATAAGGAAAATGCTCCAAACAGTGATATAAAAAGATCTAAAGCCGGTACTGCAACCGCTAGTGCAACTGCAACAAAAACAGATACACTATTAGACGTAAGTTTTGTTAAAATTAAAATCTAAGCCACATAACGGTCTTTAAGGTATAAAAACATAAATTATATTTATTAACCTTTTTTTGTTTTTATTCGAAAGTTGTAACCTGAATATGTCGCTAAGGGTATCCAAATAATTTCACAATTAATGCTTTACTTATTGTCGATTTATGCACCAGATCAAAACAAATATGCTACAATGAAAGAGAACCCGAAATGAACACTGGTGAAACGTTTTGATGCAGAAGCAGAAACAGCAGCTCAAAATGAGAAGATACTAATATTTTAATAATCGACGTATCATTTCTTATTTATGAGGTCATAGGTTTGTATCCCATTTGAGAGAATCATTCAGATAAATTCTGGTTCATTCACATAAATAAAAAATATATCTCTTTACCATGAATACAAAATTAAAATTTAAAACTTTTCAACGTCATATCATAACTAGTGTAAAATTAAAACATTCAAATAAAATAAAGAAATCCTTCATAAGCAGTCACTCAATTTGAAAATAAAATGGAAGCTTAAATTACATAATTTTATGTTAATTTCAGTCTCGTAAGGTATTAAATATGCACTTTCTATTGATGTCCTATGTAACGTAAACGCTGCTCTCTTACCTTGTAAATGACAACGATAATCTAATTTAAATGTAAAAAAGAAATAATTCTTTAAATAAGAACACCAGTAACACTTCGCTTTCTTATTGTTCAGAGGCGAGAATGCCATGACAAGACCGCCATCCGACCGGTTTCTTAGATATTGCTACTCATCAGGAGCGGGTAGGTCTGTCATGTCCCATAATTTAAATGATTTTATATCACAAACATCCACAAATGTATGAACCATAAAAAGAATTACCCAAAACACACTTGCCAATAGTCACACATACACACACACGTACGCATGAACGCACGCCCACACGCACGCACGCACCCACTCACGCACGTACGCACGCACACATATACACACAACACACAACCACACGCACACACGCACACATACACACAACACACACACACACCGCACGCCGCTAGCCGCACGCCCGCACGCACGTAAGCACGCACAAACGCTCGCACAACCGCACGCACGCACACACACACACACACACACACACACACACACACACACACACACACACACACACACACACACACACACACACACACACACACACACACACACACACACATACACACACACACACACACACACACACACACACACACACACACACACACACACACACACACACACATACACCCACACGCCTGCTCACCCGCACGCACTCACGCACGAATGTACATGCACGGACGCATGCACGCACGCGTACGTACGCGCGTACGCACACACGCACAAACGCACATGCACACATGCACACATGCACACGCATGCACACACGACACACACGCACACACACTACGCCCACACGCACACACGCACACACGCACACACGCACACACGCACGCCGCTAGCCCGACACACGCACGTAAGCACGCACAAACGCTCGCACGACCGCACCCACGCACACACACACACACACACACACACACACACACACACACACACACAAACACACATACACACACACACACACACACACACACACACACACACACACACACACACACACACACGCACGCCTGCTTTCCCGCACGCCTGCTTTCCCGCACGCCTGCTCACCCGCACGCCCGCACGAACGCACGTATGCACGAACGTACGCACGCACGCACGCGCGCGTACGCACACACGCACAAACGCACATACACACGCACGCACACACACATACGCCCACACGCCCACACTAACACACGCGCACACGCACGCACCCACACACCCACACACGCACTCACGCACACACGCACACCACACACGCACACACGCACACAGACACGCACACACGCACACACGCATACACGCACACACGCACAGACGCACACACACGCACACACGCACACAGCCACATGCACACACGCACACACGCACACACGCACACACGTACACACGCACACGACACACGCACACACCACATACCCAGACACGCACACGCACACACGCACACAAGCACACGCACACACGCACACGAGCACACACGCACACACGCACACACGCACACACGCACACACGCACACTACACACACGCTCGCACAACCGCACGCACTCACACACGCACACACACACACACACACACACACACACACACACACACACACACACACACACAACACACACACACACACGCACACACACACACACACACACACATACACCACGCCTGCTCACCCACCCGCACACGCACGAATGCACGTATGCACGGACGCATGCACGCACACCTACGTACGCGCGTACGCACACACGCACAAACGCACACATGCACACCACGCACACACGACACACACCACACACATACGCCCACACGCACACACGCCACACGCACACACGCACACACACCGCACGCCCGCACGCCTGCTCACCGCACGCCCGCACGAACGCACGTATGCACGAACGTACGCACGCACCTACGCGCGTACGCACACGCACAAACGCACACATGCACACACGCACGCACACACACTACGCCCACACGCACACACGCACACACGCGCACACGCACCACCACACCCACACACCACACCGCACACGCAACACGCACACGCACACACCACACGCACCACGCACACACGCACACGCACACGCACACGCACACAGCACACACGCACACACGCACACAACACGCACACACGCACACAGCACACACGCACAGCACGCACACACGCACACACGCACACACGACACACACATACGCACACACGCACATACGCACACACACGCACACACGCACACACGCACACACGCACAACGCACACACGCACACACGCACATACGCACACACGCACACACACACGCACACACGCACACAACCGCACAAACGCGCACACGCGCACACACGCACACACGCACACACGCACACACGCACACACGCTCACACGCATACACGCACACACGCACACATGCACACTATGCTAGGCCCTGGAAGCCGTTCTTGGTTAACAAATGCTCTTTATATTTTTTGAGGTTTAGTTTGAAAGTACTATTCAGGTCGGTTTGTAGTTTAATCGCTACAATGTATTTCTCTAATCTAGAAGAGCGTGATATGGCTGAATGATATATTAAGTGAAGTGAGGGCACAACAATATTTTGACTTCTATTCTGATAGCCGTGCGCTTCCTCGACGCACACTTAAAATACTTTATGATGTTTTGGATGAATATGGATCTTTCTGTAAACCCAGAATGAATCACGGTACATCAATGAAGCTGCCGTCAACGCGTTAGCATCAGTCACGTAGAATGCATCAGCTTCAATACGAGAAATTTGTGTGCAAGTGGTAATTTCACAACGTACTGTAGTACGAGTGTTGAAAATGCACCATCCATATAAGCTATTAACTGAACAAACACTACACCCTGGGGATAATGTTCAGCGTATGGAAATTTGTATGTGGTTTAGAAACAGGTGTGCAGTCGATCCACGGTTTAAGTTTAAGGTACTTTGGACGGACGAAAGTAGATTTACAAATTACGGGATGTGTAATAGGGACAACGAGCATCTCTGGTCACAAGAAGATACGCATCATGTCGAGCAAGAAAGGCCACAAATTAAACTTGGATTTAATGTGTAGTGCAGTCTTATGGGAGTCTATACGTTTTTGAAGGAACTTGAACCGGTGAGCGTTCCCTTCATTTTCTACAAAAATATTTTGAAAATATGATAAAATTGGGATCTAGTGCTATGCTGGATGGTTTCACCACCATGGCGTACCGCCCGATAATCAATTAGGAGTGCATTATTATTTAGATAAAACTTTTCTCGACTTGTGGATAGGAAGTAACGCATCAGTTGCATTGCCACTTTGATCAGCCTATCTGTCTGCTTTGGATTTCTATTTGTGGGAAACCATAAAGAATAAAGTGTATCGAAGATTGTATGAAGCAGTGGAAGATCTTAGAGAAGCCGTACTATAAGCTTTTGCTAGTATTAACAGGTGTTCTTTAAGATAAGCTACAAATTCTGCTCTAACAGGTGTAACCTGTATCTTAAGTGTAATGGTAATCACTCCAAACATATCTACATGTATCTTTGGGTAATGCTTTAGTTGTTAGTCATGGAGCAGTTTTTTGTAGTTCATTACTGTTTATGCTTTTTGTGCCATAGGCAATGTTATTCATTAATACCTTTTAGTTGATTTAGACAAACCCTGTATATATGATGTGCACAATGTAGATTTGGTGATGTGATCATAGTTGGTAAAAAATGCTATCGTGTAAACGCAGTTGAGTGAAAAAAAAAAGTGAGTGACATTCCATAGCCATCCAGCCAGGCATAAAGACCAGCAATGGGTAGATAAACGATAAGGTATTGGACGTTAGAAGTATACGTTGAAAAAAACTGTTGAACTGATTCGATCGCACCAAATAAGGGCGGTCACGAAGGCCCACTCGGTTTAGGAATAGTACCGATGACATCATCAATTAAGTGTAGTTAGGTTCATGGGCTTGAACTGAGTAGCATTTAAAAAACAATAACCGATTATTGACAATTATTACTTTATGAACCATAAAAATCTACGGCTGTTCCAACGTGGAAAAGGTGGTACTGTAGTACCCCGACAAAATGAGTATAGTAGATAACCGATAAAAGGCACCGAGCTTTTACTGAATATAGTGAACCTATCCGAATGTGCGGTATAGACATACAAAGAAACGGTTCAACATCAATCCCGAGTTTATTTAGATATCTAGTATATAGACATTTCCGCGGTTTATTTAATTATTGAAATTTGTTTGAAATGAATGTAGCACGTTCAGCCAATGATTCAAATCCACGTTCTTTTCATTCATCGATCTCTGAAACACTACTGCAACTAAATTAATGCATATTGACTTTTTATGTGCGCGCTTTGTACCAAAGGTGTAAACATGTGTAAGTGTTTCATTAGGAAGGTATAAATGAACATTTAATAGTGCAACCATGTGTAGAAGTTATAGCAGAAGATTAACATTTTTAGTTTTGTTGTAAAAATTTGTTGGCAATTCACGTGCAGTTTCGGAAGCAGTTTGGAGTGCTAAAATTTATTGGAAGTTAAATTTCAAAACAATGTGATCATGAAGTTCACGTATGTTGATTTATTCTTATTTATGTTTGTTTGGGCTTGAAGTTAAGTAAATAATTAAGGGGAGTTGTTTTTGTTTTAGTATATATCGAGTAGTTCAAATCTTGCCTGATTTCTGATTTGCTAGTTTATTAATGAAGAGGAAATTGCGTAGTCGAGAATCATTTCTTTGTAACATTTAATTGCGCGAAATGGTATATAGGTTGTTGTCAGGGAGAAAATTAACGTGGTAACGACAGTAAACCTGGACTTTTTTTAAGATAAGAGTTGAAAGTGAAGGCAATAAAAATCTTATAGCGATTTAATTTAAGTAACGATGTTCAATGTAGGGAGTCCAATAAAACTGGGTTACATATAAATATGTTTGACCATGTTACAAGAGGTTAATGCTGAATAACATTTTATTCTTCGGAATTTTTTTCGTCATTACCGTGCGAAATGTTTTAAATTTGAGTTTTTAATAAAGGGATTGACTAGAGTTTTTGAAAAGAAAGAAAACCTCTTGAAGAAGTCGCGTCGAGAATTAAGCTGAGTCAGGCGTATGTAACCCACCTGTGAGCGCGGGGGAGTCGTTAACCACCCTTGTGATCTCTTCTAATCGTGTAAGTCTATAAAAACGTGTTGATATATATTAGAACGAGGGGTTGATACCCCGTTTCGCCCTTGGAGTATTTTTATGCAGTTTCCAAGACACACTTATCGTCTGTTTATGTGGTTTAGGGGAAAAATAATTATTAATGGTTTTATAACACATTTTGAAGAAACAAAACGGTTGGTTTAATAACTGGTAACAGTTTAGTGAACAGGTTTGTTCTGCTTAATTTAAGTAGCAATAGTTGAATTAAAGAAACTCTGAAGCTCTGGCGACGGCAAGAGTTTGTACGTTAGCTTTTGAATTCAGGTTTTTGAGTACTGCAGATGGAAATTGTGGTGAGGAGCGAGATTTCCAGCCACGCAGAGAACGTAGGTAATCGTTGTGACGGAAGATAAAGTATGTCTCAGAAGTTTTGGATGTAAAATACGCGAGAATGGTAAAATATCCCGAATATCACGATATTGCCGTAAATTAAGGCGTATATATTTTGCTAACAACAAAGTGATTGTTAAGGGTAACGATGGTTTCTATAATGGTAACAGAAAACTGCTCACAGAACGTTAAATATAAAGAAAAGGCAACATTTGCTCATAAAATTTTAGTCTGGGGCGCGATTTCTATAAGCGATTGTCAACAACTAACCCCATCCATTGCTTTGGTGACGATAGCACTCTTCACAGTAGTTCATCTCAGTCTACTCATAGTGATATGTCAAATCAAGGAATTAAACCTGAAATGGCAAATTCAATCAACAAAGACATTCAACGTATTCTCGAATGGGAAGCAATAATCTAGTTAAATTTAATGCTAACAAAACTCAGTGTTGCCTTATGTCTGCCAAAAAGATCGATCATTTCCTGTTGTAAGTATGAATGGCTCAGTTCTTAAGTTTTCAGACTCTATTACTCTGTTGGGCATGACTGTATCTTCAAATCTCTCATGGGTTGACCATCTTCTGTCAACTACCAAAACAGCTGCTCGTAAAATAGGCTTTTTGTACAGATCTAACCAGTACTTTATCTCTCGACAACTCCTTCTGCTGTATAAGGCCCAAATTCGGCCTCATCTGGAATATAATTCTCACCTTTGTTAGTGCTCCCCAATACGCTCTCGATATCGTTGATCGTATTCAAAAGAGAGCGATTAGGGTTGTAAATGACCCGTCCTTAACTTCTCACACACAGTCCCTTGAGCATAGAAGGATGGTTTCAGTTCTTTCTTTGTATTATCGTTATTACAACGGCTATTGTGCTGCTGAATTATATTCTTTGATACCATATCGGGTTATCTTTGCGAGAAACACTCGGTTCGTTCATTCAAATCATCAGTATGCAGTACAAATCTCCACTTGTTGTACCAAACGGGCGCAATCTACATTTTTCTACACGGCTTCTAAACTCTGGAATGATCTCCATAGTTCATGCTTTCCTCTCACTTATGATATAATAAAATTTAAGGTATCTATTCATAGGCATCTATTGGCAATTCATTATCCCTCTATCCATTCTCCTAAGTGTTCCTGAGTGCTTTAGCACGATAGGCCTAATTTAGCCTGTTCAGGTCCACAATCATAAAAAAGAGGCGAAGCACTGGATAGTGAGCGCTATATTCAGAATTGTCAGGTCCAACTGAATGATTTCATCAATGAACATCATGCTGAAGACGATATAATGTTTAGACCCTTATGCCAGGGAAACTCAAAACTGGCTCAACGCTCATAACATACCATTTGTACCACTAAACAACGATTCCCCTAATCTACCTCAAGCCCGCCCAACAGAAGAATTTTGGGGACTTTTGAGTAGAAAAGTGAATGATGGACCATGGCAAGCCAGAAATGCAGAACAGTTAAGACGGAGGATTTACAGAAAAATTCTAGAGATAGATATTACAGCCGCCCAAGACCTTAAGCGAGATGTTCGAAGAAAATTGCGTCTTGTTGAAAATCACGAACCACTTCATTTAATTAAAGTTCTCAAGTTTGTTAATTATAAGTCAATTAATTATGTTTGATAGCTATAAGTTTAAATAAAACATATTTGTTTATAAAACTGAATATAATATTTTGTGCCAAAATTTTTGAGACATACGTTATACCCGGAGCAACCTTAAGCATCTGGTTTTATTCCTTTATTCTGTAACATTGTTTATTAGAAAATTGATAAACTTTAGTCATTAGAAAGGTGTGCGTCACCAACTATTTGTTTAGATTAATATTGTTTATTGAAGTATTCATGTCCGTCACATTTACGTAATTATTCAGTTATTCAACTGATAATACTTTATCGTTCTTCTTTATTATTAAATTTTCTACACTGGCGCTGGTGTCGACATGGTAAATTGAATATATTGTTTTGTAGGTTTTGATTAATTAAAAAAAGCGTATGCCGCCTTCTTTATCTTTCGAAAATGCTTTTGTCGAAGTAGAAGAAAGGAAGATAGGTACTGTGTGTATTTAAATTTTAAGAGGTGAATTTGAAGATCGTATTTGTTGACAAGATCTTTTGTTAATTTAAAATTTATTGTGGTGTACATGAACTATTTAAATTGCTTTAATTGACGATTATCAAAGTTGTTTTAAGTTTCTTTTGTGCCCTTGATTCTTTGTAAAGGAACAGTTTACATATGCTAATTAATCGTTAATCAATTTTATACTTGATAATTCGTATTTGTTTACGATCCCATTTAAGTTTGAGTGTCTGATATGTTCAGTTAAGATAGGGGCGGTATGAATTATGTTTGAAGTGAGATAAATATTACTTGGAATTCCAATTTTTACAGTAACAAGATTGATTTATGAGTGCAGAAGTACTTTTTCTTCAGGCAACGCCGTAAAATGAGAGCTGTACTTTGTTGTTTTTGAGGCATTAAATTTCAGATTCGACTTAAGGGGATAACAACCGAAGTGTGTGCCCCTCAGGATGCTGCAGAAGGTAGGTTCACGTATCTTCCCCTGTTTTGTATAAGTGCATCATTTTGCTTACTTTTACCCGGTTAAAGACAGGGTGACGTCCAAAAATATTACCCTATTTGACTAACAGTTTAACGTCACCAAAATTTTTAATAAGGCTTACTGCAATAACGACAAACCAGTTGGCACTTGCAGATAGCTACCATGCGGTGTTCCAATGTCGTGTGAACCCATTACAGTAGTTGTGTTTTAGGTTAACTATTTGTACTTTATTTGCTTCTAAAATTAAAATAACCTTCAGAATTCATCATTTAGGTGTCATTGATTAAATAATTAAATAAGTAAACAAAAGTTTATATGCTACAATTCACAGGTACTTATTAAAAATTAGTAATACATTATTCAATTATAAATAAAAATTGATACGCAATAATGTGTTTGTTGTTACAGTCACCATTAGAGAAAAAAAAGGAGGAACAATAAAGAAAAGATCAAAACGGCCGATATTACGGTGGCGGCCGTCAGCAGCAGTGCCGTGAACTAAAAAACCCATGACGATGACGCTGAAAATACAACTATTTTATAGGTAAGGACGCTGTGTTTAACGAAGGGTTGTGTAGGTTGTGATCGTTAGGCGTAACAGTATCACAGACGAATGAGATCGGCTGGGATATTGGTAGCTTCATAAATATTTGGCAGGGAATCCCAGTCCCTTCCTGTAGGGTATTGCGCCATACGTTAAAATCTAAATTAAAGAAACATTCCTGTTACGCATTAATTAATACCAGACTGCATAAAACCTTTAGTTTTACCCAACCCGCCTGTATAAAAATATAGTGCACTAAGCTAATCGTTCCTGAAGGTTCAAACGCCTTATACACCCGTTCCAAGATAAGAAATCCACCCGGAAATATTTTTTCTTCCACTACCATCATTTTCTTGCTACAGCCAAGACAGTCTCAAACTGCGCCTATATTCCCTGTTAAGGAATAAATCGTATAAAAGCGAGAACCCTAACAAACGTGTATTTCCAACATAAAATTTTCCCCTTTGAAAAACCAGTAAATTCAAACCACCTCTGCCCACTATCATAACATTGGCAATAAATATTTATATGTGAGTCTTAGTGAAGTAAACACGTAAAAATGTATTTGTTCTTAAAATTATTTATTTTTTGCTATACTAGTGCTCTTATTTATGCACAGTGGACGCTATCAGTGTCACAAGTGCAGGTGTAATATTTAGTGGAAGTACCGTGGATATATGGCAAATAAAACATTCATTTTCTTCAAAATACGTAAATACCCAAGAAAGATATCGATTCCGGACTACTATAAAAAAAATACATTAATCATCCTAGAGGTACTGAAGCGCCTTCCCGATAAAAACATCTCCATGCAAACCCAATATTTTTAAAACCCCTGAAGACATAATTACATTTTGCCAGTAGCGTAGTGGTGACACGGCTTGCTTAGCATTGGGGAGGTAATGGGTTCGATTCCTGTTACCGTCTACCTTGTATGAGGTTTTTTTAGGCGGTTTTCCTTATACATGTGTAACGGCATGGTAACATCTTGCATGCGCACCATGTACGGCTACTTAGACGAACGCTGGGGTAGTATTTCCCCCTCGGAACCCTAACTGCGTTCCTTCCGATCCTATCCTGACCACACCCATCCTTAATCCCATCATGCATATATACGTAATGTATGTATGTGTGCGGGAATCCATGATTGTGGCTGAAGGAGCTCGGAAAACTTTAGAAAACGTTAGAACTTTACGTCTGTATAAAAAGAAAGTTAAGCAACGATCAGTATCAGGTCAGTAATTGGATGGGTGAACGATGGGTCTCAGAAAAGTTTTATTTTGCGAAATATTATTGAAAATGGAAGATACGACGTGTACGAAAGAAACGAGAGACAGATGAGTAAAACCAATCAAGTTATACAAAGGCAAGGAGCAAACAGTGTAGAGCAAATTACCGAGTTTCTAAAAAAGATAAAAAGGAAAGAAAACGAAAAAAACGCAAACCTAGGAGGTCAATACGAGAAGAGAAGTAAGAAACAAATAAGATCGCCAACAACAACAAACTCAGAAAGAAGAGAAGAAACAAATATACTTTAAGAAAACAACCAAAAACCCGGACGAGGAACAATAGAACAAGAGGAAGATAACATGGAAGAACTAAAACATCTAATAATAAACATGAACGGGTCCCCACCAACTTAGATGTTTTTCTTCTATATGTTCCAATAATGACGTTATACCTATGTCTTCACGTATTTGAGTATTTCGTAATTTTTCCTTTGTCGTTACGCCTCGCACGCGTCGTAGATACTTCATTTTCGCTGCTTGGAACATGCCTTTGTGTCAGTATCCAAGACTCTCTTCCAAAAGTTAGTATTAGTCGGAATACAACGTTGTATACTTTTAATTTGTTTGTTGTTGATACTTCCTTTTTACTTACTTAATGCGCAATAGGTATTTAGTGCCTTTTTAACTCTGTTGTATATTTCTATATCATGTCCACCAGTATTTTCGATATTAATTTCTAAATATTTAACCGTACTCAATTGTTGTATCCGTTACTGCTCCATTTAAATTTTAATCTTTTGATCACTTACTGTCATAACCGTTGTTTTCTCTAAATTCATCTTCATACCAAATTCGTTAAGTGTACTTTTCCAAATTTCTAATGTTTTTGAAAATCTTGTTGCTCTTCTTTGACATTACTACTACGTCATCTACGTAAGCTTCTTCTGAGAATGTAATTCTTTGTAGTTTTCTGTATCCTACACATAGTTTTTGCGGTTTACCTGAACACTTGTTAATTATATCATCCATAAAGATGTTAAATAACAGTAGTGGGCTTAGTCCTCCTCCTTGTCGGAATCCATCTGTCGTACTAGAAGCCGGTGATTTTAAATTTTTCCTAATAACAACATTAATATTATTCGTGTGAAGACTATTATTGGCGTTTTGGTTCTATCCTCCTATTTAGCGGACTTCCCACACTTTATCTCTTGGGACCCTGTCAAACGCCCTTTTTAATTCTATAAAGGCAAACATTGCATCCATGTTATGTTGTATGGATTTCTCAATTATTTGTTTGATCATAAATACGTGTTCATACCCATACTGTGCCTCGTCAATGTATTTTCTACTTGTGCTCTTAGTTTCTTGTCCAGTACTTTTTCATATACTTTCAAACACACAGTAAGGTCGGGTGAACGTGGAGGCCAGGTGCAGAAGGTGTAGTCTGCGGGTGTGGCAGGGTCAATCCATCGACCTGGCAGGATTCGGTTGAGATATGCACTGACGTCCGCGTACCAATGTGGAGGGGCAACGTTTTGTTGGAATATGAATCCCTATTCCTCTTCGTCGCCCGTCAGTTACAAAATTGGTTAGTACCACAACTGCAGACAACACTTTCTGCACCTGACCTCCACGTTCACCTGAGCTTACTGTGTGTGTGATTTCTTCCTGTGGGGTTATGTCAAGGATAGTGTTTACAATCTTCCATTTCCGACGACGTTGGCGGAATTCAAAAGGCGCATTATTTCAGCCATTGACAACATCACACAAGATATGCTCGAAAGGGTTTGGCGTGAATGGGATCACCGGCTGGACGTCTGCCACATCATACGTGGTGCTCACATCGAGTGCATTTAGACTCTCTTTCAAATGGTGGTTGAATCGTGTATTTAAGTTGAGCTATAGCGCTATGAAATCCGCCAATAACTTTTGGACACGGTATACTTCGACAATTATTCAGATTGGATAGCTGTTTGATCTTGTTTATTTGGTGTTTGTTTCGGTAGTCCTGTAGGTTCGGACATTCCTCCATAATATGTTTTACTGTTAATTGTGCGTTACCACATTGCGCGCGCATTTTGGCCCTCTTTCCGAGTAGCCGATGACTGTGGGTAATTCTAGTGTGCCAGATCCTCATTCATATAATGATTACCTGTTTCCTTCGTTTCAAACCAGTTTTGTCCCGTTCCCTGTCAATATTAGTAATGAATTTGTTGCTGACCTTTCTGCTTGCCATCTTTCTACCATTTGTTTATTAATCATTCGAATACCATCCTCAATGGCTATTAAGCTTTCCCGTTCACACTCCATTGATGCTGCCTTAGCTGCTCTTTTAGTATGTTGTTACTATTGTGATTTCGATGTTGCTTGCTTTCATTGCGTTCCACTTTCCAAATATCTGTTTAATGGACCCTCTAGCCTTAAATACATCTTTTAGGTATTTGACGGCGTTTAAGTTAGATGCAAGAATAGTTGATGTATTGTGCACTTCCTCACATTTCTCTAAAGCTCACAATAAGGCTAAGTATTCAATATTACTTCTATTTATAACCTTAGGTAATATCCACGCTAGGGTGGTGTCCTGGTATTTCAAAGCGTATGCACTTTTTTCCTTTGAGGTGAAAACGGCTACGTACATCGGCTACGTACATCGTAGTTCCCATTCTCATCATTACGTTTTCCTCTTCGCGGCTTACTGTTGGTGTTAAAAGTTTCCATGGCGGGATTTGATTTCTTTGTTGCCAAAACTGTAATTGTATTAGGTTTTGAATACGCAGTTCCTCACTGATCTTTACGATGGCCGGTGTAGTTGTTGTATGTTTCCATTTGTATCTATCGTTTTGGGGTAGGTGTTTTATGTTGTTATGCAAAAAATGTGTGTTTTTTGTACCGGAGTGACTATTGTTGGAGTCCTTTGTTTAAGGGTAATGATGCATTCTCAATATTTACGCTTTCAATAGGAGAGGTGCGATATCTGCCTGTTATTAGTGTCCTGGCTTCCTTCCATACTAGGTGTATTTTCCTCATCTGTGTGCTTGCCGCTACTCCGTAGACTACCGAATCATGCTCAATTGTGCTCCGAATGAACGCATTCACAATCTTAGATAAGCTCTCTTTGTCGGCTCCCCGCTTATATCCACTTAGAGCCTTAGTTCTGTTTAAAGTCATTTTGCATTTAGTTGTTAGTTCTTCGATGTGGTTTTTCCATGTGAGATTGGGATCGAGGGTCATAGCCAGGAATTTAATTTCGCTTAAGTATGATATTAATTCACCTTGAAGCAGTAACGTTGGTCGGTGGCATGCGCGTCTTAATCGGCAGAGCGTCGTGTATTTGGTTTTTGTGGTAGAGAATTTGAAACCCCTAGTATGTGCTCCCTTGGCCACAGCGTTTATGTTTTTTTGGAGGGTTGTACGTATCGTTTCCAGGTGGTCCCCAGTCGTCAAAACGTACATGCTACTTGATTTTGTCAGCAATACTGTTGATAGCAATTGCGAAGAGGTTACACGGAGCACCGATCCCTGCGGTATCCCATTTTCTTGGTGTTGTAGGGCGAATGTTCTAAGTCGAACCTTTACCTGAAAAGTTCGGTCTTGGAGATAGTTTTGGATGTATCATACGCTTATGTCGAAAAAGACAACCACGGAATGTTGCCGTTTTGAGAAGGCTTCGTTGATCAACTGCCCCTTTCTGAAGTCGGCTTGGTATTTATTGAGTCTTCCATCTTCTTCTAGTGTTGTCGCAAGTTTTTCGAGTAGCTTTGATAGGCATGGTAGGAGTGACATCTATCTAAAGTTTTCTAGTTAGTGATCTATACTTTTCGGTATTGCTATTATTATGGCAAGTTTCCACGATACTGGGTAAGTATGTGTTTGCCATATTTTATTATAGGGTTCTAGTGGGAACTGTTTTGTTTTGTTCGGAAGGTGTTGTATCATACTGAAAGCTACTTAGTCGTGTACTAGTGCGGTGTCTTGAACCCGACTGAGCGCCCGCTCAATTTCTGGTATTGTGAATGGGACGTTATAGTCCTCTTGATACATTGCGTCGTTGAATGCGCATTTAGAGAACTCGGCAAGGTAGTTTGCGATTGCCCTTTGGTCTGTCTCCGTTTTGTCCATTTACTACCAAGATGTGTCGTATATGTGAGCGGTTTCACCCGATTACTGCTTTGGCTTTCCTCCACATATCTGTTTGAGAGCTGTTCTGGGTAAGCGTTTTCTTGCCAGGATTTTATTTGTGCGCTTCTCTTGGCTCTTCGCTTTTTTATTGTTGCTGTCTTAAAGTTTATAAAGCTTTCTTCAGTTTTTTTGTTTTCTGTACTTGTTCAGAGCTTGCTTCTTTTCCTTATTTAGCTTTACAATTGCTTAGTTACGCCATGGGACTGGGGTTCGTTTTAATTTACCACCTTTTAGAGGAATATTCGTGGTCGCTGCTTGTCTAATATTTGCTGTGAGCGCTTTTAAGGCTTTATCTACATTTATAATTGCGCCTGGAGTTATCATGTTTTCGGTGTAGTTCATCCAGCTTGCTATTTTCGCGTTGAATCGTTTAACGGTTGCATACCCCGTTCTTTTAATCGGTGTTTGTAGCACTATGGGGAAGTGGTCGCTGTGTTAAAATGTACTAAGCCATTATAGTGAGTTATTGATTCTAGAACGGATCCCATTGAGCTTGTAACCGAGGATCCCCATATAGTGTTGTGGCAATTGATGTAGTCTACAACGAATAGGGGTGCTGGTATTTGTGACATGAGTTTCGGTAACAGAGTTTCTGACCAAATGTTGTAGGGTAATCATATATTTAGTATATTAAATTTCTTTCCAGCATGTATTGGAATCGCGTTAGCTTGTAGGACAGTACTCAATGGTATTTCCTTCGTAGGTATGTTATTTCTCACCATGGTTACTACGCCTCTGTGACTTCTTTGTCCATGGTCTAGTATAACATCCTTTCAGCATGTGTTATAATTTTGAAGTGACAATCGTAACTGATCTTCAACTTGCTTTTCTGAATAGCAATTACAATAGGATCTATTTCTTGAATAAGCTGCCGTATTTCGTCATATTTATTTTTAATTCCTCTCGCATTCCATTGAAAAATAGCTTCTGTAGCCATTTTAAGTTTGGTGCGTATGGAAAGTTTCCAAGAAATTTTATTTAATTGACTAATATATAAAATATACGAACGAACAAGTAAATAAATAAAATATGTATAAATAAAAAATAAATAATTATGTACGAATATCACAGGTTGACATGCCGTGTACCGTTGTTGTTTCTATGTCTTCACCGTCATTACCAATAACTTCTTTATATCACTCATCTTGCTTCCCAATTCTGCCGTTAAAATCTCCTATTAGGTATACTTTCCCATTTACCATTTCTATTACTTCATTCATTTTATTCCAGAAAGTGTCCTTAGCCTCTTTTCTCCCATCCTCGTTTGGTCCATACGCTATTATTATTGTAGCAACTTCTAATTCTACTGCCATTATTCTTTCGGAGTATGTTTCCCACTATAGATTTTCAAACAAATATTTGTGTACTATGCATCCTACTCCTGCCACCGCTCATTCCTTCACTTCAACCCCGCTATATAATATTACATGCCCATTTTTTAACGTCATTTGTGTTAAACCTAAAATGATTGTACCCGATCTTTCGAACTCCTCTACCAAGTCACTTCCTTTGCCTTAAATACTCTTTAAATTTCTTGTAGCAATTTTCCATGCATTGTTACATCTTTCCTTATTTTCTAATTTTTGGTATTATAGTCCCTTTTGCTTTTACTTTTTCAATTTTACCAATCTCGTAATAACCTTTTCCATTGCCTTTGTCGTTACCATTTTGTACCCGCTTGTCTAATTTATCTATTTTTTTTCCAGGTAGTCTTAGTTATTTTCCTTAGCTGTGTTAGTCTTGTATCTTCTTCCGGCGATCTACTACTAACTGTACTTTCGTTTGATGTACTCATTATTTCTTCTGCTTTACACTCTTTCGCTCTTGCTTCTTTTAATATTGGTATTAGGTTTCTTCTCTCCTCTTGTACTTCCTTCGTGTAATCCTCCTCAATCCATATATTGGATCCTTTTAGATATTTTGTGCTTTTAAGAATTTCAATTTTCTTTGTGTATTTCCATAACTTGATTATAATTAGTCTTGGACCTTTCTGATTGTAATTTGCAAACCTTCTTATTTCTTCAAGATCAACATTAACTCTAATTATTTTTCATACTTGGCCCATTTTTTGTAGTACTATTACTTCCTCTTCCGATTCTTCGTCAACCAAACCTTGGACTACTAAATTTTTCTTATTTCTTTTTCCAGTCCTTTAATTCTTCCTTCCTGTTTTCTATTCTCTCTTTTAATTGCTTATTCTCTTCTTTATTTTTCTTGGCTTCCATTTTCTAACTTTTCATCCATATTATTTAATCTCTCCTCAATTCATACAAACATTTCCTCTATTCTCTCTATCCTGCACAGAGATTAGGGTTTTTACCCGGTTCAGCACCTCGTTGGATCGGCCCTTCTCCGTGCAGTTTTGGAGATGTAGTAAAAATTTTTACAGTCACTAAGTTTATTTATTTACAATTTCCCTTTAGATATAGTACCGCAGTTCTTCCAAGTAACGTGTGTTGCCTATCCCTAAAAATTTTAGCGTGGGATTTGATTTATTTATTTTTATTCCCTTATCTCTTATCCAACCTTATTTGTCAATGTCTTAACCTCAACAAATCTTACATATTACATAAATTTACTCACTAATTCGATAAAATATTGTTGCATCTCGTTTGTCCACAGTTATTATCACTTAGAATCTTAGTACTCCAGTGTTTTGTTAACTCGATACGGCCTAATTTAGACTTTTGTAACGCAGCACCAAAACGCACACGTGTATGCACCATAACACGCTTAGCATTTTTTTTATGTAGTCCAGAGAAGTGATAAAACAATAAAGATCGCCAACAACGAAAAACTCAGAAAGAAAAGAAGAAAAAAATATGCTGTAGAAAATTACCAAAAACCCGTACCAGTAACGATAGAACAACAAGAGGAAGATAACATGGAAGACCTAAAACAGCTAATAATAAACATGAACGCAGACCTAAAAGCCGAGATAAGCACAAACAACCAAGAATTGAGAAAACAAGGCAGAAATAGGAAAGATGAAAGAGGAGCTAAAGAAAAACAACGAAAAAGTACGGAAACTTAGAGAAGAAATGATACGCAAAGAAACCATCTGGAAAAGAGAAAATGAACAATTAATAAGAAAAATAGACACACTAGAAAAAAAATCGGATAACCTAGAAAAGGCAAGAAAATGTAACAACGTTATCATAAAGGTAATACAAATACAAAGTGAGGATTTGAAAATAGGAGCGGAAGATTTCATGCAGAAAACTTTAAGAGTAACACCAGATATCAAAGTTGGAAGAGAAGAGGAAAGGAAGCATTATTAGTAGAACTCAGTGAATGGAGTAAAAAAAACTATATTGGATAACAAAAACAAATTAAAAGGGACAAAGACACACCTAGAGAATGACATGATACTAATGGAGGGGAAAATACAAGCGATGGTAAAAGAAAAGGCAAAGGAGGCGAGAGAAAACGGGCACATAAGTAAAATAGGATACCAAAATTCAAAGTTGTCGGAAAATTATATACTAGGGACTGAATGAGCAAAAATTAGAGCCAAAAACTAAAGAAAGAAGATCAAAAAGAAATAACGACAACACAGGCAACAGAAAGGCTAATGAATATGGACGAAAATAACAGAAAACGCAAGTAAAAGCGAGAGGAAATAAAAAGTGATACTGAACACAGGAAAGGAGAAAATAGAGCAGAAAGAAAAAATAAAAATAGGTGCATGGAATATTCAACGATAAATGCGAAAGAACAAGGAAGGAATGGGTATTCAGAAACCAGGAGCTGAAGTATAAGCAATTATAACAAACGAAGAAATAGAGAAGAAAATTGTGGACTGAAGAGCAATAAACTGTAGGATTATGTATACGAATGTAAACTTGGAAGCAATCGTAACAATAACACAAATATATGCACCAAGAGAAGGCAGATAAATACAAAAAATAGAAGAATTCTATGAAACTCAAGAACAAACGGAAAACGCAAGAGAAACAGAGCGGGAAGTCCTAATAGTAGGCGACTGGAATGAACGCATTGGAAAAAATATAAATAAAGCAGTCGGATGCATGGAAAGGTATGGATCAAAAGAGACTATAAATCAAGGCGGCAAGCGAATTCTTGATTTCTGCATAACTAACGATATGCTAATAGAGAATACTCCATATAACCATGGAAATGAACCACAATATACAGACGAATCAAGAGATGGAAAACATAAAAGTCTAATAGATTATATACAGAATTATACAAAATTAGAATAAGAAGAAACTTAGAATAGCTTCGAAGAAATAACAATTGAAACAGAAAAATACAAACGTGGAACAAAAAAAAATGGAGATACGCAAAGCACCAGACGATGGAATATTGAAGTAAAAGCAAAAATAAACGGAAAGAGAAAAACGTGGAAAAAATACATACCAACTGGAAAAATAGCACACAAATTAAAATACATACAAAAGAAGTGAAATAATCTAAAACTATAGCTTGGGAAGAGTTTAGAAAAAAAGTGAAAAGAGAATATGGTACAAGTTCTGGAGAACAATTAGAACACTGAAGAGCAAGAAACACGAGCAAATATGGAATATAGGAGATCATAATACAGAGCCGAAAACTGAACCAGAAGAGGTTTTAGAAGTGTGGAGCAGATTTTATGACGAGACATGATAAAATGGATAGCACTAATTTTTAGAAAAGCCTGGACAAATAATAAAATATCTAAAGGCTAGGAAAAGGAAGGAAGAGTAAATGGAATCATTACAGAGCTTTTTGAGACGTACATAAAAATAATAGGAATCATACTAAGGAATGAAGTAGAAGTCAAGCTAGAGGAAGAACAAGCAGCATACATGAAAGGAAAACAAACACAAGACCATATATGCATAGTAAGGAGGATAATAGAAAGCGCAACTTAAAGTGAGAGAATTATATTTAGTATTTGTTGATCTGAAAGCTGCTTTCAACAAAGTACCAATGGATAAAGTATGGTACTGTCATCAAAAGTATATACAAAACGGTCAGAGGAGAGGTTATGATAAAAGGAAAATGTTTGAAAGAATTTGAGATGCAGAGGTGTGGTAAGCAGAGAGACAGTCTGAGTCCCCTGCTTTTCAGCATTTACATGAACAAAATTTTGAAAATGTGCAAGAACATGTCCAAAACAACAGTTGGTTATAGAGAGCTGAACCAAGCTCAACTACATAGCCTGTTATACGCAGATGACATAATAATTATGGGAAACAGTCGGACGAACACACAGATCAGTAGGACAAAATAGTAACACAAATGTATATGGAAATAAACATAGGAAAAACAAAAATCATGATAATAAATGTAAAACAGGATCAACAAAGTATCAAGTGTGGTAAAGATGAATTAGAACAAGTTTTCGCAATATATTATTTAGGAACAAAAATAAATGACAATGTAAAAATAAACACAGAGATCCTAAGCGGGGCCAGAAAGGTCACACTATCAGCTTAACAAAACAATTCTAGCAAAGAAGGAAATTAGTACAAAAGCATCCTACAACGCAGTAGCAGTACCCACCATGACCATCATGAAAGTAAAATAACAGCAACAGAAATGAAGTTCCTCAAAAAAATAACAGGGAAAGCAAGAAGACACAGATGCAAAAATGAAAACAAGAAATAGCGTGGAACAGAAGACAATTACCCAAATAATAAAAGAAAAACGACTTAAATAGTTCAGAGAATGCAGAAGGACATGCTGCCCACGAAAATAGCAGAATCCAAAAGATAGGGGAAACTAAGGGCCAAGCAAAAATATGGAACAGAGAATAGAAGAATTGTCAAAGAAAAAATGAGGAAACAGTCAGTCGACTAAGGCAAATGTCACAACATAGGAAAAAGTGCAGGACATGAGTGTACACCCCACCATAGTCGACGCCATAAAGCATAAGCCCATAGATACAGAAGAACAAGAATAAGAAGAAGAAAAAGAAGAAGTAAACTAATCGTTCCCGAAGGTTCATACGTCGTTCCGAGATAAAAATCCACCCAGTATTATCCTTTTCTTCCACCACCACCACTAGCGCCATTTTATACCTATCACCAAGGCTGTCCCAAACTACGTTTATTCCCTGTAAAGGAATGAATCGTTCCCATATAAAGACATCCAATACGAGAACACCCACAAACCTGTATTTCCAACATAAAATTTTCCTCTTTGAAAAGCCAGTAAATTCAGTAACCACCTCTGCCCACCATCGTAACATTGGCAAGGCCGTCCGCTTACTATACTCACGCATAGAAAGTAACACGAAGGAAAAAGAATCCTCTAATTCCAATTTCAGTTAATTACTAAAGAAAACTAATTAAAACATCATCCTGTTAATTAAATTAAGTCACGTTAGAAATATTATAAAAATACATTAAAATTTTATTAAATTAGTTAAAATGCAACCGTTCAAACAAAACTGTCGATTTTATTAAACTCTAACCTACCTTATGTCCAGGTAGAGACCGTCAACCTCCTGATCCTTATCCGTTTGAAAAATTTCAGCGACGTAACAGTGGAAAACTTAATTTTGTTACTCGAGCTACTAATCACAGACGTATTTACGAACATCTTTTCATTTTCCTTCGTCTACTTTAACGTATTTTGAGTTAGTTTACCTTTCTCTGAGTGCATTAATTTTACTTGCACCGCTAATATTATTTCCCCCGGCCACTGCAAAGAGAGCAGAATCGAGTGTCCGAGTGTATTAGAAGGCGTGCAGTGTGCTCGTTCCAAGGAGCGTTCGTTTATTTGTTGTTTTAATGGAGTAATTGTGTTTTGAGTAATTGGGTTTTTATGTTATTACCTTAACTTTAGATACGTGTGAATATTTAGAATTAAATAATAGGTCAATATATGTATAAAACCTTTTTCTGTTTGTTCGTCAATGTGAAAGCTCAAGTAGCAATCAACCAACACGTCCAACTTTCGATTTCCAGCTACAGCCGCGGTAAAGCATAGTAAAAAAAACGTAGCCCATTACTGGTTTACTATACGGTGCTATAAATTCCAACCTCTTGCTTGTAGTGTTTATGATTGTCGAGTAGAGCTATATCTAAGGACTGTTTGAACCCCTTCAAATACCCGGACTGTAAACGATTTAATTCCGGCGTTACATTACCTTAGAAATAATAGAAATATTTGAAAAGATTGACATTCTTATGGTCGTGTCATATAAATAAGCCTAACAACATTTTTACCTTTACCAACCATTTCGGTAACGTTGGTAAATATATGAACGAGAAATTAACTTACTACAACTGAAAACAGTAAATTTGTAATAGAAATAAAACATGTGCGCTTACCTGTTAGTAAAACAAGAAATGTACGTAACATGTATTCAAAAACCCATGCTTTACTATTATTTTGAAATCTTGCAGCCAAGTACTGGTTCCACGCAATATCAATGGCAACGTAATACTGAATGGTGTACGTTACAAATATAGCCAACGCTAAACATGCTCTACATACTTGAGCTGGGCTAGAAAAATAACCGGTAATAGCGTTTATGCTCACGATACTTTGCACTTACATTGCCTTGTTAGGTAAATCAAGAGTAACGGTTGGTTGAGGAATAGGGCCAAAGGTCAAATACCCTAATAACCCAATTACTGCGTATAGTAGTAATATGATAGTCATCGCAACATTGAGAACACCAAACGCACCACCTAACGATTTGGGAGATTTCATTTCATTCTCTAACGGTATAATCTAAATGTGGATATATAGTAGTTAAAAAGCAAAACACTTTCTCAAATAAATATTACCATGCCAACTGCTTCAATCGAAAAAAGGACGGTCCCAAAAAATAATGGAAAATTTTCAAATTTACTTACTGGTTCTCTTTGTTCAAATGTAATACCAGCATCGATAATGTAATACAATATTATTCCGAAACTTGTAGCTGTTATAGTATTAGCAAAAGTTGCAAGTGGTGCTAACATTTTTAAATTTCTTATCCAGTTTATTAATATTAGAGGTAAAACAAACATAAGTATGAAAAACTCAATTGCTATTTCTTTTATGTACTCATTTGCGACAGCTTGTATGTTTAGTCCAATAAATAGTACATATACACAACATACACCTAATTGGAAAATTAGAAGAAAGACGTTAACCACATGCCTATAACATTTCATTAGTGTTAAAAAGGAGGGTTCCTGTCTCACTTTGAGTATGGAGCAACTTTTTTCATTGGTCGTGGTCCTTCATTATAAGCTGCTTCTACAATTCCTTGATAAGTCAAGCTTGGAACCTTTTTCCGTTTACATAATTCGTATTCACACTTAATTAGCATATGTATACAGTATGTGCAGATTATTCCAATTAATATTGTGCCAATAAACCCAAGTACATATCCTGCATTACTAAACGCTTTTGGCATAGCAAGTATACCAGTACCTAAACAACCCTTAAGAAGGTGAACCAATGTGTCGAAATTACTGTAATTAATTAGATGTAAATGGATAATTAAAATGTAAATTCACGCACGTGGTTGGATGAGTAACCTTCCGATGAAGATAAGGATCGTAATTTTCGTCATCTTGTACGAAGGTATCTGATAATTTTGATATACGCTTTATTACGCCCTCTCCCTGATTATTCCTAAAATAGTTAAAATACTTATCTTTTGGGACTAAATCGTGTATTTTTTATTTATCTTTTAAATATATTTAAATATGTATAAAAAATTAAAAAAAACACAATTTAATACCCAAATATAAGTATTCTAATTATGTGTGATAATCGTAAAAGTATACGTTTTCATATTCCTGAAATGGGTTTAGAAAGAAATACTAAATTTAAAATAACTTACTCTTGTTTAATGTTACCATAGTCTTTTATAAAATCAGGATTCTCATGCTTTTCTTCTCTTTTTAAGCCCATCTTCAAAGAGAAGTTAGAATTAGACTGAAAACACCTTTTACAATCAAATATGCTGTTTATCTTATCCTAAGTAAAGTGGCAATTCTAGTATCATATAAAGTGTGTACTCAATAATAATTATTATTGTTGCCAAAATAGAATCTCCTGAAAGTATGTCATTAACAGTTTTAGATTTAAAAACTCAGATTTTATTTTATTAGTGTTGTTTTAACATCCTTATGTGGAGTTAATGTGATTATTTGATAATTTTTGAAACAAGTTTTCAGTTTTCCTGAGGCTGTGGCAACAAGATTTCGAAAACTCACTGATAAGTTAGAGTTCCTGAAGGTTCTAGAGCAGGCATGGCCAACATACGGCCCGCGGGCCGGATCCGGCGCGCGTAATGAATTTATCCGGCCCGCGAACAGTTTTCAATATTACCTTTTAAGTTTTTGTAATTGGTCGAATAATTTTCGACACGTGCTTATTTTTAAAAATATTCCGTTATAAAAAATGAGAAATTTTGCCATTGTCTGTACTCTATATTATAATAGCCTTTGATGTTGAAGCGACATTAGAATGCAAGAGGACCGCTTTGAAACATGCGATCTATCTCTCTCGCATCAAGAGTAGCCGAATATCAAAGTTCAACCGCTCCAGACGCAGGCGCAAGTACTGCGCACGCAAACAATTTGCTCCACTTCGCTCCACTGTATTCCAGTGCGAATGCGATCAAGCATTTCGTTATTTTTGTAGAAGTGATTGATTTATATCAAGTGATTTTAGTGCTTGTTTTTGATAAAAACTATTAAATACTAACTCTTAAACAACCATAATCTGCTAAGCTAAACGATAATAATTGTTTTAATATTGTTACAAATAGTTACGATACAATTTGGATATTATTAACACGGTATGTAATTTTATTTTCGTTTTTAATAATATTGTACATTAAGAAAAGTTTTTTTTAAATGTAGATGGCTTCCAAAAAACGGAAAGTGGATTTAGAATGTCGTACATTTAACGAAGAATGGAAGTGGAAATATTTTTTTACAATGCACAAAAATAACGCAGTATGTCTTATATGTAACTCTAGTGTGGCGGTTTTAAAAGAATATAACCTTAGAAGACATTTTGACACCAAACATGCAAATTACGCAAAAAATCTAAATGAAGAAAGCCGAAAAAAACAAGCAGCAGATCTGGTAGTTAAATTAACCCGGCAACAAAATGTGTTTTGTCATCAAAATCGCTTACAAGAGTCAATTACCGAAGCAAGTTTTTTAGTAGCAAAACGGATTGCTGAATGTGGAAAACCTTTTTCTGAAGGAGAATTTGTAAAACAGGATGTTTGCGGTGTAATGTGCCCAGAAGTAAAAACTAAATTTGAAAATATAAGCCTGTCCCGGCAAACCATTGCTAGAAGAGTAGAAGATTTAAATGCTAATATAAATAAACAATTATTAAATAACTTAAAATCGGCCAATTTTTATGCAGTAACTCTCGATGAAAGCTGTGATGTAAAGGATACCGCCCAATTATTAATTTTTATTAGAGCTATCACAGAAAATTTTGATATTTCGGAAGAACTGTTGTCAATTGTTCCAATGAAAGGCACAACGAAAGGAGAAGATATGTTCCGAGAAATCAAAAAGTGTTTTTTAGATTATAACCTTGCCTATTTTGTGTTTTATTTAAAACCTTTTAATTTTAATTTTAATATTTCGTCCGGCCCGTGAACACATTATTTTTCTCTAATCCGGCCCGGGGGCAAAAACTGTTGGCCATGCCTGTTCTAGAGAGTCTTCAAGTTAAACGTCTCGTTGTTAGTTTCAGGTTTTTGCTCCTGCATACCAAATTTTTAAAAGACGAGTAGTTCCAAAATCTTCTTCAGAGAAGACTTCAGGGTTGTGGAGACTGCTTCCAGAGTTGAATCCGTTGGATGGTTATCCGATATAAGAAAAAAGGGATCATTAATGGTAGCGGTGAGAAATAATTTAAACGTAGCACGAACAGATCCCCCGTTTTGTTTTATGAAACCCCATAGTCAACAATCATCTACGGTTTTCTTATCTGTATTAAAGGGATAAGGCTTATTTTTTTAGGATTCTCAGCTCTTAGCTTTAGGTCTCGATATTTCAAAACTCAGTGTTGCTTTGTGTCCGCCAAAAAAGATCGATCATTTCCTGTTGTAAGTATGAATGGCTCAGTGCTTAAGTTTTCAGGCTCTATTACTCTGTTGGGTATGACTGTATCTTCAAATCTCTCATGGATTGACCATCTTCTGTCAGCTACCAAAACATCTGCTCATAAAATAGGCTTTATGTACAGATCTAAGCAGTACTTTACCTCTCGACAACTCCTTCTGCTATATAAGGCCCAAATTCGGCCTCATCTGGAATATAATTCTCACCTCTGGGTTAGTGCTCCCCAATACTCTCTCGATATTTTTTTAATATTTCTCAATTAAAAATACGACGAATGGTAACGTATTTGCATTATAATGTACTTTTTGAATGAAAAACTACAAATAGTCCTTTATATTAATTCAGTTATAAATAGGCACACACAGGCATTCAAATGAATACAATTTGGATTCCGACGAGTATAATTAATCAATGCTCAATTAGAAAAATAATTAAAACACACCGTCCGTACTAATTAAATAATTTATTTATTTTGTAAAAATTATATTCTATATAATAAAATCCGCACCAATATCGAAAACTATAGTAACTGGTCTTCTCGGTAATTAACTATACAAAACGCGATCAAATATTTAAAAGTTTCTATAATTTGATAACGATCAAGATAGGGGTCGTACTACCTGAATGCGCATGTTTCACAGCTAAGTTTCAAACAAACAAAAAAAACTTGTTTACCGTTTGTCACAAACCAGGTAAATCAATGAATCAACAGCCTGTACGATGTTCCTATAAAACTTCAAAATATTTGCACGCAGTCGCAAAAAAAGTGACGTGCTAAAATACTGGCTAATCGGTAAAGGAACTTGTTCATTCTGTATTTTTACGTTACGTTATAGCTTACGAAACATATCTCTTAAAATAATAATAATAATCTGTCCAACAGAACAACCAACTGGACACTCAAATTGACATTAAAATTAACTTAAATTACTAATAACAGTGTTCAAATTACAATAATTAATATCACATGGAATTAAGTTGCCTACCACATATTTACAAATCATTAATTAATAAAATTTTTCTTATATTTACAACTGAATGAACGAAAGACCTTCAATTATGGTATATTTTAATACAACTCAAAAAGGGTTGTTACAAAATATTAAGAACTTCTTTATAAAGCTGTAATTGATTTTTTTTAATTTGGAGATCATAAATATATAGAAATACAAATGAACCGAATTTTTAAAAAAATTCAATTACAGTTTAATAAAGGAGTCCTTAATATTTCAATTACAAATACTTTTAAAACAATAAAAAAAACTAGAGAACACTATTAAATATAATTAAAAATTATTATTAATTTAATTAAATACATAAATAAAAAGTTGACCTGGAGTAGGATTTGAACCTACGACCTGTACTTTGCTAGAGTACCGCGCTAACCAACTGCGCCATCTAGGTTCAAGCCCCAATCGGTGTAAATTTTATCTTTATGTATGTAAAGACAAAATGTAAAATTTTTATTTATGTATTTAATAACATTAATAATAATTTTTTATTACATATTTCCCTTTGAACTTATTCCTTCATAACAAAAACTTATAATAATTTAATATTTGTCAAGTTGCTTTGGTATGTGTGAATCCTTGCGATATTGCAGGCTCATATTCCATTAATATACGTAATTTGACTGTAATCTCATTACATTTAGAATTTACATCAGTTCTACATACATAAAGACAAAATTTACATCGATTGGGGCTTGAACTTTGATGACGCAGTTGGTTAGCGCGGTACTCAACAAAGTACAGGTCGTAGGTTCAAATACTACTCGAGGTAAACTTTTTATTTATGTATTTAATAAAATTAATAATAATTTTTAATTACATATTTACCTTTGAACTTATTCGTTCATAACAAAAACTATTAATTATAATTTAGAAAAGCTAAAATTGGAAATTCCAACAGATTTATTTAATAACTCTAAAACTGAACAATCTAATCGTTTTCATAACACTTATAATAAAATACAAGTAAATCATATTGAAAAAATTAAAAACTTAAGAGAAGAATATCACTTTAATTATAAAATTAATAATAATTGGATTAAGAATTATAGTGAAAAAGTGATTCCTACTAATATTTTATATTATTTAAGTTTGGGAGGAGGTCTCAATTTTCCTTTAACCCTAGAGTACACGCGCGTGGGTTATTTTTACCCAGAGCCATTCGTTTTTGTTCATATCTAAGAATTGGTCGGGCGGAGGGGGTATAGGAGGCAGGTATCTTTCATTTACTGCATTAGTTGAATTCTGACCGTTGTGGGATATTGTTAAGTGTTTTCGTTTTTTAATAAGAAACCGTTAAAGTGATAACGGGTATAATTTACCCTGGCGCGTGTATTGATGTTCCTAAAAATACGTTGCAAGGCAAGTACGTTATTTCATAATAAAATATACAATTTTGTTAATTATACAATTATTCTTTCACTAAAAGGAAATAAATTTATTAAAGTAATAACAACCAAGGATTTATGGTATAAAATAATACCTACAAAATAAAAAATATTAATTAATTATTATCAGAATGTAATTAGTGTTCACTTTTTTATTTTTAGTTACAAAAAAAATTGTACAATAATGGAAAGAAGATATAACCTCGACAGTCAAAAAGATCAGCAGCAGTTGCGTCGGAATTTGGATGATATGGAAAGTGAGGAAGAAATTCAAGAAGATGTAAATGAAATTGATGACGATGATGTGAAATGTAGTAATCATGAAAGAGACACTAATCAAGAATGCGACACATCAAACGATGACAGCGTTTCATTATCACATAATTCTCAAAGTAACATGTTTTATATTGGGCGGGATAATTTAACGCATTGGAGTAAAAAAGAGCATCCTAAAATTCAAAAACTAAAGCACATAATATCATAAGAGAATTACCAGGAACAAAAGGTGCATCCAAGGGTCTAACTGATCCCCTACAGATTTGGACTTGCCTTTTTACGCAATATATGATAGATAATGTAGTAAAATATACAAATATATATATTATTCAAAAATGCCAACCTCAGTATGCTAGAGTATGGGATACTAATCCTACTAACAAACATGAAATAACTGCTCTTATCGGATTATTATACTTATCGGGAGTAGTAAAGTCGTCTCACGTCAATCTTAGGGAGTTATGGGATAAAGATGGAATGGGAATTCATATTTTTCCAGAAGTTATGTCCATAAATAGATTCCAATTCCTGCTCAAATGCTTACGGTTTGACGATATCAATGATCGCGATCAGAGAAAAGTTGAAGATAGATTAGCACCAGTTCGATCCATATTTGAAAGATTTGTGCAAAATTGCCAAAGCAATTACAGTCTAAGCGAGTACCTTACTATTGATGAGCAGCTATTGGCTTTTAGAGGACGCTGCTCTTTGCGACAGTACATCAGAAGTAAGCCCGCGAAGTACGGACTAAAGGTTTTTGCTAAAGATGCTAAAAACTTTTACACTTCAAACCTTGAGATATATGCCGGAAAATAGCCGGATGGCCTATATAAATTAAGCAATTCACCAAGAGATGTTGTTTTACGGTTAGTCCAAATAGTAAAAAATAGTAATCGAAACGTAACGATGGATAATTGTTTCACCAGTGTTCCTCTAGTGGACGAATTGCTGAAGGATTACCATCTTATTGTCGTTGGAACTCTTCGGCGTAATAAACGAGAAATACCTGGAGAATTTATAGAATCAAAAAAAGACCAATCAAGTTAACACTTTTTGGTTTCAAAAATAACCTTACACTTGCGTCACATGTGCCAAAAAAGGGTAAAGTGGTTTTGATGTTGTCAACGATGCATCACGATTCAGCAATCGATAGTGATACTTTGAAACCTGATGTTATATTGTTTTATAATAGTACCGAGGGAGGAGTAGATACCGTTGACCAAACGTGTGCCAATTAATCAGTTGCAAGGAAAAGTAACCGTTGGCCGTTAACAGTTTTTTTTTTTACATTTTAAATATTGCTGGAATCAATACTCAAGTAATTTGGAACTTCAACAAAAAGGAGAGTTCTATTCGACGACAATTCTTAAAAGGATTGGGCCAACAAATGGTAGAACAGCATATGAAATATAGGCAAACGATAGAATCTTTACCTAGAGAATTAAAAATGCGCATTCAACGTCTCACCAAAGTATCAAGTAACTCATGAGGCAAAGCGGCCAAGATTACAGTCATCACGATGCAGTGTTTGTCCATCAAAAAAGGACCGGAAGACGAAAACCGAGTGCGGTTACTGTCAACTACCCATTTGTACTGTGCCAATCTGTCCCGACTGTTTTTCGAAAGATGACGAATAAATGTATGGAACAAGTGACAATAATTGGACTATTGTTAATAAATAATAGGTTTAATGTTTACATTTTTTTCATAATTAAAATAATTGTACATTCCAAACATCATTATTCTGATTACTTTTGTAGATAGGTAAAAAATACCCAGCGCGTGTATCTAATCACAAAATACTAGCGCGTGTACTCTAGGGTTAATAGTAGATAATATTAAAAATAATACATAATTAAATCGATTACTTAAAATTATCGGACAATGAATTTCATAATTTAAAATGTAAATATCCTAATGTTCCACAAATATATCTTTTACCTAAAGTTCACAAAGAAAATCGACCACTTCGACCAGTCATATCTTCAATAAATTCACTCACATATAATTTATCTAAATTTTTAGCTAATATACTTAATACAAAATATTTTGAATAAAAGGGAATATTCTATAATAAACTCGACGGAATTTAACCATCCGGAGTTAACGTAATTTTTTTTAACATGGCGGTCTCCATTGAACGCTCTGACCCTTGATAAAACGGTTCATTTTATAATAAGGTATCGAACCAAGCTGGTAGCGTAGTGGTGACACGATCTGCTTAGCATTTGGGAGGTAATGGGTTGGATTCCCCTTATCGTCTACCTTGTATGAGGTTTTTTCAGGGGGTCTCTTCCTCATACACATGTAGCGGCATGGTCACTGCTGGGGTAGTATTTTCCCCCTCAGAACCCTAATTCTGTTCCTTCCGATCCTATCCTGATCACACCCACCCTTAATCCCACCATGCATACATACATAACGTATGTATGTATGCTGGGAATCCATGATTGTGGCTGAAGGAGCTCGGAAAGCTCGAGCAGCCCACCCTCCCCCTTGGGGAGGGAATGAAACACGTGGCCTTTTCCCTTTTTTTCAATAAGGTATCGAAACAATTTTAAAATTAAATTAGCAATTAGTATTTAATAGTGTATTTAAAAAATTCTGGCCATTATTTAAACAAAAAGATTGATTTTTTGAATTTCTGTTAGGCAATATAATACATGTAGTATTCTAACGATGCAAATAACTAATATAAATATAACATAATTGCTAAACATAAACGCAGAGTAGCAAAAGATCATAAAAAACTGTTTTGTCAGCAATGTCAACTATAAGACTATAAATTTCGAGAGCATCTTGCGTACTACAATAGCTGCAAATGCTGTTTAAATGTTCTAGGCATATAAATTTGTAACACTTTATACAATTGTATCTTGTCTTTCTGTTCTTTTTACTGAAGCAGTATGCACATCGTCCGAATGTAGCATTCCTGGGTGGTTCGTTCTCTTTGGGTAAATCGCATATTTCTGAAAGCCTCGTGCGTATTGTTCTCGGAATGTGTTCATCTTTAGCACGGCGCCGTTTCCAAATTTTTTCAAGAAAACTGTCCAATGTATATTTTTATTATTAGCACTGTTACACTTGTAAATTATATAAGAATTAATTGCTGCAACGTTCATTAAGCTGTAGAAAATAACCATGGGCCAACGGCGTGTTGCCCTTGCACAATTATACGCTTCGCACAACTTGTCAACAACGTCGACTACACGTTTTGTTTTATTGTAATCGACAATCATATCTGGTTTTCCTGATGATTCAACGATATTATCATCATAGTGCATTGAGTTCAGGACCAGCACATTTTTATTTTTTCTTGGAATGTACGACAGAAGGATGCATTGATCTTGATATCCAAACATACTGGTATGTGGAGGTCGCTGTACACTAGTTAAATAAAGAGGAAGTTCCCTCTTATTTTTCTTATGGTACCAAGTATAGTAAGTTGGTACTCGTTCAATAGTTTTTGCGCTAGGTCTAAACTGGTGAAGAAATTATCAAGTGTAACATTTCTTCTTGTTCCCCTAATTGGTTCACAAAGACGCGGAACAAGTGCCAAATTTGATGTAGATAATTCAAAAGGGCCAGGAGGCTGTTTTCCGACATACACTTCTATCTTTGCAGTGTAGAACATTTTTGCGTCAGCCAGGGCGTATATTTTTATACCTTAACGGTTTGGTTTGTTGGGCATATATACCCTAAAACCACATCTACCACGGAATGTCTCCAGTTTCTCATCTATCGTACTATATGCAGATAGACTATAATGTTTTGACAGATGGGAGTTAAAAGCATAAAAACATTCACGAATTGCGGCCAGTTTACCATACCTTTGTCTTTCTTCTCGCGTCGTTTTGTCATCGAAGCGAAAATTTTGTAATAAAAATTTTAATCGAGCTAATGAGATAGTAATACGAAATATTTTCATCGACATACCATTTGTTCTAAAAAGATCTACTACATTTTGCTGATTACTTTTTATTGCACCACATATATAAAGTAAACTCAATAATGCTCGTAATTCTATAATGCCAGTATGTCTAGCTGTGTGGTTACTAGGATCGTAAGATTTTAAATTTATATATATATATATATATATATATATATATATATATATATATATATATATATATATATATATATATACATGTCTGTGTATACTACAATTTTTTCTAACATACGGTTTGTAAAAAGCATTCCCAAACATTAGCAGCAGATTTTATTTGACGAGCAAGACCTTTCACTCCCGGTAGTTGCATAACAATGTTTGCTGCTCGAGTTCGCACACTTCGTTTTATTGATTGGTTTTTCTCCATATCATTATACTATCCTTACCAATAAAACTTGGAACATACGATGCAGCTTGTAAAAATTGCATGCCTTCTATGTCCTGTTGATCATCGTAGTCTTGTTCAGAATCGGTATTATCGCCAATTTCTTCGACATTGTCATCGCCCAAAATAATATATCGTCATCATCGTGTTCAGATTCTGCGCCAATTTCATCAAACAGCCGTCGAAAGCGTTCTCGCTCTTTCACATAAGAAAAGGTGTTCATTTCGCTAAAATAATCTAATAAAATTAATAGTAAGATGGAAATTAGAAATATAATAAGAAAATAATCTTACCATAAATAATGTTACACTAAAGCTAACATTGGTTTCAGAGACCGTAAAGTTGAATAATTCAAAACAACCAACAATATGCTAACGTTACTCGAACACTACGCGACTGATCCACACACAAGCAGCTAGTGGGAATCTTAATTGCAGAATCTTTAATAATAAGAAAGATACCCATCATGCTATCTCTATTTGGGAAACCCTGTAATATATATATATATATATATATATATATATATATATATATATATATATATATATATATATATATATATATATATATATATATATATATATATATATATATATATATATATATATATATATATATATATATATATATATATATATATATATATATATATATATATATATATATATATATATATTGTAAATCTTATCTAGATAAATGAAAAAATACTGAATTGGCCTTTTAAAAGCGCAAAAATATATAAGTATTTACAGGTAGGTGGTATTATTTCACCTAAAAAATGATTTTTTATTTTGCTAATGCTCGGTATAAGTTCAATTTTAATTTGTAGTTCAAATTTAAATTGATTGTCTAAAACTAAAGTGTATCAAAGTTAACCTCTTATTTGTCTACAGGGTGGGCTGCAAAAAATGGAAGACTTTCGATATGGATTAATACATTTTATTCTAAATTAATTTGATACACAATATATTATAAAGAAAGATTAATATTTAGCGCTTCTGTAGTTGTGTATTAATATACCGAGTGCTCAAAAAATGGAATCAATACCAATAAAAATGAATGGTAATTTCTCAAAGATTTAGAAAAAGATGAAAAACAAAGAAAGAGTAACCCGTGAGGTAGGTATGGAGAGTTTTAAAATATCACTGAGTTATTGGAGCGTTTATTGACACCCCGATGCTTATCGTCTATGGATTGGTAGGTTGTGTAAAATCGGTTTCCTCTTTGTTAAAAACACATTATACGTACTCTAATTGTCTATGTTTGAATTTTATACGTCAAATTACTTTTACTTCTAGATCCAACGGATGGGAAGTACTGTATCGCTAAAAAAATTTTCAAAAGTTTTGTTGTCTCAATCGCTTTGAAATATTCGAAAATGTCCAAAAACAAAACTTGAGAAAAAATCTTGTCTGTGTCAGTCTGTGTGTCTATTTGTGTGTGTGTCTGTACTACATAACTTTCGAAGCACTTAACATATCAACTTGAAATTTGGAACACATATAGATGTTAACTACTAAAAGCGGCTGATTTTGGGGTCAGGGAAAGGGGCAAAATTGGGGGGTAACTACCCCTTTTGTAAATTTTTATATTTTTAAAATTTTTTTCTTTTAATATGTTATTAGTAATATAACTGAGTATTTTTGGTCCTATAATTTTACAGTGTAACAAACGGTTTACAACATATTAGCAAAAACCGTCATTGTGAAAAACCATTTTTTCCTAAATATCCCCGGAACTACTCAACATATTCAAAAAGCGGGAATACCTTAGATAGGAAATACAATTTCTCACAAAAAGTGTTTTCGCAATATTTTCAAAAATTTTGTCATTTTCGAAATATTTCCAGAAAACTTAATTTTGGAAGATAGAAAATCAAATTTCTGATCCAAAAACATTCTTGTAATTTGTTTGTAAAGTTAATAGTTTCGAGTTGTTTACAACAAAAACGATTTTTTGATGTGGAAGTATTGATAAATTTGCAGCGTTTTTTTATATGTCTTAATTCAATATATTTTACTTTCAGAATATGGGTAGGCGAGGAAAGCAACTAGTTCAGTTGGCAATGTTTTCGAAAAATGTTTCCACAGTGCACAAGACAAGCTGCTACTAGATATAGAGTTGCCGAGTGCAGAACTAGGCGAGCTGGATATAAGCGAAATGGAAATCATATTTGCTGGTAATATAAAGCCTGAAAATTTTTATTCACCGACAACTCTCATGGTGTTTAAGCAAAACACACATTTGGATTTTGCTGTCCCTATTGAACAAATCAATACTGAACCGGAATTTACTGATTTGCGTCCTATTGATAATGAACAAAATCAAATCCAACCTATTATTATTATTATTGCTTTATTCAAAAAATAACGAAGTTGTTATTCAACAATTAGATGTTGGCCAAAAAATCGAAAAAGTGTTTGAGGCAGCAGATTCAAAACTACATGATCCCGAAAATGTGTATCAAACTGCAGAGGTTATGATAAACAAAGATTAGAAAATAAAAGCAGTTTATAAAAGGCTTAACCCAGAAAATCCGTTAGAAGCAGAACTCCAAGGAGAAAGTCTAAGTGACAGAGGAGAAATTAACGTGGACGACAAGTTACGAAATGAAAAAGAAAAAATAGCCTTCTTGATAAGAAAAAAAGCGAAAAAACCTAGTCGTGAAGACAAAAACAGATCAGAAAAGCAGAGGATTCTCGGTGAAACTTATATTGGGTATAGATAGCTAGACAATCACATAGTTCAAGACCTATCTAAGGAAACCAGAAAAGTAAAGGAAAGCTGTGGTCATAAAGAAGCAAAAAAAGTCAGAGGACATTTCTTGGCAACTTAATTTTTAAAGAAAGTAAAGAAGCTTTGGCTAGAAAATTTTGGAAAATTCCCACGTGGCCAGACGAGAAGGTGTATATGAGAGAGTTGAAGAAAATGAAGACGGCACAGAGACAGTGCAACAAAAACCATCAAAGAAGATGGAAGTACATGCAATTTTCTACCGAAAGAAGATGGGGAAAAAATTCGTGCATGTCGAACATTTTTTTAAATACGCTTTGACTGGGAGTGGACAGATTTAAAAGATGGGTAAAAAAGTAAGAACATGATGTCCCTTCTAGTGAATCGGAAAAAAAATCACAGCCACCAAAGAAAAAAGAAGAAAGTTGGCGATGAAAAATCTATCATTAACTTCGTACCTACCAAATAAGTTTAATTGTTTATCACTGATAACGTTTATTTGGCAGCATCTACAGTGCACCAATTTTCGTCAAATCTTCATATTTTTCGCTCCAGTTTGGCAACGTCGCAATTTATGGGAAAAGAAAAGATAGGGCTAAATGCAGAATTTTACGCTGAATTCGATGGTAAACAAATATACAGGGTGTCCTATTAAAAAAAGTAAACTTGATGTTGTCTCGCTTAGGCTGAACACCATGTATATATCAAAATATTTAGAAATGTGTATCTGCGCAAACATAACAACTTTTATTTAAAACATCTGTATTTTTGATCCTAAGTAAGTTATTGCACTTCCACACACTAATGGGCCACTCTGTATGTGTGTATAGGTTGCAAGGTAAAATGTGGCATCTAAAACGTGTTTTTTCCTAACTGCATTGATTTACCTTTGCACTGCCTTTTGGTTAACAAACGTAGAAGAAAAAGGGAAAGAGAGCTATGGAACGGATTAGTTACATATTTAATTAACTTTACTAGACTAAACGAAAGTCACGAAGTAAAACAGCCAATGCCGTTTATTGTCAATACGGTGCTGTTCATTCCGCTCCTCGTGAAAACCATGTTGGCATATTCTCGTGATTTATCGAGACAGTAAATGCCACTGTCAGTAAGTAATGCGATTGAAATACCGGCTACTTTGCAAAGAATAACCAATGTCCCAACGAGTTTTATAAAAAATAACCAATGTCGTCAAAATCACGTGTTTAGATTTTACTAAAATTTTAGTCTGATCATATGTTGTCGTCTGTGAACATGTATTCGTCTAGAGCTTAGTCAAGAAAATCTAATCGAAAGTCTAGGGGATTTAAAAAATTAATATCAATTTAAGAATGCCAAAATGTTAGATATTCATTGAGATCCTGATTCTATAGTTGAATGACTTGCAAAGAAAGGAAAATAAGAAGATATGAGGTTATAAAGAAGTTGGAGCGGCCCTTACAAATCATGTGGGTAACCATGTACCTGCGGATTGTCGGTAAGTTTCAATATTCAAAATTTTGCTCATATAGTAACTTTAACATGAGGTAACAACTGTTGATTATGCTGATGGTTGTGTTGAATCAATATGCTTACGTTGTGAAGCCTCGAAAGGTCAGTGTATTAGAATATCCATTTTGCGAACAAGCAATGTGTGGGTTCGAATCTCCTTGACTTTGTCTTTCTTTTAAATTTGGTCTTGCAAAAGAGGTCAGGCTTGTTTAAAATGTTATTTGATTTCCACATTTTGCTCTTAAAAAATATTGTTTCTATATTTTGGAGCTGTGTTTTTATTACAGATGCGAAAACTGTAAGTGTTTTCAGAAGATTGGTTTTAGAGAACGCGAAATCATTTTAGACAACTTCACTTTACTGTCACAAGTTATTTGGCGGGTCCGATCTCATTTAAAAACGTAAAACAAAGAAGACCGAGAGCCTGCATGGAATTTCTAGAGGTCGGCTTAGAAGAATTTAAGACTCTATTACGGAATCCGGTTTACCTCCTTGTGATGCACGTGGAAAACATGCTAATAGAACATCTAAAAGACCCAATGAAATTTTAAATTTAATAAGGCTGCATATCAAGTCTTTTAGAGGAAGACAATCACACTATTTACGACGAGACAATCCAGAAAAAAATGTATTTTCCTGAACAACTCAGTATAAGAAAAATACATAAATTATTTCTTTAGAAAGTTAGAGTTAACGTCTCGTATCTTATTTACTACCATATATTCAAAAATGAGTTCAGTGTTTCGTTCCGTATTCCTAGAACCGACACTTGAGCTAAATGCGATCCGTTAACGTTAAAAATAAACTCTGTTTTTGATATTGATGAAAAATAACGACTTAATAATGAAAAAGATCTTCATTTGCGAAAAACCGAGATATTCACGCAAATAAAAAACATTACAAATTGGAGACAAACTCCAATAGATGATTGGCGACTTCTTTTGATTTTCAACTGAATTTACCGTTACTACACATTAAAACTAGTGACGTCTTTCACAAAAGTCAACTATGTTCGGAATCCATGACCTAACAGATGATTCAGCTGTTATGTATGTATATACAGAAAATGTGGCAAGAAAAGGCGCTAACTATGTTACATCCATGCTTTTACACTATTTGAATAATAAAGATTTAACACAGACTCATTTAGTCATTTTTAGCGACGGGTGTTCTGGGCAAAACAAAAACCATATTATGACATATTTTCAGTATATGTTAGAACATGTATTGAAATTATTCCAGAAAGTAACCCATCTATTAACTATACGAGGTCATTCTTTCCGAATGGTCAAGATTTCGCTCTGATGAAAAAAAAGAAAAGAGTAAGTAGCCCGGAGGTTTCCGAGGATTGGGATGCTATAGTAACGGAAACAAGAGTAAACACATGCTGTAGTTAATATGACAAGAGCAAGACATGTTCTTCGACATCCAAAATACGGTCGTACTTTCTTAAATTGCCGCGACCAACGTTTTTCTTACATACTGCCTTTTTTACCGACTCATTCCACCAAGCACATTTTTTCTGTTGTCTACCTACAATCGCCCTTCCACATATCCGCACGGCATAATTGATAACACAGTTTTTCAAGCTTATCCATGCACCTTGAACGTTAGTGTCTTTTATTTGTTCGTTCCACACTGTTTTATTCACATTCCACTAGTTTGTCTACCTTATTTCTGCACGTTCGCACAACGTTTGCTATCCTTCTCCAGACCCATCTTTGCCCTAAACACATTCTTGATATAACCAAAAGTGGTCCGATCCACACTCCGATCCGCGCATTACATTTGTGTCTTTCAACAGGTTTCTAAGCCGTTCACCATACACTATCAAGTCTATCATACTTTTAGATTCACCTGTTTGCCATGTATACATATGCACATTTTTATGTTTAAACCACGTATTGGATACAAACAGGCCTCTCTCCACACAGATGTTCAACAGGCGTTCACCATTCTCATTGACTCTGGTCTCTGAACTTTCCTAGAACGCGTTCAGTATGTTCTCTCTGTACACCTACCCACCCGTTCATATCCCCCACTATCACCACTCTTTCATTTGGCTTACACACGTTCAACACGTTCTCTACTTCATTCCAGAAGTTCTCACGCTCCTAGCCTCTCTCCATTCGCCGGTGCATTGCATGCAATAAGAAAAATTGTTTCTTATAGACCTCAATTCTTTGTTGAATACCTGAGATTGTGCTAATTTTAATAATTTTGTCTTACTTTGTTCTAATTCTAAAGTCGTTAATACATTTTTGCATGATTGAGTTTTTTCGTTTATTTACCATATCTGTTTCCAACACAGTAGGATATATTTACTGGTTGCGAGGCTCAACTCGTCGGTAAGATTTTACATACAGACGTCTTTTACTTACCAACGTAAAATTATATACAGGGTTAGGAAAAAGTACCGGAACGCTTAAATATCTACAAAGTCGCTAAAGTTACGATTACAAAATACATCATTTGGGGGTTCCGGGGCGTACAGGATTGGAAAATGATATCGGCACTGTTGCCAGATTTCCTAATTTTGCGCTACACGTAGTCATTTTGTTTTCTTAAATAGAATGCCCTATTTATTTTTATTGCAATCAATTGGGCGTCTCAAACTTATTAAGATCTCAAATTTTCAAAATTGTATCACTACTAGTTGCCGAGACAATACAACACCGCGTTTTCAGTAACAAGTACCGAAACGCTTAAATATCTGCAAAACCACTAAAGTTATGATTACAAAATTTGGCATGCGGAATTGGAAAATGATATCGGCACTGTTGCCAGATTTTCCAGTCTTGCGCTACACATAGTCTTTTTGTTATCTTAAATGGAATGTCCCATTTATTTTTATTGAAATAAATGACTTTTAGTTATGAAGGTTATTTTTTTATTTGTGATTGGCCCCTTTCCCTTGCACTTTAACTAATAACAATAATGCTAAGATAAGAAGGATATTAAAAGCCAATGGACTAAAACAAGAATAACTTAATTAATTAATTAGCAGTGTTGCTCAACATATCCGGTGTTATAGGTACAATTGCGATGCGGATTCTTTCGCAGAGTTCGTTCAAATTTTCTGGACGATTTCTGTAGACAAGGTTCTTCAAATAACCCCACAAGAAGAAGTCCAGTGGAGTCATATCAGAGGATCGAGGTGGCCATTCTAATGCTCCAATCAGCCTTCCTGGAAATTGGTTGGCTTATCTTGAATAATGGGGTGGAGCACCATCATGTTGGTACCAGATTTCACTTATATTTCTATTTTGTTGAATGGTAAGAACTATGCTTTCTCTAAGGAGTTCCAAATACTGGCGCCCTGTTAATGTACCTTCCATGAAAAATGTCCGACAATATTGTTTCCCAATATTCCCGCCCAGACGTTAACTTTTTCAGGATATTGGGTATAAAGTTCTTCCATCCAATGGGGGTTATCTCTAGACCAAATTCGGCAATTGTGCTTATTAACTTGGCCGTTCAAGCAAAAAGTAGCTTCGTCAGTGAATACAATTTTGTGCGCAAAATAAGGATCTTGATTGATATTTTCCATCATGATTTCGACGAATTCATTGCGGCGGTCAGGATCATCCTCTAAAAGCTCTTGAGTGTAATGGATCTTGTACGGCTTTAATTTATTTCCTTCAAAATAGTCCTTACAGATTTTTCACAGATTTCAGTATTTGTAGCTAACTGGTTGGTGCTTACTTTTGGATTTTCCTCCATTTGTAATAAAACGTTTATTTTATTTTCATCACTTGTAGCAGTTCTTGGGTGCCTGGTTTTAGGTAAACATTTTATGGACCATGTTTCCTCGTAACATCCACAAGTTCTGTGTACGGTAGACTTTTTAATAGGTTTATTAGGATAACGATCGTTAAACAAGTTGTAGACTTCTTGATATGTCCTTGTTTTATTCCATATCCACGAAAAATCAAAATATCAATACGTTGGGTTACTGATAGAACAAATACCATAATCAAATTATAATTTTGTAATCGATGCAATATTCAGCGGATTAACTGACAATGATGTGTTTAATTTGTCATTGTTGTAACATGGCGACGGCTAGAGTATTGAAAACAATTGAAGCAGTGATTACTTATTCCTAGGGTATTCATATTTTCGGGGATCTCCGATAAATTTAATGCATGCTCATTCTAAAATAAGTAACTATCCCATAATATTTCTCACTAGTATCTAATAGTATAAACAGAATTTTGAGAATTTGGGATCTTCCATTTAAGATAACAAAAAGACTAAGTATTGAGATCTTAATAAGTTTAAGACGCCCAATTGATTGCAATAAAAATAAATAGAGCATTCTATTTAAGAAAACAAAATGACTACGTGTAGCGCAAAACTGGGAAATATGGCAACAGTGCCGATATAATTTTCTAATTCCGCATGCCTAGGAACCCCCAAATGCCGGTACTTTTTACTGAAAATACGGTGTCGTCATACCTCAGAAACTAGTAGATCTAAAAGTTTGAAAATTTGAGAATTTTGGATCTTTCATTTAAGATAACAAAAAGACTAAGTATTGAGATCTTAATAAGTTTGAGACACCCAATTGACTGTAATAAAAATAAATAAATAAGGCATTCTATTTAAGATAACAAAACGACTATGTGTATCGCAAAACTGGGAAATCTGGCAACAGTGCCGATATTATTTTCCAATTCCACGCGCCCCGAAACCCCCAAATTCCGAATTTGTAATCGTAACTTTCGCGATTTTGTAGATATTTGGGCGTTCCGGTACTTTCTCCTAACCCTGTATATATATATATATATACAGGGTGTTTCTGAAATAGGGTTCCGAATTTCTACTGCGTGTAGAACTCATTAAAATAAGACAAAATGTTCCTATAAACATGTGCTAAAACGCACCTTAAAATTTACAGGCCCTTGAAAGGGTTCGAATTAAACTGATTTTATCCAGTTATTTCAAAAACGATAAAAGATAAAGAGACGAAATAAAGGAACATACATAACTTTTCACGCCGAGTAACATGAGCTAGGCCATTTTCGTTATTCGAATCATATGCGTCCTTTTCAGGATGAAAAGGTATCAAGTCTAAAAATTTTGTACGACCATTTTGAAATTTTTTGACAAATTCATAAATTTTGGACAGTTTTACGTCGTCTTTGCGTAATTCTTAATTGATTCCGAAGTGAATAACAGTAATTTTATCAAATAATGATAATTTTCAAACTCATTTTACACAAAAACCGTTGCCGATATCGAATTACGCAAAGATGACATTTTTTACATAAAACTGTCTAAAATTTATGAATTTGTTAAAAAAAATTGCAAAAAGGTCGTACAAAATTTTTTAGGGACTTGATACCCTTTCCATCCCCCTGAAAAGGACGCCTATGATTCGAATAACGAAAAATGGCCTAGCTCATGTTACTCGGCGTCAAAAGTTATGTGTGTTCCCTTAATTTCATCTCTTTATCTTTTATCGTTTTTGAAATAATTGAATAAAATCAGTTTCATTCGAACACTTTCAAGGGCCTGTAACTTTTTAAGGGTGCGTTTTAGGGCACTTATTTATATGAACATTTTGTCTTATTTTAATGAGTTCTACATGCAGTAAAAATTCGGAACCCTATTTCAGAAACACCCTGTATATATATATATATATATATATATATATATATATATATATATATATATATATATATATATATATATATATATATACTATATTTCACAACAAAAGAACAAACAATTTGGACATTTCTATTTAAAATGTCACTTATGACTTTTCGTTTATTAGTAGAAATTAAACAATTTCAATTGTGATAAAATTAATACAATCGTGCAAAAAAACAATTTATCTTTTTACAATTATGTACAAATCTAAATATATGCTGTAATATGTATGTAAATAATATGTTAAATAATTCTACAGATTTTTATTGTCAATGCGATTAAGAAATTAGGTCTGCTGGGTTTTCATTTGAATCAATGTGAGTCCACGTTTCTTTACTGAGTTGTTGAATTTATGCACTTGATGTCAACTAATGTTCTTAATTTATATGGATCAAAGCATAACAACGCTAAAACAATGGTTGAGTCCGACCAAGAGAAGTAGCGATTAATGTTCGTATCTAAGGCTGCGATGACTTGATCTACTAACTTAGACAAAAGAACTGCACTGCAGAGGTCTAGTCTAGGTATCGTAATTAATTTTATAGGACCCACCCTTGAGGTAGAGCAAATTAATCGTGACTAAACTCCCCCCTTGTTGTGTTTTGATTTGAGTTATGCACACGGTCCATAAGCTACCATACTGGCTTCACAAAAACCACGAATTTCGATTACGTGAGGAGTTCCAATCAAAATTTTTCTAGGAACTGATATTTTATATGATAAACCTGATGTAATATTTTGGCTTTGATTATTACTGGCCCTACCAAACCTAATCGGTCGAAATATTTTGAAATAGTTAATGATACTTGCCTCTTTGTTACATTTGCAGAAGTTGTATTTGTAATCATGGTGGTGGTGTTTGCGTTCCATGTTATACCAATACATTGCCCTTGCTAGTCTCGGTAATGATAAGCTGCTCTATATTCGTATTTTGCGTTAAATCTTTTAATATATGCGGCTGATTTTACATCCACTGACGCAATTCAAACCCAGCGCTATTAAAAATGTGTCCCTAATTTAATTCTTCGTTAAATCAACCTTATGAGTTCCTATCATTAAATTGTTGACGTAGAGATCTTTTAATATTACCTTACTTGTTTGTGGATGACTGTTATTAAAATCTAGTCGTAATTGTTTTAAACAACGTGTAACTAAGAAACTTACCGGCGCTATACCGTAAGTTACAGGGTTTAGTGGCCTAAATTGTCATTCTTTGAGCCAAACAATCGTTTGTAACCTTCGTTGTGAGGAGGGACTAAGTAGCTGCAGAAACATTCTCGCAATATCGGAAAGTATTATGATTTCATGTCTCCGAGATCGTATAACAATTCAAAAAAGGTCTTCCTGTACATTTGGTCCTACCTACAGGACATCGTTTAAAAGTAATTCTGCCGTCGGCGTACATCCACCATCAAAGACAATTCTAATTTTCGTTGTTAGGTCACTTTCCTTTGCACACTATGATGTGGTAAATAATAAGTCGTGCCTACGGATGATATGCTAGTACCTGTAACTGTGGCCTGTAAATATCCCTCCATAAAATTTTCATACTGATCACGTAGTTCTGGGTTTTTTGATAATTTGATTTCGTTTGAAATCTTTTAATTGATATGCCTTTAGTGTTACCTAATAAATTTAGATTATCTCGAACAGGCAATTTAACTAAAAATCTTCCATTTATGGGGTCGGGTTTATAATTTTTCTGGAAATGTTGTTCGCATTCCTGTTCCTCTTTTGACGTAACACGATTGTTGGTACATTCTTCAAGAGACCAAAATCTTTACAACTGTTTCTGAATGTCTACGTGAGTCGCAAGCAAAAAATGATTCTCGGTAGGATTTGCGCCTAAATTAAGTTTAATGTTTGAAGGTATGATAAAATCTTGCGTTGAGAATGTGAGCTACGGTAAATCATCTGTTTAATTTTTGAATTACTAAAAATGGTAGTTCCACCTTGAAATTTGTGCTTAGGGAATTAATTGCGCCGTTCGTTCTTTGTGAAATATGAGATATTAAACTATTTAATCCCGCTACATTCATATTAATCCTTTCACTCTCTAATTGCAATTTTTCAAATAACTCCTTTGTGATAATATGAGCTTTCCCTTGTGACATCACAAGCGCATGTCAAATGTCAGAAAAAAGCTGGTCGGGGGCAACGTTTTGTGTGCGTTGAAATTAACGGTTTGGCAACAAAATTATTTTAAGGGACAAGGCGATAAAATTATTCTTTGTAATTTCAAGAATCTTTAATTATGATGAGCGTGCTTGTGGTCGGTGACAATTTGTGAACAATTTTCTGTGGAATAGATGAAATGGAAGGTTAAAATATGACAAGTAACAGATAGGATGTGTTTAAGATAGGACGTGTTTAAGGTTGCTCCGCCTCTAGCTTTCGGATGTGAAACAAATACGTGTTAAAATGACAACTTCTAATCAAAAAAATAAGGGTAAGCTTTTAAATAGATTTTAATACCCGGCGGTTTCAATATTAATAATAAAAAAGATAATAATAATCTAACCAGTAGACGTTCTATAACGTGTAAATGGCTCCTTCGTTGAAATAGGCGCGAAAATAACGTTTAGGATTGCTGTAGTGTTGAATTTCTACAAAGAAGTACGGCCTCTTTTAGACCCATGCCAGATATGATTGTTAAAACCAACGAAATTATAAAGTAAACTTAAAGCGTAAATAAATACCACGCTTTTGTCTGAGAATTGAACTGAAGCAGGTAAAAATCTTTGCAATAACAATGAATTATAGAGAACTAATAAAAAATAAATTATTTTGGGCCACAGTAGCGCGGGGTAAAGAAAGCAATCATAAATACGTATTTGTAGGAAAAATACCAGATGTGATTCATCCTTGTAATGAACCCCTTTCTATAACAAATCCAAACGCAAGCATTGTCATAGGAACTGTTTTACTAGCTTAAATGATAAAAATAAATAACTAAATCGAATCCGTAATCCAAAGTAAAAAAAATATCAAATAAATAAGTAAAATAAACAAATAACACCCTAATTTGTAATCGAAATTCTAAATGAAAGTAATTCAATAATTTCTTTTCTCAACTATACGGTAGCAAGTCGCGTTAGGGAACAATCTGAACTAAATACAAGTAGAAAGGTACTGAATAGATTTTATCGGTTTGAATATTACTAATGAACATAATAATAATAAGCTAAACAGCAGAATTTTGTCAAATATAAAAATACAAAGGATGTGACTATACAGGGCAGATCCGTATTAAGTGGTAAGTTTTTGAACATTTCTTTCTCTTTGTTTTCAAATTTGAAGGTTGATCCAATTTTTGTTTTGGTACTATATGTGATTCTAAGTATAATTATAACAGTGTGTTGCATATTGTCTGATAGTATATTCTTCCTTGACTGCAAATTCAAAATTTAAGCTAACTTTTACCTTTGTTACTAAGTTTGATCTTAATTGTAATCAATTAATCCTAAAAGTAAACAATTAATGTCGGGAGAGCTAACGGGACCATTATCGTTATTTGTTGTTATCCTTCAATTGAATAAAAAAAAGAAACTTCGTGGATGGAAAAGTTTAAGTTGTCTGTCTATATTTCTACTTCTGACTTCCTTACGTGTCGAGGCAGTAGACAAATAACTGTCCGGTAGTAGGACGATACCGTTTGTAGGGAATGCTACATCATCCGGGGCACGATTTGGCCAGTAACCGGTCTGCTCGCTATGGTATTACTCAAGAGAACAATACAATTGGCTCGGGTAGACCTGGCTACAAGGGGCGGTCATGGTCGAAACAAACAAGCCCCGTTGCAGATGACTGTGCAAGGAATGTTAAAGCATGGTAAAGAATTTGCAATTGCGAATGTAATGTACGAAAGACACCTTGATATTCTGCGTGTATCGGGGACAAAGCGCAAAGGAGAGGATGCTGTGGAGATGGAGGATGGCAGCCTAGCGCTATGGTTAGGGGTTGAGACTGAAGTGCATGGCGCAAAAGGAGTTGTGATCGTAAGTGAAAGAGCAAAAAGAAGTGTTAAACAGTACGAATTGGTATCTCTCCGCGTAATATGGGTAAAAGTGAAAGTGGAGTTTCGAAGAATTTTTCTTATTGCATGATATGCACCGGTGAATAGAGAAAGAGACCAAGAGCGTAAGAACTTCTGGAATGAAGAAGAGAACGTGTTGAACGTATGTAAGCCAAGTGATCATAGTGCGGGATATGAACGGATGGGTAGGTGTACAGAGAGAACATACTGAACGGGTTCTAGGAAAGTTCGGAGACCAAAGAGTCAATGAGAATCTGTGTGGAGAGAAGCCTGTTAGTATACAATACGTGGTTTAAACATAAAAAATGTGCATATGTATACATGGCAAAGATGTGAATCTAAAGGTATGATAGACTTGATAGTGTATGATGAACGGCTTAGAAACCTGGTGAAAGACACAAAAGTAATGCGCGGATCGGGGTGCGGATCGGACCACTTTTTGGTTATGTCGAGAATGTGTTTAGGGCAAAGGTGGGTCTGGAGAAGGATAGCAAACGTAGTGCGAGCGTGCAGAATTAAGGTAGACAAACTAGTGGGTAATGGTGCCAGAATGAAATACGCAGATGCTATGAGTAAAGAGTTGAATGTGAATGAAACCGTGTGGAACGAACAAATAAAAGACACTGACGCTGAAAGTGCACTGATAAACTTGAAAAACTGTGTTGTCAATTGTGCGTGCGGATATGTAGAAGGACGACTGTAGGTAGACAACAAAAAAAATGTGCTTGGTGGAATGAGTCGATAAAAAAGGCAGTATGTAAGAAAAAAGATGCTAAATGACAATGATTCCTGCAAAAAATGAGATTGAGAAAAAGCGATTGAATGAGGTGTGCAGATTAAGAAACGAACAGGCGAAGGACGCAGTGAGAATAAGTAAAGAGGAAGTGATAGCTGTAGAAGGAGAGAAAATGCAGAATGATTTTGAGGGAAACAAGAAACTCTTCTGGAAATGAGTCAAAAATACAATACGTGGCCCAAAAAACAGAACGCTGCAGGAGTGATGAATACGAGCAACGAAATAGTATGGGACGATTGTGAAGGAGAATGTAGAAGGAATAGTGATTGAAACTGAGGATATTGGGATAAATGAGGTAGAAAAAACGGCAAGGGGGCAGGCATAGATGAAATCACTGGTCAAATGCTAAAGTATGGGGTTGCAAAGCTTATACAAAGATTGTCTGAATTATTCAATGTATGCCTTGTGTGTGGAAAAGTGCCAAGGGATTGGAAGAGCGCGATCATTGTACCACTGTATAAGTGTAAGGGGAACAAGAGTGATTGCAAGAACTACAGAGAAATAAGTTTACTCAGCGTTCCTGGTGAAGTATTTGGAAGAATTCTGATTGATACAGTGCGAGAAACTACACAAACTAAGATTTGAGATGTGCAGGGTGGCTTCGTGTCAGAGAGAGGATGTCTAGATCAAATGGTTGCTCTCCAGTAGGTGGTCGAAAAGTGTTTAAGGGTAAAAATGAAGCTGTACTGTGCGGTTGTAGATCTGGAGGAAGCATACGACAGAGTGAATAGGGAGAAGCTCTGGGAAATATTAAATGATTATGGCGTAAATAAAGGTCTAATAAATGGAATAAGGGCAGTACACAACGGTAGTCGGGTATGTGTTAGGTGAGAGGAGGTGTGAGTGAATACTTTAATATTGAGGAAGGAGTGCGACAAGGTTGTGTGATGTCACCGTGGTTGTTCAATATATACATGTATAAATGTGTTAGACAAGCAGTACCGATACAAATGGTGTAATGGTTGGTGACGTAAATGTACGACTTCTGGAAAGGAGAGTAGAGTTTTCACCCTGCACGATGAAATTGTGTAGCAACTGGACGAGCTGGTATATCTGGGTAGAGTGTTTACTGCAGATGCTACAATGGAGGGCGAGATTGGACGAAGGGTTAACGCTGGAAGGAAAGTGATTGGAAGTATGTGGACGATAATGAAAACGAAAGCATGAGCCTAGTTGCGAAACGAGCAATCTATAATGGCGTATTCGTCCCGTCAGTACTGTATCGGAGTGAGACGTGGGTATATCAAAAAAAGCACTAAAGAAAAATAAATGCCGGAGTGTGGCGAGGAAAGACGATGCTGGATAAATATAACAGCAATATATTACGTTGGTTTGGTTACATTGATAGAATGGACAGCGCAATACTAACGAAGCAAATATATGTGGGTGAGGTTAGAGGAAACGCAAGGTCTGGTAGGCTGCATAAAACTTGGATGAATACAGTAGAATGTATGATAACGCAAAGAAAGATAAGGAGTTTTAAAGATAAAAGGGCATGTCAGATACAATGTATGCAACTTGCGGAAGCTGAGGAGGTATGCGGAGATAGGAAAGCATGGAGAAAGATTCTGAGTTGAAAACTAAATAAGTGGCAGGGATTATTCTGCCTACCCCATAAGCGATGGCGTAAAGATTTAAGTTAAGTTAAGAGTCTGCCAGTACTATCGACATGGGCGAGGATAACAGTGACGGATGTGACATATTAAATGTATTTCTGAGTTTCTATCAAATGTTTGGTAAGGTTTTTGTACACTTTATTTAAAATTTTTAGGAAAAACAGCGAATGCTAGATTTTTTTTCTAACTTTACAAAAAATCTGGTGCTCATATACCATTCAAGTATATCTTCTAATCTGTAAAATACATCTATGTTTACTTACGAAGTACAAAAAACATAAAATTATCTGTATCGGATTGATGGAATTTTTTAATTCCTTGAAAATTTAGAAATTTTGACATTGACAGTATTTGAAAAAATCCCTGCAATTGTATAATCGTTCAAGGTAGTTATTAGAGTTACTTGAGGTTTGTGGCCACCCTTATGTTCGTTTTTTAAGCGCATTTCGAATAGTGTGGTTATATCACCGAAATTGTGTGACTTTTTGCATTTAATTCAACCTAATTGGGGGCAAGTTGTCCCGTTGTAAATAAAGTAATATCAGAATAGAGAATGAAGATTAAACCAGTCTTTAGAATTAGCGATTTAATAATAGAGATGAGGATAGAGTGGCGCCCGAATTATTTTCTCATCACCTTCCATTAAGTTAATCAAATATGCGAATTTATCCCTGCTTATAATATAATGTTGGTTTGTTACTGAACATCTTATGATAAATTTTAGAACAACCTCTACTTTCAGTAACCAAATACGCTCGCAGTAGAACATCAATATTAAATCTCCAAGAGAATTTCCATATGGATAGTAGTAAAATATCTGAAGCTGGGGTTGCAAAGGATATGCTTGATGCTGTTGTAAAATAAATTGTTGAGTATCATGAAGATTATATTTACATAAATACTCGACTCTAACGCCAGATTCATTAATAAAAAACAAATTAGGAACTAGGTCATAACTATTGCCGGGCAACATACTGAGTGAATAACACTGGTTTTATTTATTGCAAGTTTCATTTATGGAAATTTATGAATAATATCTCGAATACTGCTGTATGTACCAGCAACAAAACCACAGCAGCCAAACAATATTAAGGCAAAGTTTTTAATTGTCATTAAATAAAAATCCCATCCATGACTGTAATACCAAAACGTACAGGATTCAATTGCTGCTGGTATTGCTATTCCAATTGCTGATAAACAAAATGCTCCAAAAAGTGAGATGAATAAATCTAGAGCGGGTACTGCAGCTGCCAAAACAGCTAAAACAAAGCAAATATTATTCTTAAATTCGGAAATATATAAAATACTTGCAAGTCATCAAAACAATAATCGTTCTAACAGAGTATTCAAATATTCTAACTCTTGGATGGTTTTCTAATTTTGGTCCCAAATACTGGTTCCAAATAATATCAATTTGTACATAATATTGTATAGCGTATGAAAGAAATATGGCCAAAGCCAAACTTAACTTGACGAGTTGAGCTAATCTGGAAAGAAGTTTAGAAAATTAACCGGTTTCATCTGTTTAAATCATACATTTCGTCCTTGGGCAAATTTAAGGTAATGGTAGCTTCAGTAACTGAACCGTAGGTCAGATATCCCAAAAGTCCCATTGTTCCGTATAATAGTACAATAATTGTCATGCCTTTATTGAGTACACCGCATATACCAACATACGCCTTGGGTGTCTGCATTTCATTCTCTAACGGTATTACCTTTTAAAGAAGTTTGGGTTATTTTGTAAATACTGAAGACGGTAAACTTACCATTCCAACTGCTTCAAGAGCAAAAAGAACCATTCCGAAAAATAAGGAAGATTATTCATCGCACTAAATGTTTCTCTGTTTTTGAGCGTTAGCCCTGTTCTAATTAAATAATAAAGGATTATGGCAAAACTTCCCATCGTAATAACATTTGCAATAGTCGACAGAGGAGCTAGCCGTTTTAATTTTCGTATCCAATTCAAAAATATTAGTGGAATTAAAACATTAGCATGTACCACTGAACTGCTATTTCTCCTACATACTGATTAGCCACAGCTTGAATGTTTATTGCTACAAACACTATGTAAACGCAACATGCCCCAAATTGGTAAATCAGAAGAAATATGTTAACTACGTGCCTGTAATTTTGTCTGTTAGTTACGTAATACATGTATGATAGAAATACTTACCCAGAATACGGAGCAAACTTTTTAGCTAATTTTGGACCCTCCCCAAATGCGGATTCGGCAATTCCTGGATACGTAAGACTTGGAATTTTTTTTCTTTTACAAAGTTCATATTCGGATTTAATTAATATATTTAGACTGTATGTACAAATAAATCCTATAAATAAAGTACCAATTGACCCTAACAGGTAACCCGAATTACTAAACGCATTCGGCATGGCTAAAATTCCAGTACCTAAACTACCTTTAAGTAAATGTAGTAGTGTTTCCAAATTCCTGCAATTTCTTGTTCAAATGAGTACGATAGAGTGATAAGGTATTTACGTACGTGGTGGGATGTGCAACTTCTCTGTGAAGATGTGGGTCATAGTAATCTTCAGTTGCCTTAAATGTTTCTGATAAATATAACGTATGTTTACTGTTATCTTTTGCCTTATCGTAATTATCTTTCCTGAAACGTTTATTTTTAAATTCTGAAAAGTATTATTTCGAAGGACTCACTGTTCAGTGTAGGTACCGTTATCACAAACAAATGATGTGTTTAAGTGATGTTGAGTTTTTAAAAACATTGTTTACTATATGGATATAATCCTGTAATTAAAAAAACACACAATTAGTATATTGCTTTAAAACTTTATGTTATGAATCCGATAAGTTTCCTATTTACATTTACCACTTATATTTAAATTTATAAGTATTACCGCAAATGTTAATTCCTTCTGCGCAAGTTCTAAGAGCTTTGCTTGGGGAACGTGCGCGGAGGTAGCGCTGGCTACGAGCCGTTCGTCGATATAGTCGAGTTAATAAATCATCGCCGCCTTAGTTAATCTAAATTTGTTATTTTAGTTACTAAATTTCACGTTGATACTCATTTAAGTTAATAGTTACCGTAAGGTTATGATATTACCTTTTTTAATCTATATGCAACGTGTGTGACCGTATTCCTTATCCAACATCACTGGGAGCTCCCAAGAGAAGAAGTCTCGTGGAAATCACACACTTTCAACCTTGTTCTTCATAATATTCATATTAATGTACATAAAACATAGACAGTCCATTTTTTCTCTTAATCAATAAACCCCCTTTTCTCTATCCAAGAGTAACATTTGGTGCTTCGACGTGCCGGATATTCTCCTTCTTTAAATATTTAAATTGTAATATATATTTAAATATCGCTTACAGTATTATTTTTACGCGTATGGTTATGAAAAAACCAAGCATTTTTTTTTTATTTTGCAGATTTTTAGAGGTTTTGAAGTGTTTTTTAAAAAAGAAAACAACATTTTTATAAATGTAATATTTATTGAAATTTATTTTGGCCATATTTATGTTTGTTCAAACGAATTTTGATAAGAACGTGCGTACGCTGCACAGGTGTGTGTTAGGGGTCATCACGCTTATCATAGCGCGCGGTGGTCAGTCTGTGTTTGGATTTCGGACTGAATTTCTATTTAGGTATTCGCATCGCTCTCGTGATCTAGTTCGTTTACGATTAAACGCACTTATTCATTTTTCTTATTTACCGTGTACTTTGTTATATTAATAAAAAATGTCTGACAAAATTCGAAAATATAACGCCAAAGTTGTTCTAACGAAATTATTGCTTTGAATGAACTGGGTATACAGGCGCGACAAGACACAACAAAAAGAACGTTGTTTAAAATTCGTTTTGCAGAGGCGAAAACAATACGCGAAGAATTTTCTAAACATCATAATAATATTATGACATTAGTGTCCGCAGATACTGAACGTGACTAATGCCGAAGATAAAATTAAAAAAGCTTTTATGAACGCATATTTTTCAGCCAAGGCTATTATTTTTACTGATTTATTTGAATCGGAGATAAATGTAAACTAGATTATAAGTAACAGACATAATAATAACTCTCAAAATATTTCTTGTAACGTAAATTTACCAAAAATAGAATTAATAAAATTTTATGGAGATTATAAAAGTTTTCCAACTCTAAAGACATGTTTGACGCTTTAGTCCATAACAATGATTATTTAAAAGATATTGAAAAATTTTATTATTTAATGTCGTCCTTAAAAGGACAACCCCTTGCTCTGGTTCAATGTTCACCATTGATAGGATCTAATTATAACAGGGCCTATGAGAGTCTAGTTAAAAGATATACTAATATTCGTTTATTAGCAAATTCTTATTGGTCCGCTATTGAAGCTGCTCCTAAAATTGATCATTTAAATGCGCAAAATTTAAGAAAACTCTTAGATATATTTTCCGAAAACTTGTCGGCATTAAAAAATCTAGGATTTCCCACCGAAGAGTGGAACTTTATTTTAGTTAACATGTTGTTAAGAAAAATTGATGCTGACACGGCTAGGGCTTTTGAATTAACGCACAACTCTACTGAAGTTCCTAAATATATAGAACTTTTTGAATTTTTAAATAAACATTCTTTAGCACTAGATACTGTTTCGATTGCTTCACAAAAAGTTAAAAGGTCAGTAAACGTAACGAAAGATTCTTCGTTTACTAGCCGCAATAATTCAAAGCAATCATTTCTTACTAATACTAATAATTTAAATTGTAGTTTATGTGAACAATCTCATTTATTATATAATTGTCCTATATTTCTAAATAAAAACCCTTCTGATCGATATAACTATTGCAAAGGTCAATCTCTCACTTTGACAGGTTTTACCGGTAGAAAACAATCCTCGGTTTTGTTATCTACCGCATGGGTAGCAATTTGTGACAATAAGGGCATTTTTCAAAATTCTAGAGCTGTTTTAGATTCGGGTTCACAAACTTCACTTATATCAAAAAGATGTTTTAACCAGTTAGGGTTGAAAAAGTATCATCCTCCGGTTTCTCTACAGAGTCTAGGACAATCGCATACCGTTTCTCTCTTGGGTGGTGTAACATTCAATTTAAAACCTATATATAGTAACGATCCAGTTATAACTGTAGACGCTTTAATTTTAACAACAATTTGTGAAAGGTTACCTTCTGCAAATATTGATTCCTCTAATTGGCAACATATATTCAACTTAAAATTAGTGGACCCACTTTTTTACAATTCTAATAATGTTGATGTCTTGCTGGGTGCTGACATTAGATTAGTTGAAATTTTAAATTTTATAGTGACAACGTAAAAATTGTGCTCTACAGATAAAGTCATAATTAGTGGGAATTAGTGTATTGATAATTTAAAATGTACGTAGAAGTTGATACTGTGAAGTGTGCTGCATCTAACTCTAGCGTTTTATGAGAATTACTTGTGATTTTAGGAATTAATAACCGAAATTATTGTTAACCTATTGTTAACCTATCACCATCAAGGTGACATTAAAATATTTTCAAATGGCATTTGTTTGAAATTTTCTTTATGCCATTAAGTGCGCGCTTAAACTAAGAATACTCTTAAAAAAGAATCATAATTTTAGCGCCGATACTAACTGTGATATAAATTAAAAACGAGGTTTCGTTTATATACATTACATCCAGGTGAGTGATAAGATTTGATAGCGGTAAATGTAAAATTCCATACATAACTCTTTTGAAATTAAATAAGTGTTATTTATGAATAGTACGTACTGTGATAAGAAAAAAATTTCTCCTTTTGTTTGTTTTAAACACCGGCTGTAATCGGACATATCGAAATTTATTAAATCAACTCTAATACCGAAAATTTCAAGGTAACGAAGTGTTTTCGTATAAAACTTAATAAACAATCCACGTATTGAGCTGCATTAGCTAAACAAAAAGAAATACCATGTCCCTATTGTCCAAATCACCTAAAGGTCGAAAAAATAATTCGACTGTGTCTCATCCAGATATCTTGCTGCAGGAAGCAAAAGATGAAATTAAACGACTGCAAGATATTATTGCTGAAATGAATATAGAAATCAAGCTGCTTACTAAACAAAATTGTAATTTAAAAGATCAAATTTTTTTTTTTTTTTTTTTAATTTAAATTGCTATTTTACAATCTACTCATTAGTGAGTAATAAGTAAATAATATGACAAAGTAGGTAATAACATGAAGTGGGCACCATCCAGCGACGGGTCACCAAGATTCACTAAATGAGATCTTCAGGCCAGAGTCTGGTTAATCTTCTAACTTCAGGCTGTTGGGAATAGAGATCGGCAATGAGTTGATTAGGATGTTCCAGAGTGCGTGCTTTACTGTTGGCAGCTGAATTTCTGATAACTTCAGTGATGAAGGGAATTTGGAGATCTTTGTGTAGAGTTTGATTGTTCACGTACCAGGGAGCGTTAGCTATAGCACGGAGTGTTTTTGATTGGTAGGACTGGAGAATTTTGTGTTTGATGGTTTACTGCATCCCCACAGCTCAATTCCATAGGACCAAATAGGAGTAAGGATGACCTTGTAGAGGAGGAGCTTGTTTTCTATGGACAGTTGAGATTTGCGCCCAAGCAGCCAGTACATATTTTTAGTCTTTTATTAAGTTGTTGTCTTTTGCTTTGATGTGGGCTTTCCAGGTGAGTCGTTGGTCTAAGTGTAGACCAAGGTATTTTACTTCTGTTGACATGGGAATAGGTTGATCGTAGATGGTAACTTGAGGGCAGGTAGAATGTTTGGTAGTGAACGTAATTTGTGAGGATTTAGCACTATTTACTTTGATCCTCCAGCGATACAGCCAGCTTTGTAGAAGGTTTAGATGAAGCTGGATATTTTCAGAAGTCTGATTTGCGTCAGTGTCGGATGAGAGAATTGCTGTATCGTCAGCGAAGGTAGCGATAAGGGTATTGTCTGTTCTAGGTATGTCTTCAGTGTAAAGGATATAAAGAAAGGGACCGAGGACACTGCCCTGCGGAACGCCCGAGTGGATAGGATGATAATTTGACAATGCGCCATGGAACTGGACTTGGAAATATCGTTGGGTTAGGTAGGATTTAAGAAGAAGAAAGATTTGATGAGGGAGTTTGTTTTTGACTTTATAGAGCAAGCCGGAATGCCAAACTTTATCAAATGCTTGCTGTATGTCTAAAAAGACTGAGGCGCACATTCGTTTCCCCTCAAGGGTTTCCTTGATGTAGTTTACTAAGCGATGGCATTGTTGGATTGTAGAGTGGCCTTCCCGGAAGCCGAATTGGTGGGTAGGAAGTATCTCTTCAATTGGAGTTTCTTCTATGATTCGGTGGAGCAATAAACGTTCAAATATTTTAGAGAGAAGCGGCAGTAAGCTAATCGGCCGATATGAGGTAGCTTCTTGCGGGGTTTACCTGGCTTTGGAATTGTGGTTATTAGTGCAAGTTTCCATTGGGTAGGAAAGTGAGAAAGATTGAGCATACGATTGTAGATTGTGGCGATGAGCACTACAGCCTTCTTGGGAAGGTGCTTCAGAATATTTCCTGTGATGAGGTCATAGCCAGGCGCTTTAAAAGGGTTGGTAAGGTTAATTTGTCTGCGCACTTCCGTAGGGGAGATTGGTCTCAGGGGTAGAGAGAGTTGCCCGGGAGAGGTGAGATATTCCTCGATATCTGAGTCGAAGTTGATATCGTTGGAGTGTACGGGAGTGAATACTTGTTCAAAGTGTGCTCCAAAAGTATTAGCCTTTTCGACATTGGATCGAGCCCAACTTCCATCAGGCTTCCTTAAGGGTGGTATTGGTGTAATAGGCCGTTTGAACTTTTTGGTGGCTTTCCAGATGGTGTGATTCACAGGCGATAAGTTGGAGAGATAATAGTTAAATGTTGCGTTTCTGTTATCATCAATAGCTTTACTAAGCCTGTGGGTAGCAGCATTCAGAACAGTCTTATCGCGAGGGTTTCTGGATCGTTGCCATTTGGCGCGGGCTCTGCGTTTTACCCTTACAAGTTGCCTTATATGAAGGGGTATATTATGGATTTCGGTGCCATTTTTTGTACTACTGGAGTAGCTAGCCAAGCAGCCTCTTGTATGAGTGTTACAATGTATTCTACTGTGTCATCTATTTCACTACAGGTGTGCATTCGCTGTCTTAAGTTAATGGTGTCGTTAATATGGAGCTGGAATTGGTCCCAGTCTGTCTTGGCAGAGGATAACTTTGGTAATGGAGTTTTTCAAATAAGGGTTGTACTTAGAGTTATTATTATAGGGGAATGATCCGAACTCAGGTCAAAGTTGCTTTCTGTTTTGCTATGTACATCAGAAATGCCTTTGGTGATCGCGAAATCGAGCAGATCAGGAATTTTTCTATGGTCTGCTGGCCAATAAGTTGGTTCGCCAGTTGACAAGTAGCTTAGTTTGTTCTTCTGAATAGTATGAAACAGTGTTCTCCCCTTAGGTGATATAAGCCTGGATCCCCAGGCGGTGTGCTTGGCGTTCCAGTCTCCTGCCACTAAGAAGCGAGGATCGAGTGGGAGTAAGAGATCTTCAAATTCTTCGCTGGTGATGGCATGTCTAGGTGGACAATATATTGCTCCTACCGTCAGTGGCCAAGGAATAAGTTAATTTTGACTAGGGCACATTGGATTTTATTTGTTGAGAAGGCCGGTAATTGATAATGATCGATGGCTGATCTGATTATAATGGCAGCTCCAGCATGAGCAGTACCATCTGGATGATTAGCATAGTAGACGTTGTAGTGTGGTATTTTGATATTAGTGGTGAGTGTAGAATGGCTTTCTGATACGAGTAGTATGTCTATTTTGTTAAAATTTAGAAATAATATTCTTCGGAGATATGATTTTTAGTCCGTTTGAATTCCAAGCTGCAATTCTTACTGAGGTAGCCATTAATGCGTTATTTTGTTTATCACAGTGGTGAGCATGGACAGTATCATGCTGTTCTGATTGAGTAGTTGGGAAAACATATTTTGAATTCATTCAGGAAGGATGTGAGTTTGTCTGTAATGTCATCATTAGAGCTGGGTTTTCTACTCAAGATTTGGGAATAAGGAGCTGAATGTGGGTTGGGAATAGGTTGAGAGGGTTTGGAACGAATTGGTGAGTGGTTGATGGATGTGAAGGGTGTGAATTGGAGGTTGGCTGTTTAGGCAGATTTCTGTTTTTAGGTCTTTGTACACAGTACATCCTTTGTAATTGGCGGATGGTTTCCGTTACATAATACACACAAGGCTGGCGTGTCCCTGGTCTTTTGACAAGTTGTACTGGCATGAGGTCCCCACATTTGACACAGTTATAAGGTTTAGTGCAGTAGCTTTTGGAGTGTCCGTAGTTTTGACAGCGTGTGCATTGGATGATGTTGTTTTTAATACGTGGTGCTTCAACTCTGATTTTTGTATTTTGTAAGAATTCCACTTTATATATTTCTTTGTTATTCTGCTTAGGTTCAAGATCTATGAAAACAACGGTAATGGATCTTTGGTTACCCTATGTCGGATGTTTATTAGGTTTCGTACAGTATGACCTAATTTTGTAGCTCGTCTTTGATATCTTGGAGGAATAGAGTGGTGAAGATCACGTATAACTACCCTGTAGGCTCGGTCTTGCTTGACTTGATACGTGTGATGCACAATATTTTCATCGCGCAGATGAGTAATTAGTTTTCTGTACGCATCAATAGTTTTCGTATTTATTTTAACGGTATTATCTGATAACGATTTTGATCAAATTGAGGTAAATTTGAGTGAGAGTATATCAATGGAAGACTCGCTTCAAACTGAAAATTCTAAACTCGTTAGCCAACTATTCAACTTAAAGATGGAAAATAAAAATTTATTGAAAGATGTAGATAAATTAAAGAATAAGTTAAGTACCTTAACTCCTAGAGTTAAGACCATATTGGACGACAGTGATGTGCAAAACTACATCACACCTTCCAATAACTTCCCAAAACTAAATAATTCTAATACGGTGGACACTATTATCAAACCAATTAAGGTACAAACTAAAGACATAAGTACTAATACAAACAACAATAAAAATCCTATTAATTTTGAGACCGCAACACAAACTACCTTGTCAGTTAGTAATGCGGGTACGAATACCGATTATGAATTACCAAGACTAGAATCTGTAACACCCTCTCAAAGCGTAGACGTTACCACCGAAAAATTTGTAGAGATGAACAATATTTCACTATTTGACGAAATCTTAATGACGGAACAAAGATCTTTAACTGACAGTAAATCTGCAAACAAAACAGATGGTGCCATCAAGGCTCCTGGCTGACAGCCATGGTAGAAATCTTGTGAATATGTTGCGTGTTAGTCCATTACAGAAGTATTTCACCATAGAATCAATTTTTAAACCTAATGCAAAGCTTCATCAAGTTACTGAAAATATACCTGCGTTAATAAAGACGTATACAAAAAACGATTTCGTAATAATACTTGCTGGTTCCAATGACGTGGATTACACTTGCCTATATCCCAAAACAAAAACTATTCTAAATATTATTGAGCAGTGCACATCTGTAAATCTTTTGTTCTGTACGATACCATATCGTTATGACGAAATCTCACTAAATAATAATATTTATAAGTTAAACAAAAAGTTGGACTATATAATCAAATGTTGCACAACTAATAAAGTCGCTCTAATAGATATTAATCTCAAGTGCAATAGAACAAATTACACTCGACACGGAATGCATTTTAGACCATCGGGCAAAAGAAAAGTTACGAACACCATCACAAACTTTATTATTTATATGACGGATAATCACAGTTGCTTTACAAAAAACAATGTTAGCATATATCTAAACAAAGTACATAATGTGATTTCTGAAAGTAATAATGTAAATAAGCTTGTTACTTTCAACCAAACTGAAGTTACTGTAACAAAAAACTCTTCAAAGACTGTAATTGATATAAGTAGTGACAATAAAGAACGTAATGAATTTGGAAGTGCAGAGATTATGCAAGATAAACTCAGTAGCGACCGTGATGACAGTGAACATTACGAGGAGATTGATGAACAATCTTTTCAGTCAAATCGTTTATTAGAAATGGAAATGTAAAGCAGTGCTCTCTCTCAGTCATCCATTTAAACATTCAAAGCATAAGAAATAAAACGGATAATCTTTTGTTGTTATTTCATGATTTTTGTATTTTTGACGTTTTATGCATCGATGAGCATTGGCTGAGGGAAGAAGAGCTATTGCAGTTAACTATAGACAATGATAACTATGTAATTGCCACACATTTTTCACGAACACACAACAAGCATGGCGGAACTGTAATATTTATAAGAAAGGGCATCCAATTTGAAACAATTCCGGGAATAAGAGAGTTATCTGTGGAGATGCATTTTGAGATATGTGGTGTTAAATTAACTCATCACTCGTTATCAATAATTTCATTATACAGGCCTGATCGCGATAAACAAATTTTCCTCGATAATATGGAAAAGGCTTTATTCATAGTAAGTAATCACAAAAACTTAATCTTATGTGGAGATTTTAATGTTAACATTGCTCAAAATTCTCCACTGCTGAAACAATTATGTAATATATTTAGTACCTGCGGCTTACGCACAACAATCACAGCCCCTACCAGGGTATCAAATACTTCAAGCTCTTGTATTGACAACATTGTTACGAATCTACAACATACGCTGTACCACACTTTTAATGTGTCAATAGATTTTTCTGATCATCAGGCCCAAATGTTATTTATTAAATCGAACACTAAAAATAAAAGATTGTTTGCACGGAGGTACATAATTAATCAAAACAACTTAATTTCATTTAAGAATCATCTTAAAAAGGTAAAGTGGGATTTATTGCATTCTGAAAATCATGTTGACTTGTTTGTAACTCATTTTTTCAATATACTTCGACCAATATCCGCAAAATGCTTTCCCCTTAGGAAGCAGTACTTTACAAGTAGTAAAAAAAAACTGTGTTACTAAAGGGATTCGCAAATCTAGTAAAACGAAAAGAGAACTTTACCAAAAAATCCGGCAAAACCCCCAGCCAAACATAATTGCACATTACAAACTGTACACTAATGTTTTTAAAAAGGTTATTATAAACGCAAAAAAAATACATTCGAAAGGCGTTATTATGAATTCAACTAATACAGCTAAAGCAACTTGGCAATTGATTAATAATAACTTAAATAGGCGGATCCATAAACTTACTAACATATCGCTAAACATAGATAATAAAGTAATTGACAACCCCCAAGAAGTTGCGAATCAATTTAACGAATATTTCGCATCCTTAGCACGAGAAAATATAAAAATAATTCCTAAAAACTATGATTCTACAAGAGATTTTGCATCGCCACAGAATTCGTTCTTTTTGTCACCTGTAACAAAGAACGAACTGTATAATGTAGTAAGTAATCTAAATAAGACAAACGCATGTGGCTGCGATAATATACCTATTAAAATTTACCAAGAAGCTTTTGATCTTATACAGGAACCACTAACTTCATTAATAAACTTGATTTTCACTTCTGGGGTCTTTCCAAAGCACGGTAAAGTTGCGAAAATAAAGCCTTTACATAAATCCAAATCAAAAAAGGAGATCTATCAATATATCAATATATCAATTTTAAACTCTTTTTCAAAAATAGTTGAATCGGTTCTAAAAAACAGGTTGATGTCTTTCTTCGAATCCCATAATCTTTTCAATATGTCACAACACGGCTTTAGATCAAATAAGTCAACAACAACAGCCTTGCAAACTTTGTTAAGTTACAAGTGAAAAAATTCTCAGTTCGGGAGAAATAATAGAGGCCAAGTCAGAGTTAAGTTTAGTAGAATACGGGGTGCCCCAAGGCTCTATCCTTGGTCCCATACTTTTTATAATATTTATTAATGACCTACCAATTAATTTTACATCTCCGTGCAACGTCTTAATTTATGCAGACGACACTAACGTAACTGTTGCTTGTAAAAACGATGAGCTAGAAAATTATCTAATTAACATAATGAAAACCCTTGTAAACTGGTTTAATGCAAATAAACTTTTAATGAACGTGGACAAAACAAGAATTTTAATACATAGTAAAAACTGTTAGTTACTAACAGTTAGTATTAGAGTCCTAAAGTTTGAATCCAAAAACATCGAAACGTGTGATTCCTGTTGTTTCTTGGGGGTTACTTTAGATCGAAATCTTAATTGGCAGCATCACATAGAAAACTTAAAATTAATGTTGAACAAATCTATCTTTGCTCTGTCACGATGTAAAAATTTTTGTGACCAAAAAACTTTACTTCAAGTGTATTACTCACTGTTCGAAGCAAAGGTGAGGTACGGCGTTATCTTGTGGGGAAATGCAAACAACAAATTGATTAATGACATATTTAAGATACAAAAAAAGGCTCTTCGTACAATGTTTTCATTACGAAAACGAGACACATGCAAGCTGTTTTTTGAAAAACACTGCATTAAAACTATATATGCCCTATATATTCTGGAATGTCTGTGCTTTGTTTTTAAAAATAAATCGCAATTCTCTCTAAATTCCTATCATCACTCATATAACACGAGATTCAAAAACAACTTTACTTTAGCCGCATCAAACAATAGAGTACGTGACACCTCATATTTACAAATGGGTCTAAGATTCTACAACGCTCTTCCACAACATATAAAGTGTATCTTGATATACAAACATTTCAAACAAGAAGTTTCAAAAGTCCTCAATAAAAAGGCATTGTATTCATTGGATGATCCTTTTGTCAATGTTGCAGCATAGGTAACAGTATGTTCAGAGTTTTGTTAAAGAATTTAAATACCATTCTGTAATATCTATGTTTTATGTATCTGTACATTTCTATTATTGTAAGTATTGTGTATATTTTACGCCAAACGGCACACAAATAAATAAACAACAACAACAACATTTTTTCTAAAATTCTGTTAGAGGGTAGGTTTCTTGGTAAACCAGGAGAACCTGACGCATTACAAACTATTTTTGGTTATATTTTACTGGGAAAAATAAACCAAAGTCCTTTGCAAAAAATTAATACATTTTTCTGTTCTACCCTAGAAACGCCATTGGGATTAGCGCTTACAAAATTTTGAAACTTGAGAATGTTCCAGACATTTACACGCTCTCACAAACAGATAACTTGTGTGAAAACATATTTTCAGAAACTTGTCACCGAGACAAGTCCGGTCGCTATGTTGTTTCGTTACCTTTTTGTGAAAGTTCGCCTGTTTTTCCTGACATTCACGGATTAGCAGTTCAACGTTTTTTATCATTAGAACGCCGGTTATTAAAAAAATTAGATTGGTATAAGGAGTATTGTAAATTTATGCAAGAATATCGCGACCTAAATCACATGACGTTAGTTTCCGATAAAATTGTTCCGAGTTTTAGTTACTATATACCTCACACGCAATAGTAAAACCGGATAGTTTAAGTACCAAACTTAGAGTGGTATTTGACGCATCGGCTAAACTTCCCGGCCAAAAATCTTTAAATGAGTGTCTCTTGGTTGGTGCTAAGTTGCAAACCGATATTACTACAATTTCGCGTTCATAAAGTTTGTTTTACCGCAGATATTCGTCAAATGTATAGACAAATATTAATTTCATCCCAAGATTGTGATTGTCAACGCATTATTTGGAGATTTTCGCCCGATGAACCTTTGCAAGAGTATTGTTTAAATACGGTAACCTATGGCGTTAACACTGCACCATTTCCTGCATTACGCACATTACGCCAATTAGTTTTAGATGAAGGTAATAGTTTTCCGCTTGCCGCAATCGCCTTAAAAAATAATACTTATACTGATGACATAGTTACAGGTTCTTCTTCAATTGAAGACGCTATTCTACTTCGGGATGAATTAATTTCGCTACTAAACAGAGGTTGTTTTGAATTGCATAAGTGGTGTTGCAATGACCCATCCCTACTTACAGTATTTCCAGAATCGCATCTTTGTATGAATCCGCTTTCTCTAAACCTTGAATCTGAGTCACTTAAAGTATTAGGCTTACATTGGAACCCGCTCCAAGATACTTTAGTTTTTACCGCTAAACCGATAGAGCACCTTTGCAGCAAACGTCATATTTTATCAGAACTCGCGAAAGTTTTTGATCCGCTAGATATTTTAGCACCGATAACATTTTTCACCAAACACCTGATCCACCGACTATGGACGCTGGTTTGGATTGGGATGCCCAACCTCCAGAGGATATTTTGAGAGTATGGAATCAATACAAAACTGAACTACCTTTGCTTTCAAATATTCGTTTACCTCGACGCCTTGTATATGACAAATATTCTTCTATTGAACTTCACTCCTTTTGCGACGCTTCTGGAAAAGGTTTCAGTTCTGTGGTTTTCTTTCGTGTGTGTGATTGAAAGGGGATTTGGACAACGTTTTTTGTTTGCGCTAAATCAAAGGTCTCGCCCTTAAAGCGTATAACAATTCCACGCTTGGAACTTTGCGGTGCTGTTTCGTTGTCTAAGCTCGTATCCTTTGTGTTAAACACATACAAATCTATTTTCGTATATAATCGCATATTTGCTTGGTCAGATTCTCATTGCTTGGATAAAATCTTCGCCGCAAAGGTGGAAAACTTTTGTTTCCAACCGCGTTTCATTAATACAGGAAATTATTCCTCCTTCTTCTTGCTTTTATATAGATTCTGAACAAAACGCCGCAGATCCTGCTTCACGTGGATTATTTCCTTCTGAAATAATAAATCATTCTTTATGGTTCCAAGGTCCAAATTTTTTGCGTTCGCCAGAGGAGCAATGGCCTATTTTTAATCTTCAACCGAAATCTCCTAATATAACAGGCGAAGAACGCAAATTAACATTAGTCAGTTTCAATCATGATCCAACCAATAACTTTCTTGATGATCTTTTAAGTAATCATTCTTCTCTTGCTAGTATACAACGTATTCTAGCTTATATTTTACGATTTATACATAACACAAAAAACGCTAACCAAAACCAAATGTCTGAATGGATTACAAGCCAAGAATTACATAAATCTCTGTTACTGTTAGTAAAGCATACACAAGGTTTAGAATTTTCTAGTGAGTTACAAGGTCCAAAATTGTCTAAACCTTTTAAAAGGCTTAACGCATTTTTGGATCCTGAAGAAATATTAAGTTGGTGGCAAATTTCTTATGATAGAAAACATCCAATTCTTTTGACCCGACATAGTAGATTAACTGTGTTAATTATTGAGCATTTTCACAAAAAATATTTAAACGCAGGTTTGCGTACAACTCAATTTTTATTGTTTCAACAATTTTGGATATTATCTCCTAAACGCACCATTACATCAGTGTTATCAAAATGCCTAAAATGTTGGAGAATGCATCCTACCCCTTATCAACCTTTTTCTCATGTCGGTGTAGATTACGGCGGTCCGCTCTTTATTACTATGAGTCGTCATCGTGGCTCAAAATCTCTAAAATCTTATATGTGCATTTTTGTCTGCTGTGCCTCTAAGGCTGTGCATTTTGAGTTGGCGTCAGATTTGACGACTGACGCATTTTTGGCTGCACTAGAAAGATTGGTAGCGTGCCGGGGGAGTGTCTCATGCATTTTCTCCGACTGTGGCACTAATTTTGTCGGTGCCTCAAATGAATTGCAAAGGTTAATGCAAAACGCCGCCATTGTAGAAGCCATCGAATGGAAATTTAATGCGCCTTCTGCACCTCACTGGGGCGGGTTGTGGGAGGCCGGAATAAAATCTATTAAAACTCATATTATCCGCGTTATTGGTCAACAGATTTTATCTTATGAAGAATTGTATACCTTAATAAAATACTTATCTTTTTTGGGATTTTTTAATGGTGTACTTTAAATTATACAATCTAAACGTTTCGATAACACTTACAGTTATCTTCGTCAGTAGTAATGTTAGTTAAAAATTGTTAAAGATGTAGTAAACAATTTTGTCAAATTTGAAAAATTCAAACATAAACATAAGCCTGCTATTAATATAACAGTTTGAGAAACGTATAAGCCAACTATAAAATTGTAGTAAAGAATAACTAGGTCATTAAAATTAAATATTGTTAAACTGCCTCAAAGATGACAAACCAGAACACTCTCTACGGCGAAAGCTAACAATGAAATTTGCCAGCCAAAAACACATTTAACAAAATTTAATCGAGTTATGATGTAAGTGTAAAGTTGTGAAAACTTCAATTTTAAAATGATAGAAGCATTCACAAATCCAAACATTACATCAAAAATAACCCAGTTAAATCTAACAAAGAGATATCTTTATCAATAATTGGAAGTGTTATTAACAATGAAAAGCACAATGCAGAACGTTCTTTGTAATTTTTAATTTCAATTTAATTTCAACTACTTATGTTAAATTATAGTGCTGTGGAAATTTAACATATAATTGATAAAGCATTTGCTTCAAGGTCTAGGAAAAACACAGCAAAAACCTAGACATACCAAAAGTTGAAAACAAATTAAAATCAAGGCGTATCATTATGCTCTTTTTAATTATAAGATGCCAAAACCTATTTAAACGGAGATTTTCTTCTTGTCTATTAAAATTATTCGGGTGTTTATATATTTCAATAGCTTCACGTTGCAAACGAACATAATAATGGGTTTGTCTTGACAATATTTTCATATTGTCAAATTGAATGTCATGATTTAAATTATTCAGGGCATGGTCAGCCACAGCAGACCTCTCTGGTTGACCCAATCTACAAAATCTCATATGTTCTTTGCGTCTTGTATCAAAGCTACGTTTTGTGGTCCCGATGTATACTTTTCCACATGAACAAGATAACTTATACACTCCGGAAGATGATAAAGGGTTTGACACATCTTTAGGTGATCTTAAATGTTCTTTAATTTTTCTTGTAGGTTTAAAAATAGTCCTAATGCCATGTTTGATTAGGATTTTTCAATTCTATTTGTAACATTAGCTATAAAAGGAAGAAAAGCAGTACCAACATTAAGAACTGGTTTTTCTTTAAGGTTACGCCTAGAAGGTGTAATAACATTATTAATATCTGTAAGTGAATATCCATTATCTTGTAAGGATTTTCTTAAATATTTATATTCATCATTCAAAAATTCAGGGTCACAAATTCGTTTTGCTCGATCTACTAAAGATTTAATTACACTAATTTTTGACGTGGATGGTGGTTGGATAATTTATGAAGGTATCTATCAGTGTGTGTCGGCTTTCTGTAAACCTTAAAAGATAGTGAATTATTATTTTTAGATATTAATATGTCAAGAAATGGTAAACTTCCATTAGTTTCTTTTCCATGGTAAACTGAATACTAGGATGTATACCATTTATAAAAACCAAAACTCATGCAGTGCTTCTTCTCCATGTCTCCAAATAACAAATGTGTCATCTACATATCTATACCAAACTGAAGGTTTTTAGGTGTATTTTGTAACGTTAATGTTTCAAATTTTTCCATATAAAAATTAGCTATAACAGGACTAAGGGACTACCCATTGCTACACCTTCAATCTGTTCATAAAATTTATTATTCCACTGAAAATAAGTTGTAGTAAGACAGTGCTGAAAAAGAATGGTTATGTCCTTTGGAAAAAGATGATCTATGTATTCAATAGTTTCTTTTAGAGGTACTTTTGTAAAAAGTGAAATAACATCAAAACTGACCATTATATCACCCTCTTCAATTTTGAAACTATGCATTTTTTCAACAAAGTCGGCAGAATTTTTAATGTAATGGGGTGTTTTTCCTATATGAGGTTGTAATAACAATGTAAGATGTTTTGCAAGGTGATATGTAGGAGAACCAATTGCACTAACAATAGGCCTTAAAGGAATATTAGGTTTATGAATTTTATACAAACAACAAAATAATAGACCATCTATTGATTGTAGAAAAACAGTTATAAACCTTTCTGATAATGTTGTTTCAGATTATGCTATTGAAGCGCTTTCTAAAGGAGGAAATTTTGCGATAACACCAAGAGTAATACCTTTTGAAGATATAATTTCCAACATCGAAAACTCCATTAGATTATTACCTTTTGATGCTGCTAATGAAGTTAGATATAACACCGTTAACATATTACGTAAAACAAAACCTCCAAAGAGCAACTTATCCTTTCGTCAACGACATGCTTTACTTGATCTTAAACGCAATGAAAATATTATAATATTAAAATCAGATAAAGGTAATGCAACTGTTATATTAAATATGAACGATTATAACACTAAGATAGAACAATTGTTGGGACCAGAAACTTATCATGAAATACCGAAAGATCCAACAAAAAAGTTTCTTTTAAAAACTAAAGAGCTGATTAAATTATCATCTATTCCTGAAGAAATAAAGAAGAAACTATCTAACTCTGAAGCTATTTCACCAAAACTATATGGTTTACCAAAAATTCATAAACCTAATATTCCTTTAAGGCCTATTGTTAGTGCAATTGGTTCTCCTACATATCACCTTGCAAAACATCTTACATTGTTATTACAACCTCATATAGGAAAAACACCCCATTACATTAAAAATTCTGCCGACTTTGTTGAAAAAATGCATAGTTTCAAAATTGAAGAGGGTGATATAATGGTCAGTTTTGATGTTATTTCACTTTTACAAAAGTACCTCTAAAAGAAACTATTGAATACATAGATCATCTTTTTCCAAAGGACATAACCATTCTTTTCAGCACTGTCTTACTACAACTTATTTTCAGTGGAATAATAAATTTTATGAACAGATTGAAGGTGTAGCAATGGGTAGTCCCCTTAGTCCTGTTATAGCTAATTTTATATGGAAAAATTTGAAACATTAACGTTACAAAATACACCTAAAAACCTTCAGTTTGGTATAGATATGTAGATGACACATTTGTTATTTGGAGACATGGAGAAGAAGCACTGCATGAGTTTTTGGTTTTATAAATGGTATACATCCTAGTATTCAGTTTACCATGGAAAAGAAACTAATGGAAGTTTACCATTTCTTGACATATTAATATCTAAAAATAATAATTCACTATCTTTTAAGGTTTACAGAAAGCCGACACACACTGATAGATACCTTCATAAATTATCCAACCACCATCCACGTCAAAAAATTAGTGTAATTAAATCTTTAGTAGATCGAGCAAAACGAATTTGTGACCCTGAATTTTGAATGATGAATATAAATATTTAAGAAAATCCTTACAAGATAATGGATATTCACTTACAGATATTAATAATGTTATTACACCTTCTAGGCGTAACCTTAAAGAAAACCAGTTCTTAATGTTGGTACTGCTTTTCTTCCTTTTATAGCTAATGTTACAAATAGAATTGAAAAATCCTAATCAAACATGGCATTAGGACTATTTTTAAACCTACAAGAAAAATTAAAGAACATTTAAGATCACCTAAAGATGTGTCAAACCCTTTATCATCTTCCGGAGTGTATAAGTTATCTTGTTCATGTGGAAAAGTATACATCGGGACCACAAAACGTAGCTTTGATACAAGACGCAAAGAACATATGAGATTTTGTAGATTGGGTCAACCAGAGAGGTCTGCTGTGGCTGACCATGCCCTGAATAATTTAAATCATGACATTCAATTTGACAATATGAAAATATTGTCAAGACAAACCCATTATTATGTTCGTTTGCAACGTGAAGCTATTGAAATATATAAACACCCGAATAATTTTAATAGACAAGAAGAAAATCTCCGTTTAAATAGGTTTTGGCATCTTATAATTAAAAAGAGCATAATGATACGCCTTGATTTTAATTTGTTTTCAACTTTTGGTATGTCTAGGTTTTTGCTGTGTTTTTCCTAGACCTTGAAGCAAATGCTTTATCAATTATATGTTAAATTTCCACAGCACTATAATTTAACATAAGTAGTTGAAATTAAATTGAAATTAAAAATTACAAAGAACGTTCTGCATTGTGCTTTTCATTGTTAATAACACTTCCAATTATTGATAAAGATATCTCTTTGTTAGATTTAACTGGGTTATTTTTGATGTAATGTTTGGATTTGTGAATGCTTCTATCATTTTAAAATTGAAGTTTTTCACAACTTTACACTTACATCATAACTCGATTAAATTTTGTTAAATGTGTTTTTGGCTGGCAAATTTCATTGTTAGCTTTCGCCGTAGAGAGTGTTCTGGTTTGTCATCTTTGAGGCAGTTTAACAATATTTAATTTTAATGACCTAGTTATTCTTTACTACAATTTTATAGTTGGCTTATACGTTTCTCAAACTGTTATATTAATAGCAGGCTTATGTTTATGTTTGAATTTTTCAAATTTGACAAAATTGTTTACTACATCTTTAACAATTTTTAACTAACATTACTACTGACGAAGATAACTGTAAGTGTTATCGAAACGTTTAGATTGTATAATTTAAAGTACACCATTAAAAAATCCCAAAAAAGATAAGTATTTTATTATGAGTGTTAATGGTGAAAGTTTACATTTTCAAATTGTATACCTTGTTAGTTCAAATAGAAAGCGTACTAAATTCAAGACCTTTAACACATTGAAGTTCAGAATGATTTCAATGTATTAACGCCCGGTCATTTTGTTACTATGGAACCACTGACTACCGTACCGGATGATGATCTTTCACAGACACCTGTGAATCGCTTAACACGCTGGCAATTGCTCCAAAGTATTAAATCGCCCCCTTGTCAAACTGTGCCCGCTATCATTACGCGAATAATTTCTTTATTTTTTATATTTTCGCTCTTTCAAAAAAAAAATTTTTTTTTGGGTTTTAGTTAAAATTCTTTGAATAAATACTTGTTTATTATTTTCTTTTTTTATCTTTATCTATGTTTCAAAAAGAAAAAAAATGCTTGGTTTTCACTCGCATTTTTCGCCCGGGAGCATGTTATGAATCCGATAAGTTTCCTATTTTGTACATTTACCACTTATATTTAAATTTATAAGTATTGTCGCAAATGTTAATTCCTTCTGCGCAAGTTCTAAGAGCTTTGTTTGGGGAACGGGCGCGGAGGTAGCGCTGGCTTCGAGCTCGTGCAATAAGGGTAAGTCACACACGTTCAACCCTGTTCTTCATAATATTCATACTAATGTACATAAAACATAGACAGTCCATCTTTTCTCTTAATCAATAAACCCCCTTTTCTCTATCTAAGCGTAACACTTTAAAATAGCCTTGAAAATGTTCGTAAATGTTAGTAACCTATAAAAATGGGGTGCAAGTTATGTAATGTTTATATCATATTTAACTCGAACTCTTAAAGTATTTACTACCTTCATTATTCTGAAAGAAATCGAGTTTCAGAAAACTAAAGAAAAACAGTATAATACATTCATATAAAAAGTGAAAAAGCTTAATATTTTTGTAACAGCATTTGATAATTTAAATGATACTAAGATAGTAAATAGTATAGCTATAGGCATCCTGCACAACATAGAAAAATTACATGTGTAAGTAAATGGTAGCATTATAGAAAAATTTATCCAAGCGTGAGAGAGAACAATAATGGTTCAAATCCTGGCTAACATTCGTTTCTTGGCTAAATGGCTCATTTCATAGGGAAGGCGTGGCTAGGTTAATAACTTGGGCTAGACGAGGGTTCATTCTTGGTTATGGGCAACTCAACTAAATGGATGGATAACGGCTAAGAGGAGAATTTGTTTCTCTGTTAAAGTAAAGGGGGTTCTAGTCTCTGACAGGTGTGTTTTCTCTGCAAGAGTTGGTTTGTACGCAGACTAAGGTTCTTCCATACTGAAGTAGAGGAGTTACGTCGTGTAAGTGTAAGAGCTGGTTCATATTTTGATTAAGATGGGAATTTGTTGCTCAGCCAAAGAAGATCTCGATACAACTACATTAAAAAAAGGGTAGGTTTATATACAGGAAAGGGTGTGCTTAATGGCTAAAGAAAGAGGTCCTTAACTTGGTGTCACTCCACTAAAAAGAATTGGTTCATACCTTGACTAATGTGAGAGTTTGCTTATGCACTAAAGTAGAGAGGAAACGTCCCAATGTGACTCCACTAAAAGTTGGTTCAAGTATTGGGTAAAAAAAATCTCAAAAATGTATGTCTCATGTCTAGGCAGCTTACAAGTTACATACAATCGGATAAAAGAAATATATATATATATATATATATATATATATATATATATATATATATATATATATGACGTCATAGATTAACAAACAAGTAGGTAATGGACACTAGTTGAAAAGGAGAAATGTCCTACTCGCAATCGTTTACACATGTGAGCAAAAACTTTCAACAGAAGGAATAACCTAAAATTAGGTAGATGATAAACGTGTGTCCGCTAATGGAAAAATAAGAATTATCCCTCTATAATTAAGATAATGCACAAGTAAAAAACCTGCAAATAGAACGTCTATTTATACACCCTGTGCACTCGGTTATATGTAATCTGTGTACTAATGCTTATAACTGTTTCCTGTACACCTTGTACAACGTGTTACCTGTTTTATGTACACCCATGACTCATTACTCCCTTGAATACCTTAACGAAAAAACTTACCCATGACTCATCAATTTCCAAGAAACAAATGGTGACTCATTTATCTAAAAATAGAACCAAACGAGATAGGTTCTTGGAAACGTATCAATCTCAAGTACAGCTGGATCTTGTAAGTTAAACTGGTGAATAAAATAGATCCATGATAATGTATGTTGTAACTATTAGGAAACATTCAAAAATCATTCAAAAAGATGATAGCTAGGGTCAGTTCTTACGATCACATTAAAATATATGGCGAGTCAGCCTGTACTAATACGAATCCGAGTTACAGAAATTGCTTATACAAAACGGAATGCGGTTGAATTGAAGTGGAACTCTGTACAAATTTGTGCACTAAATCAAAGTGGTACCCTGATTAAAAAATTGAGATACCAATCCACGTGTGGAATGCGAAAAAATTTTCTCAAATGCTAGTTAAAAAAAGAGAAATGTCCTGCTCACAACTGGTTAATCAAAAAGAAAAGGTAAGACAATGAAAAATTACCCAAAAATTAAGGTTGTGAAAGAAACTGAACGTGTAGAGAACATTATGATAAAGCAATAGGATTTCCCAATACAAATGATTAGGGAAAGAGGTCTAAAAATAATACCAGGCGTGAGATCTCAATGTACTAACAAAGAGTAATGGTAAATAAGAGGTCAGAACAATGGGTAACATAGTTGCATAATAGAGATCATATCCAATTCATCATCTGAAACATATATTGCAAGATGCAATCTGATCGCTAAAAAACTACATTAAGGTTCTCTTAAAGTTATACAAAAATTCTGCTAAATGCATGAATGATTGATTTCTTCAAGGTTCTAAACAAAAGAGACGAACCCATGAGTCACCAAGCTCACAGATTAGTTCAACAACATGAATTCATCAGGATTAAATGAAACTATAGTCAAAGAGCCATACAGGTTCTTTTTTGAAAATTGACGTCATGGGTAAAATTCTTGGTTAAGATATTCAAAGGATGAATGAGTCATGGATATACATAAACCAGGTAACACGTTGTACAGGGTGTACAGAGAACAGCTAACAGGTTGTACAGTGTGTACAGAGAAAATTTGACAGGATGTACAAATAGGTATTCTGTTTATAGGTTGTTTACTTGAGTATTGTCCGAGCTATAGACCGAAATGATCGTTTTATCCTTATTTTTCATTAGTGGAGGCACGCTTAATTTAGATATCCATCATTTGAGATCATTTTCCGTTGGCAGTTTTCCTCGTGATTAAGAGTAGGGAAGTTTTAGTTTTTAACAAGCGTCATTTACCTAATTGCTATTTGTTTGTCTATGACGTCATATGCGTGAATTTAATTTTATCCGACAGATTGCGAGCTGTCCAGAAATGAGTCACGCATTTCTTTAAACAATTTCGTTTCCAGGATTAACTTTAGTTTAATGAGTCATGTGTTGTTTCTGGGCTAAGAGATCAATGGATTAATGGAATGGATTGCGCACGCGTTTTTTTCCTGCTAGTGAGTTTGATTCCCAAGTAAAAACCAATCGCTTTTTCGAGAACAATACCCAGAGCCTTAATCAGCTTTGCTTTAGTTGGGTTGCACTTATTCGAGATAAGAACCTCTGTTAGCTGCAATACACGCGCCCTCATCTTAGACGAGATGTAAACAGCTGTTGTCTGGGATAAGAACCCCTTTTGGCTCCCTTTCAACAAACCTAAGTTTGCACATGAACCAGCCGGTTTTGGTAGAGTTGCACTGAGATACAAACCCTTCTACTTTAGCTGAGATGTAATTTCCCACCTTAGCCAAGATATGAAGCAAACCTTCCTTAACATTGGTATACAAAGAACAGAATAACAGGGTCTACACATGACAGAATAGCAAGATAACACGGTATGTATAGAACAGGATAGCAGGGTATGCATATAGATGCTCTGTAGGCTGGTTAATTTTGCCATTATAATTGTATACCTAAGCGATCATTCTGTAATTATATTTCCGTTTAACAGAGATGCACTTATCTTAAGTTATCCTTCATTTCAGAGTTGTCTGTTTTTACTCATGTATAAACAATTGTGAGTAGTACATTTCTCCTTTTTAAGTAGCATTTTTTTTACCGTCATATGACGTCATAGGCTCATGTATTTACAAATCTATTTTTAACCGCAGGTTATGACTTAAAGTCTAGACATGGTTCACACTCTTTTCAGGTTCCTTAGGTAATTGTATAATTGGTTTTAATTTTTAGATCTTGGGTTTGTTTCTTGGCTAAGGCCTTGAAGTAGTCATGCAAAGGAAAGGAAAGGAAAGGTCATGTATTTCATTCCCTCCCCAAGGGGGAGGGCGGGCTGTTTGAGATTTACAAGCTCCGTCAGCCACAATCACGGGTTCCCAGCATACACACATACACTATGTATATATGCATGTTAGGATTAATGATGGGTGTGGTGAGGATCGGAAGAAACGGAGGTAGGGTTCTGAGGGGGAAAATACTACCCCAGCATTCGCCTAAGTAGCCGCACATTTTGTGCGTGTATGCAATGACCATGCCGCTACAAGTATATGAGGAAAATCCCGCTGAAAAAACCTCATACAAGGTAGACGGTAACGGAATCGAACCCATTACCTCCCGCATATCGTAATTCCACTACGCTACTAGCTCGGTACAATTCAGACTAGAAATCTGATACAGACTTAGTCATGCAAGGAACATTAATCCGAGGTAAGCTTGTACTAGCCTTTTAGCCGAGTTACGTGTTGCATGTAAATGTCCACGTTGTATCAGAACTTGCACTACCAGAGGGTTAACTAGTATCTTCGAAAATAGTCTATTGTCGTGCCGATAGACACGGTGCGGATACAACGACAAAATTTAAACTAAACGTTAGAGCAAATAAGGCGCCAGTTAGAATTTACAAAAGAGCATCCCTAATTATTACAGTAACACTAATCACTTTTCTAGCTGAGTAAAAAGTTTGATTAGTAAGGTCTGGACAGTACATAAAAGAAACACCACGAGTCAGTCCAAAGACTTAATATATTCTTCACATTTAAATTAATTTGAAATATAACGGATTTGATTCGAAGGAACCCAAAGTTTTATAAATTAAAATATGATTGGTTATGTTAACTTATAACAATACAGGCTTTAGACAAAATGTTTAACCGAACAAGGAAATACTAAATATACCCAGTACTTGTATCATATGCACGTTTAAAATTGTTGAGGCTAAATAACCTTAATTAAAATGAATGTGCAATACTATTTCCTCTTTTCGAAAAAGAGGACAACTGACATTAAATGTAATAGCATTAATTATTTCAGCCTTGAAAGTTTGTTTACTCAATTAAATTAAAATATCAATGACTGGAGTAAATTTAGAGGATGGAGCCTTTTGCCTACTATGCAGTAAAACATTAAATTAGCTATCGTTAGCACATAATACATATGTACAGTAAGCATTAAATTTCAATCTAACCAAGCAATTTGTTTGTAGAGATAAAAATTGTCTATGAGACAACACAGATCTAACTAGCTGTCCTAACATAAAAAGTGTCAATATTTAATTAGTAAAGCTAATCATTCAGTATTTAAACTGTAATTTACAGGTTCTATATAGATGCAGAGCATACACACTATTGCATAGGCCACGCACAAGGCATATATGTAGAGAAACACAATTTTCAAACAAGTAAATTTAGCTATAAGGTCAATGGTGCACTGAAATGTCTGCCACGATAGACAAATGCTTCTAATCAACTATGTGCATTAATGGTAAAACAATCAAGATCGAACGCATTCACCTGTATAGAGATTTTTTGCAAAACCACAAGGAACAGTCACCATTAAACGTAATGAAGCTCTTGTATGCAGAATTGACATTGTCTAAAAGCACATATAAAGAGAATTAATTGTACAAGTGAGTAATTACAGTGTTAAATTTTAGCACCATTGAAGTAAGGTTTATCTGTAGATCAATGTATTGAATTTGTTACGTTTGGATCTGGAAGCATTAAGGGAAAGACAACACAGAAAAACATCTGCGCATAACGGAAAGAATTATATTTTGAACGCTTTTTTTTATAAAATCTGACACTAGTGCAATACCTTGTCGATCTGATAAATGTATGGAGAATGTCAATGTGTTTTACGGGGTTCAAAGCTTGATTCTTAGGCATCATAAACATGTCGACAAAAGTTAGGTTATGTCGGAATGTTCAACTACTGCTACAGAAAGTTCAGGTGGTTTGCACAGCGCCAAAAAGCAAACATCCCAAGGGTACGCACGCGTACTCTTACCGTATTCCTTTTCATAACGGCAATCTATATGTTGTAGACAAATGTAATGAAGAAATACACAGGAAAAGTGAAAGGGAGTTGCGATTTACGGAGAAAATACTAGAAAACGTATCGGAAAAGGCGAAAGCAAGCGTGCTGTTGCGCAGTCGTTGGAGGTAAGTGAGCGCACGCTGCGAAAGCGTTTGCGTGAGGTAACAAAATTTAAAATAATTTTTAGCTGGGTTCTAAAAATTTCTTACTTTATAGCTAGGGAACAGTTCCCACGTCCCTAGGAAGATACAAAAAATATTTACTGAAGCACAAGAATATTATCTGACGGGGCATATTCAGGAATTAGAGAAAAGATTATGTGGATTACGACAGAAAGATGTAATGTCGCTTCCTATCAATTTACCTAGTTAAATAAAATTCCTCATCGATTCAGTAGCGAAACAAAACTAGCTGGAAAACACTGGGTTAAAAACTGTCACTGCGTGCCCCAGAAAAATGTAGCCTACCTGGAGCAATTGGCTGTGACAAAGTACAGAGTGAAAGATTCTTCCAAAATTTACGAAATATAACATTGAATCTTATCGATTATTTAACATGGACGAAACCGGGATGAACACTGTTCCCAGCAAGATATCAAAAGTTTTTGCTTCAAATGTAAAAAATCGTGTCTAGAATAGTCTCAGCCGAAAGGGGACAGCTCATCACGTCTGTTTGTTCCATGAATGCCTCGGGAATTTGTGTACCTCCAGCTATATATAATATTTCCTCGTAAGAGTATGAAGGAAGAACTGTTCTATGGAGCACCACCGGGAACATTAAAATTAATATCTGAGTCGGGATACATAAACACTGGCCTCTCTTTAGAGTGGCTGCGCCACTTCTGTGAACGTGTAAAACCTTCCGAACCAGATCCAGTCTATAGTAATGGTAACCTTGCCACTTCATGCAACACATAAGTTACAGCCCCTAGATAAGGTATATTTTTCACCGTTAAAAAATTCCTTTTCTTCGAAATGGGATAAATGGTTGCTAAACAATCGTGGCAACCTATTACACAGAAACAAATGGCATCCCTGTTAGCTCCGTTTATTCTCGGACTGCTACTGTAGCAATATGTCACAAGAAATTTGAAGCGGCTTGGTTATATCCTTGTAATCCGAAAATTTTGCACCCTCGCACGTGACAGATCTGGTTCAAAATAGCACAGTGAGTAACGCAGAAGACGAAGTTGTGAATAAGGGTAAAAAAAGGACGATAAATAAATCCGGGGACGAAGAGGCAAATGTGGCCCAAGGAGGCTCAGTGAACGAACATGCACATGGGTATGATGATACGCCATTAAGTGTTTTTTGTAGCGACAGCAACACAACCACACAGAATAAACAAAATAAATGCTCAGCAATGGAAGTCGAGAATATAAACAACAGGACACCAGAACGTACAATTTTAATAAATGATAATCGAGAACATCAAAATGTTACCAGAAACCTCACAGGTAGCGAAGACGTTTCCTTTACTAATTTGAATAGTATTGACATTTTACATCCTCCTGAAGATGACGTCATTGATTCATCTTCTAGAGCTAAGGATCGTAGTGTTCCTCTAGATGATCCTATTCCAGATCCGTCCTCTGGAGTGACACCTACTAGGGATGACCCATTGGCAGTTGCCACTGAAGGCCTTTGTAATCCTCAGAATAACACACCGCAGATGATCTTGTCTATGCCTAGAGCTCTCACGTTCAGCAACGTAGAAAAGTTGCTAAGAAATCAGAGAACCTAACATCAACTCTCTATAAAGATGAGTTAACCCAAACAGTGGAACAGAGGAATGTGACGAACCAGGTTTTCACGAAATTAAGGAAGGCAGCTGCAAAAACGTCAGCTCTCAAAGAGACAGCTACAAGAAAAAACCATCTGCTACAGATGCTTCTGAGGATAATACCATCTGCCCAGGATGTCATGAGCATTACAGCACTTCTTAGTGGATTCCATGTGAAGTTTGTGCAGATTGATGGCACGAGGACTGCTCTAATTACTTTGTTAAGTATCGTTTCAGATTCTTAGAAAAAAGTATTCATTTATTTACACATTTATAACAGAATATATATGTTTATTTCATATTTACAGGAAGTTTTTTACGTTTATTTTACAGAATACATTTACTTTTGTTGGTTGACACTGTTATTTTTCATAAAAACTTTTAAAAAACAATGTACCAACATTGAACAACGACTTACAAAGCATCATTATGTAATAACAGCGTGTCTCTAACAAATCATACAAACATTCTATGTTGTTGTACAGCATGTCTTGTTCATAAGAGCTGTTTAAATTCAACTGGTATACTACTAGGTCGACCGCTAATGATGGCTCAGCTATTGAGATGCGATCGGTGTTTTGTTAATTTTGTGTGAGTATTTTGTTTGTTATAGTTTTTGTAATCTCCGAAATTGTTTATATATAATATATGTATATATATATATATATATATATATATATATATATATGAAGTTGGGGTTCTGGTGGGTTCGGTCTCCCGGTGTTGAAGTTCAAGTTGGCAGTAGTTGTATCTTGATTTTCTTGGACGATACCCTGGTTATTGGTCGTTCTGATGATACTTTCACTTTCACTATATATATATATATATATATATATATATATATATATATATATATATATATATATATATATAATAGTCTGACAATTTCAAAACTTATCAAGTTGCTTGAAGTTGCTTTAATTACGATTTGGGTCGAGGTTAATTTATTTGTGAGGCTTAATTTACCTAACAGTTATGTAAAATGTGACAACGTTGTTATTATTTAGCAACATAATTTAGTAGATTCCAACAATTCCAAAATTTGTAAACCGCAAAGCTACGTTAGCGCAGTAGGTACGCCATTCACTTCGCAAGATGTTCGCTTACTCGGTACGTAAAAATCTGAACTTTCAATAGATACCTCGTATAATTCACTTTTAGTGTAAACAAATAATGCGGTGAACAGTAATTAAAAAGGAAAGTTGTATTCTTTATCATTCAACGCGATAAACATAAAATAAACGCTGTTAAATTTTGCAATGTCTTATCCAAAAGAAATCTAATGTCAAGCCAACGTTCATCAATGTAACCAAAATAAAAAAAATTATTACAGGAATCTTTAGTGCCCTTTGAGTAACTTTGTACATACATACAAAAAGGGACATGGCAAAACTTTGTACAACCCTAACTAAGGTTTGAGTGCAGAATAATCAAATGTAGAATGCTCAATTTCCTAAAAAGGTCCCCTATCGCCATCAATCTTATAGCGCTCATTCGAAATTAACCACTCTTAAAGGGTTTCCAGTGTCACATAACCATATCGAGAAAAAACTGGCACGGCATCACCTCAACAGAACTTACAAGCTTAGGCCATGTTGAAATGTAAACATTTTATGAGATCTTCAGATTAGATTTTCAGATTCACTTCATAGAATGCCCAAAGCTAATCTAATCTTTCCATTCTAATCTAACGCCTAATCGATCTCTGTTCGCCCACAAAGCAGTAATTTTAGAGTTATTTGTTCTTGAATAATATGTAAAATGTTTGATTATACATTAAATTTTATTTATCCAAATAAACCATGCGTCAAATACAGTTTATTCTGAGTTCCAAAACTTTGTTAGATCACGCCCGTCAATTCTAACTATAAATTCTTATGTACACGGGGACGGTTTAGGTTATTAGTTTACATCTGAAACCGGAAATAAAAATTCTCTAGCCATTCATATAACTATCCTACGTTATACTTTTTTAACATTAACCCATAGCAAAGAAAAATATTTTTAAAAATATTTAAGCGCAACTAGTCATTTTCAACACAACATTACCTTCACGGAGCTATAATGTTTATGTATAAGTATGTTCCGTTTCAACAGTATCGTGATCGATGATGGAACTGCTAAAATATGTACTGTACAATATGGAGTCAAAACTCTCTCAAATTCTGTTTAATTAATTATTTTGTAATCAACCAATTTTTCCTCTCAGCCGTTGATACGAAAACGTCAAAAATTTTTCTATCCCAGAGATTCCTCCAGCCCCATTCTTAAAAGAATAGCCAATGTCTGGCCTAACGCCATTAACAGAAGCCGTCCCAACCTCCAGCGTATTCCTATGTAACCACAAAACTCGCTACCGAGAGATGAATCTTTGTTATCCTGCACTTATAGGCCGGCTGTCGCTAAAATGGGCCTTCACTTGCATGAAAGTTTTTTTACAACACCTACATCAACAATCGTAATGGCAGGAGCATAATTCCTGGAGTCGTTATCTACTAACACGGCCGGGTAGAAATTTTGTTTGCCTAAATTCAGCCGGCCTCTCCGTGTCCACCAGGCAGCGTAACAGAGTTGATTTCCCAGATCTACTATCGGATGCCAGCTACAAATTTACACACAAAGCAAATACACCGTCCCAAGCAGCTTACCTACTGCAGAGTGTTCCCGGATGGAACGTGATCAACTAAACCAGGGTGCACGTAATTATTTCTTGTCATAAAGTTCCAGCCAGTAGAAATTACGTAAATTAGATTGAGCACTAAAGTAATCTGATTAAGTATAATTGTCCGTTTTGTAATGTACTTGTTTTCCGAAGTCCTGAGTCCGAGCCCTCCTTGTATCCCACTGCGCGATACGTTAAAACCTAAATTAAACAAATATTCGTTTATCAAGCACTCTTTAATACCAGCGTATACAAAATGTTTATTTTTAACCAGCCTATATGTGTTCAAACATGATAGATTCACTTAATCTAGTCGCTCCCGAAGGTTTAAAAGACTTTGTACATTCGTCTAGAAATAAGAAATTCACCCGGTAACATGTGCTCAATTTATATATTTAAAAATCCCGCTTTTGAAGGTTGCTGATAACGGTGACAAATCTCTTTGATAACAGATTTTCTATTTCCCGTCAAGTATTAAGTGATTAAAGATATGATTGAAAATAGTTCAATTCATTCTCAAAAATAAATCATAAAATTTTAATTATTAATTTATTTAACCCAAAAATATCATAATTGGCAAGAACAATTTCATTTTACTAATTATAAAGTACTAAACATTTTAGGACCACGAGGGTTACTTAATTAATAATTATCTCCTATGAAGGGAATCCTTTATCTAAAAGGAAATATAGCCTAAAATTAAATTAATTGTGCTATAGAAAACCCAAATCTCACCATGGTAAGTCAATTTATAATATAAGAAAACAATTCTAAAATAGACCAATTTTCGGGTTTTTCTTTTTTTCTTTTTCTCATATTACACCAGCCGTTACAAATCTATCCAATTCCCTAATCGGGTGGCATGAAACTTATGACCAGCTGGTTCAGAAAATTATGAAAATCAGAAACCACCCCAGCTAAGCAGCACCTAACCACCAGCACTACCATCACTATCAGCACCATCACCAGAGCACCCATTCACACCATCACCGTGTTAGTTAAAGCAAAACGAGTATTAATGCGACTAAGTATTTAAGGTCAAGCCCAGTCGATTAATTTAATTATATAAGCTGGCACACAATTCCTACTGTAAGCAATAATCAGTCGAAAATTATAAGAGATCTCCGGACACACACTCTCACGCACGCACGCACGCACGCACGCACGCACGCACGCACGCCCCACCCACACACACAACAAGCAAAACAGTCTAACCACAGACTACACCTTTATAGTTTATATAGTTACATTGTCTGATTAATTTCATTACGTGCCTACCAATGAGTGTAATACGATACATTCAGTAGTTTATACCGTGTGGACGTTTAGGTTGGAATAAATTCAATATCTCGTAAAGCACAATTTTTTTCAAAAATCGCTCGGACCCGTCGATTTTATATTTTTTCGGGGCATATTTTGCGAGAAAAAAATTTTATACAGGGTGTCTCAAAAAGATTTGCTAAACAAAATTTTTTTTCAAATTCAACCCAATTTTTATTACATTTTGGATTGCCCTTACAATTCTAAACATTTGTCATGTAGCATGTGCTATACCTAAGTCCAAGCGTTTTGCAGTTATTCGCATTCAAAATTTAAAAATTGAAAAAAGATCATGAAGAAAACGAAAAATAAAATAATTTTTATAACGTTTTATTATATCGAAAACAAAGATTCGTAAACTTAAAAATAATTTTATTTCTGCAAATGTTCGAAATGTCCTCCGTTAGTCAACTAACGCCCGAAATGGTTCGAAATGTGCAGCAGGAATTTGTAGATCGATTAGACTATGGTCAGTTGACTAACGGAGGACATTTCGAACATTTGCTGAAATAAAATTATTTTTAAGTTTACGAATCTTTGTTTTCGATATAATAAAACGTTATAAAATTATTTTATTTTCGTTTTCTCCATGATCTTTTTTCAATTTTTAAATTTTGAATGCGAATAACTGCAAAACGCTTGGACTTAGGTATAGCACATGCTACATGACAAATGTTTAGAATTGTAAGGGCAATCCAAAAATGCAAAAAAATTGGTTGCAATTTGAAAAAAATTTTTTAGCAAATCTTTTGAGACACCCTGTATAAAATTTTTTTTCGCAAAATATGCCCCGAAAAAATATAAAATCGACGGGTCCGAGCGATTTTTGAAAAAAATTGTGCTTTACGAGATATTGAATTTATTCCAACCTAAACGTCCACACGGTATAAATTACTTCAACTGGCATTGAACATTTACGTAACCCAACTTTGTTTGTATCAGCACACCAATACCAAAGAGTTCCGAATGGGCTATTCATTATCTTCTGCCCCGGTTACCAACCTTTAGCCTTGGAGCCCTGAGATACTCATGTTCCCTCATTTCGCCGAGCTACGGGGTAGCAGTTTAACCAAACCTTATTCTGTTTACACTTATAGTTAGCATATGATTCCACATTTGCATCCCGCTTTTCTCAATTCTTTCGATTGAATTAATGTTACGGACATTTCTTTCTTCCAATGCAACCACAAAGAATTTCTAGTTACTGCCAAGGCAACTGCGAACGCCTATTCTCTGAAGAAATCAATCGTTTCTGTATAAAGCGTTCAATGCGTGAACACTCACCAATATCGATTTCAAACATTAAATTCTACTTTGAAAAAACAGTAAATTTAATAGACACCTCCAGTCACCATCACAAAATTGGTGAATCCGCCCACCTACCCTACCCATGGATAGAAAGTAAAACGAGAGAAAGAGAACCTACTCATTCTAATTTCAGTTACTTACTGAAAACTAGTTGATACATCATCCGGTTAATTAAATAAGTCACCTTAGAGATATTATCAAAATTCATTAAAATTTCATCAAATAATATAGATACAAAACTGTTAAAACACAATCAGTCATTCAAGTCGTCTTGAATTACTAGTGGCAAGGAATTAAGCACAACGATCTTACCTTGATCGTCCTGATTTCTGTTTCCACTACTACTACTTTTTGTAACTCCGTCCATCTTGCACTTAAAATCACTTTTCTGATTTTAGGTATAATATAACTCTGTGACAACTAAAATATTTAAGATTTATTTTAACAGTGTTGGATTGGGTTCATGGGACGCCACATCAAGTGTTTCGGTTAAATCTATATAAGCCAAGTACATCTTCAGCCTTTCAGAAGTGAAACTGAAAGTTAGTCTCCTCGCTTATTATCTATTACATATCGTATATAATTGGCCAATACCAACTATGCTTACTAAACTGGGTACATATTTCTCATTGATTGAACTGCATCTTAAATCGCAATAGCTAATTTCTGAATATTATTGACCTATATTTCCATCAATTCTTCTAGTCCCTTAATTTCCACAAATAGCTTTTGTCTGTAATACAATTCCTTCCCTTAGCTGTACCATCAGCTCTTGAAAATCTTCCTCACTGATCAAAACCGCTATACGGTTCCGTCGAGTAAATCAAATGCTGCCTGAAATAATTTCTTCTTTAAAATGTGTGGCTTTGTCAAAATGCTATTTCCAAAATGCGTTAGAGGCTCATATAACTGTGCGCCTGACAAAGTATTTTATTCAACAAGGAGGTAAATCTTACTACGTGTTGTTATAGTATGTAGATCAAATTATAACTGGGGTGCTAAGGTGTAGCTACTTATACTAAACTAGTCCTATAGATGGTAAATTAAAGGAATACCATGGATTACACTCTAAAACTCAAAGAGGAACCAAGAAAGGAATACAGAAGCAATGTCTTGATTAGTACTTACACACACGTACAAACAAACGCCGTAAGGCACAATTACATTTTAAAAAATAACCACGAAGCGTTGAGCATACGTCTATAGCGGCATATAGGTTATAAACGTTAAACCAGTCCCCGAAAGCTCTAGGTAAACTTAAATAAATCAGCCTATATGTGGTTGCACGACCTAAATTAGATATACCTCGAAACTTGTGCGCGGATCTGTCTATTTCGCAACAAACTTCATTCAAGCGTCATTGAAAGCATTGTTACCCTCCCTATTTAACTAACTGCGTTCTGTCTAAAAGAAGAACAAAAAACATTCCAAAGCTTAATGCAGCACGGTAACAAATTCCGTTAACCACGATAAACTGTACAAAATAAACAAAATTGCTTACGTACAAGCCCTAAACGGTGCCAAGTTAGAAAATTTGTTGTTGTTTGTTGCCCATACTAAGTGCACATTAGTTGATAATAATTCCCAGTAATCTGCAAACACCGGAAAGTTACCAGAATCCCCTTCATTAATTTATGTTTTTTCACACAATTTAACTAATTTATTTAAAATAATTAAATCTAACAATAAGTTTAAGTGTACATTAATTATTGGTGTTGATTCAAAACTTCACAATGGAAAATTATGGGTGTATTCGTTTGTTTATCTTGATTATTATTGTCTCTATACTAACACATATTACCTAATGTATTTTATTTTAAAAAAGAAATCTACTTTGGAGATTACTGTAGTCAAAATAATATTTTATACATGATACGGTTTCTATATGTGAAAACGAAGGAAAAGCCGACATGTTTCATTTCTCCAAGGGGTAGGGTGGATATCTTGAGCTTTCCGAGTTCCTCCAGCCCAAATGAGGTATCCCTAACAGTACATATTAAATTTGTATGAATGGTGGACTTAAGGATGTGTGTGGTCAGGATAACATTGTAAGATACTATTCTTAGGAAGAAGTTACTGCCTCATCATTTGCATAAATAGGCGTACATGTACGTGATCATATCAAAACGTGTACGATAAACACTTCCTTGGAGAAACCTCAAACAAAGTAGATGGTAACGATCATTGAACCAATTATCTCCTAAGAAATATACCTAATAACCATATCAATCATTATAGGCGGAATGGTATGACACACTCTATTATACAAAAGGCAAAACTTATCGTATAGCTCTTGTCCACGTATAGCAACAGTGACTAAAAATATTAACTAATTTGACTAGGCAAATACATCATTAATTGCCGTGGAGTGCGCACAACGAAACCTCTTTTTGGCAGCACTTGGAGTGCGAACTCAGCTGCTCAGTAAAATAATGTTGTAGGTGTGTTGGACACGATACAGTAAAATGAACATTACTATACCTGCCCGTATAAATAAAGTGTATGGTTTCGGCGTAGCTCAGTCGGTGGACCGTACTTCTTGCCTAACGCAGTACATTTATAAGGCACGTATTGTAACTCAACGTCAAAATCAGGAAATATGCGTTACTCTGAAACCTTCTGCTTTAAATTTATAACTGGGTACGTCATGAATACAGTATAAAATTGCTTGCATAAAGCAGAAATGCAAACAATTCACTCAGCTCATCTCAATCTGTAAAACTTACTTATGTAAAACAATAATTTCTTGTGGAACGGAGTTTGATTACCGTGCACATTCACCTGACCTGCTGTCACCTGATATATACATTTGGAGTATGATCAAAGTGTCAGTATTCCGCTCTGATGATGTGCCAGTGGATATGACAGAACTACGGCAAATAATAATAACTTATGGCCAACAACTGCGCCAACCACTTTTTATGGGTATTTTCAATAGTCTGCAAAATCGCTATGAAGCTTGTTTACGCCGCAATGGTGCTCATTATGAACATGTAAATTACAAAAATTAATAAAGTTGTTGTTTCCGGTATAGTTTATTTTTGCGAATTCTCCAACTCCTTATCGGAGCGGTGCTCAGATGCTTTATTTGCCAACAGTTTGCCCGATTTCAAAGTAGGGTAGCGCCGATAATTATTTGACTGTGTTTCAATGAATCCAACGAACACAAATTGTTAAACGTCGCAAGGATTTAATGACCCTCGACCATCCTGTTACGGTTCGCTTTGAGGTTCCCTGTCATAAATCTTGGTGTTCCTATGACGAAGCACAATTTTTTTGCTAGTTATGAATAATTGTTTGGAATAAGTCGGTTCTGTTTTGAAGATTTACGAATTTCCTTAAAGTATTATAAATCACAAAATTCAGAAGCCACATCATAAGATTGTGTGAAAAAACAAACAAACAACAATTTGATGAATGTGGCAGCTTACACGTTTCTTCCTTTTTTGTAAAATAGGATTAAAATGCGTACTGACAGAATTTCAGTTATTTTATTTTTGTTGAAAGCGGAATAGTTTGTAAACATTTGATTCATTCATTTTCAAATGGCGACCAATTTTAAAACTAAAATGGTTTCTGGCGTAAGCATTTTCTATACTAATTATAGAACAATTAAGTTGTGTTGCTATGGTTTCCTAATATTTGTCATTTTGAAACGTGTCTGTAAAGTGATTTGAAAACTTAGGAAAATATTATTTAAAATGGCGCGTACGTTGCAGGATAAAATCGAAACAGTTATCATCTTTGGCGAGGCTCGTCGGAATTAGCACTCTGCGTTCGCATTTTCGGAACGGCCAATGTGCAGGAAATACTTTCAGAAGCTAATATCAAAATTTCAAGTATTAGGTACAGTAAAAGATGCTCTAAGATCTGGAAGGCCCGAAAATGTTAAAGTGCAGGTAGTAGCTGAAATGGTGGCTGATCCCCAGCAAAATACTAACTCAGTAGGTGAAATATGCAATATTTCGCGTTCTTCCGTTAAGAATATTTTAAAAAGTCATAAATTTCATCCTTATAAGATGAGATTTGTCAACAAATTAACAGAAGATGATCGAGACTAAAGTTTTGCGAGATTATGGTACGAAGGATTGAAAACATCACAATTATCTGAGGCATATTTGCTTTAGCGATGAGAGTACATTTTTCTCAATAGAAAAGTCAGCACCAAAAACTACAGGTACTGGAGAGATGCAAAAACTCCATCTGTTTCGCGAAGTACATACTCAATTTCCACAAAAATTAAATATTTGGGTGGGATTTTGGGTGACTATATTATAGGTTCCATATTTTTGGAAGGAAATTTGAACGGCCCGACATATCTTCGAATGCTTCACGAAAACATAACTCCACCTATTGAAGGTGTTATTGCTCAAAACCCATTTGAATTCCAATTCAGCATTGCATTTCAACAGGGTGGTGCTTATCCGTAAAGGTGGATTGGTCGCGGAGGTACGACAGAGTGGCCAGCGCGTCCACCAGATCTGACACCCTTGATTATTTTCTATGAGGCTACGTCAAGTCTGAGGTTTATATATATATATATATATATATATATATATATATATATATATATATATATATATATATTCTCTTTCTCACCCTTAAACTGGCCTCGATGTTCCGCACGCAACAAACTGCACGGTTCGCGAGACGTGGTGCTCTTTCTCTCTTCTCTCTTTCTTCTATATACGTGCTCTAGTACTACGGGTGTTCTACCAAAATTGACCCATCAGCGCTTGAGCACGTTACAAATAAACTGACCAGTTGACCTAATTAGCTGGTGTAAATGTCACAAAATTCTGTCATTATTGGGCCATTTCGTAAAAAGTTATTGGTTAATTATAAATTTTATATTGAGGTGTCCCTTGCTAGCATTAGTTTGTAATTAATTATACACAGATCTCTTAATAACATAGAACAGTGCAAAGAGCGGAAATCAACAAATAATGAATTTTATAATCCCCTCCGACGTTAATTTCAAAAACATCGAAAGTTTTTCTACGTCAGAGTCCCCTCCGGACTTTCCGCCAATCTTGACGTGGAGACCCCTGCACAGAAGCTGTACGCGTCTACCGCGTGTTCTGTATAAAACCGCGAAGCTAGCTACCGTACTTAATTCTTGTGTGTCGGGCCTTTGCCATGACAGCTTGCTACTCATGCGTCGATCCGGTCCATATTCTTCTTCCTGATTGTGCGTTGGACTGTTGCACCGACCACTTGCTCGTAGATCCATTCCGTCGGCGCTACCTGCGCATCGATCCATTCCGCCGTCGCTACCGAATAAAGAGAATCCTAAATGCTGACCGCCACGCTACTTAAGAAGACCGCATCCGTCCTGATCGCTTATTTCCAGTTTACCGTTATCAAAATTCGAATGCCCTCTTGTAACAGTATCTATCTTTCTACTTGAGAAATATGTTGTTTTATATGCTTGGTATATACTTGGTTAATACAGCAGGCCACTAATCATATCTTTTACGTGGCCAGAAGGCATTGTCAATCGAAATAGTAATAAAATAGGAAGCTTCTTTGCGGTTTTGTATATAACTCAAGCAATATCATTCAAAAATCGTCCATTTGATAATTTGGTCTGATTCATATAGAAGCCAAATAAAATTCTTTTCATTCTTTCCCTTCATTAGTATTTAATAATCAATTTTTTTAAGACATTTGTCACACATATTCGGGGATTATCCATCGTTGCTTAGATTCTGAGCGCAATTTTAGAGGATCGAAGAAATGCCCAAGAAACATAAGATCTTTGTCCTAAACAAAAATTGGGAAATTATTAAAGCTACAAGTATAAAAAATAGTGTTATAACATGGACCATTTTTTTATTACTTGGAGGGGCTTCTAAAAAAACCATCTTATACAAGAATCAGAAATCATACCGAGTGAAAAGATGAGTTTAAACTTCCAGTTGACAAGCCTCCTTTTATTTTTATAAAACCAGCTTACATCTTTTCGCGTCATCTTTACACATATTTTCATAAGAAGAGGGAAGCTTAACCGGAAGAGGTTATCCTAAATCATTCAACGTCTGCTCCAAGGGCCCAACACCCGATAACCGATTTTAATTGTAGTGGCCCCAGTAACATTACTTGTTGAATTTGAGTTTTATTTAAGAGGAAGGGTGAATTTTGAAGCAATTTTTCTGATTATTTACGACTTACTGCGAACTGCAGCCGTCTTCTATGAGTTTAGTCAGCAACCCACTTATTTCAATAAGCCTGCGCTACATGTATTGCGAATTTAGTGTGTTATATACATGGAGATCGTCATTTATAATTTGAATAATTTTGTTGGCTTCTCTCTGTGATGCAACTTAACCACCTTACACAATTAATATTGTAACGTGTACAAAATCTGAGCACGTATGCAAAAAAAAGAAAAGAAAAGAAAGGGGGGAGAGAGAGAGAAGGGTAACGTGGCTAACAGCTATAGAGCATTTGGGTGCGTGGGGAACACTGAGGTCAGAGAGAGGAGGGAATCAAATATGTATATGTAGCACGAAAAAGAGATATTTGGACGCCACGAGTTTTATAAATAAAGTAAAGGAGCCCTTTTGTCAAAACTCGAAATAGGAAAGGTAACTTATAACACGGAGGAGTATTTTATATACGACGAGACGAGTAGTTAACTAAGTTCCTGAAAAAGAAGGTTACACATAGACAAGATATACATATTAAAGTAATCGAAAACAAAAGAGTAGCAAATGTTTTATTAAATCCCCACACTAACGTAACTTCTAAAGAAAACTAATTGTTTAAATTAATATTTGTTTAAATTGAGGCGTAATACAAAAAAAATTACTGGTTCTAGGATTAGTAACAATATAGCAATAGTACACATAAGAGGTCACGAGGATAAATGCATTTACCTGTAGATTAAATCGAGGTACTGTAAAAATGAAACATTAAAAAAAAACAATTTTACAAATAATTATTTCCAATTGGCCTATATAACACAGTTAGGCAAGGTCATACATTTAGATAAATTAAAGTGTATTTGCAGTCACACAAAATGAATATAGGTAAAGTTTAGCTTAGCTTCGAAATTCGTCCTGTCGTCGAATTTTATTTATATTCGTACTATTCATTAGTAAGTATCAATGTGACAATTTACAAAGGTGAGAAGTAAGTTACGGGTTTAGCAAATTGTGGGTATAGTTATCGAACTCAGAGTAAAAATATGTTTATGGTTGTCGGAGTTACTTCCAGCGTAGAGTAGGAAGCACTTAATGTGAAGAAACAGTTAAGTTCGTAACCCAAATGTATGATTACAGATATCGGAATATGTTTGTTTGTTTATTTGTTTGCCGTTTGGCGTAAAATATACACAGTAATTACAATAATAGAAATGTATAGGTGAATAAAACATAGATATCACATAATGGTAATTAAATTCTTTAACATACTATTACCTAAACTGCAACATTGACAAAAGGATCATCCAATGAATACAATGCCGTTTTATTGAGGACTTTTGAAACTTCTTGTTTGAAATGTTTATATATCAATATACACATTATATGTTGTGGAAGAGCGTTGTAGAATCTTAGACCCATTTGTAAATATGAGCTGTCATGTGCTCTATTGTTTGATGCGGCTAAAGTAAAGTTGTTTTCGAATCTCGTGTTATACGAGAGATGATCGAAATTTAGAGAGAATTGCGATTTATTTTTAAAAACAAAACACAGGCATTTCAGAATATATAGGGCATAGATAGTTTTAAATATGTCATTAATTAATTTGTTGTTTGCATTTCCCCACAAGATAACGCCGTACCTCACCATTGCTTTGAACAGTCAGTAATACACTTGAAGTAACGTTTTTTGGTCACAAAAATGTTTACATCGTGACAGAGCAAAGATAGATTTGTTCAACATTAATTTTAAGTTTTCTATGTGATTTCGATCTAAAGTAACCCCCAAGAAACAACACGTTTCGATGTTTTTGGATTCTAACTTTAGGCCTCTAATACTAACTGTTGAGTTTTGACTATATATTAAAATTCTTGTTTTGCATTAAACCAGTTTACAAGCGTTTTCATTGTTATTTAGATAATTTTATAGTTCATCGTTTCTACAAGCAACAGTTACGTTAGTGTCGTCTGCATAAATTAAGACGTTGCATGGAGATGTAAAATTAATTTGTAGGTCATTAATAAATATTATAAACAGTATGGGACCAAGGGTAGAGCCTTGGGGCACCCCATAGTCTACTAAACTTAACTCTGACGTGGCCTCTATTATTTCTCCTGAACTGAGAATTTTTTCACTTGCAACATATTGATACCGTTCACTTATAAATGATTTTAACAATTTTAAGGCAACCCCTCTAATTCCATAGTGGTAGAGCTTAGACATCAACAAGCCGTGGTCAACCATGTCAAAGGCCTTGGATAGATCGCAGTTTATGGATGCCATCACCTTACCCTTATCATGTGCAACGTGGATATAACTTAACAGCTTGCAAAACTGATGCTGTTGACTTATTTGATCTAAAGCCGTGTTGTGACTTATTGAAAAGATTATGGGATTCGAAGAAAGACATCAACCTGTTTTTTTAAAACCGATTCAACTATTTTTGAAAAAGAGTTTAAAATTGATATAGGTCTATAGTTCTGGATCTCCTTTTTTGATTTGGATTTATGTAAAGACAACTTTACCGTGCTTTGGAAAGACTCCAGTAGTGAAAATTAAGTTTATTAATGAAATTAGTGGTTTCTGTATAAGATCAAAACTTTAATAGGTATATTATCGCAATCACATGCGTTTGTTTTATTTAGATCACTTACTATATTATACAGTTCGTTCTTTGTTACAGGTGACAAAAAGAACGAATTCTGTGGCGATGCAAAATCTCGTAGAATCATAGTTTTTAGGAATTCTTTTTATATTTTCTCGTGCTAAGGATGCGAAATATTCGTTAAATTGACTCGCAACTTCTTGAGGGTTGTCAATTACATTATTATCTATATTTAGCGATATGTTAGTAAGTTTATGGATCCGCCTATTTAAGTTATTATTAATCAATTGCCAAGTTGCTTTAGCTGTATTAGTAGAATTCATAATAACGCCTTTCGAATGTATTTTTTTTGCGTTTATAATAACCTTTTTAAAAACATTAGTGTACAGTTTGTAATGTGCAATTATGTTTGGCTGAGAGTTTTGCCGGATTTTTAGGGAAAGTTCTCTTTTTGTTTTACTAGATTTACGAATCCCTTTAGTAACCCAGTTTTTTTACTATTTGTAAAGTACTGCTTCCTAAGGGGAAAGCATTTTGCGAATATTGGTCGAAGTATATTGAAAAATGAGTTACAAACAGGTCAACATGATTTTCAGAATACAATGAATCCCACTTTACCTTTTTAAGATGATTCTTAAATGAAATTAAGTTGTTTTGGTTAATTATGTACCTACGTGCAAACAATTTTTTATTTTTAATGTTCGATTTAATAAATAACATTTGGGTGTGATGATCAGAAAAATCTATTGACACATTAAAAGTGTGGTACAGCGTATGTTGTAGATTCGTAACAATGTTGTCAATACAAAAGCTTGAAGTATTTGATACCCTGGTAGGGGCTGTGATTGTTGTGCGTAAGCCGCAGGTACTAAATATATTACATAATTGTTTTAGCAGTGGAGAATCTTGAGCAAAGTTAACATTAAAATCTCCACATAAGATTAAGTTTTTGTGATTACTTACTACGTCTAAAGCCTTTTCCATATTATCGAGGAAAATGTGTTTATCACGATCAGGCCTGTATAATGAAATTATTGATAACGAGTGATGAGTTAATTTAACACCACCTATCTCAAAATGCATCTCCATAGATAGCTCTCTTATTTCCAGAATTGTTTCAAATTGGATGCCCTTTCTTATCAGTATTACAGTTCCGCCGTGCTTGTTGTGTATTCGTGAAAAATGTGTGGCAATTACAGTCATCATTGTCTATAGTTAACTGCAATAACTCTTCTTCCCTCAGCCAATGTTGATCAACGCATAATACGTCAAAATTATAAAAATCGTGAAATAACAACAAAAGATTATCCGTTTTATTTCTTATGCTTTGAATGTTTAAATGGATGACTAAGAGAGAGCACTGCTTTATATTTCCATTTCTAATAAACGATTTGACTGAAAAGACTGTTCATCAACCTCCTCGTAATGTTCAGTAATGTTCACAAATGTTCACAGTCATCCACGTCGCTATTGAGTTTATCTTGCATAATCTCTGCACTTCCAAATTTATTACGTTCTTTATTGTCACTACTTATATCACTTACAGTGTTTGAAGAGTTTCTTGTTACAGCAACTTCAGTTTGGTTGAAAATAACAGGCTTATTTACATTATCACTTTGAGAAATCACATTATGTACTTTGTTTTTGTAAAGCAAATATGATTATCTGTCATTATCTGTCATATAAATAATAAAATTGGTGATGGTGTTCGTAACTTTTCTTTTGCCCGATGCTCTAAGATGCATTCCATGTCGAGTGTAATTTGTTCTATTGCACGTGAGATTAATATCTATTAGAGCGACTTTATTAGTAGTGCAACATTTGATTATATAGTCCAACTTTTTGTTTAACTTATAAATATTATTATTTAGTGAGATTTCGTCATAACGATATGGTATCGTACAGAACAAAAGATTTACAGGTTTGCACTACTCAATAATATTTAGAATAGTTTTTATTTTGGGATATAGGCACGTCATTGGAACCAGCGAGTATTATTACGAAATCGTCTTTATTAACGCAGGCATATTTTTAGTAACTTGATGAAGCTTTGCATTAGGTTTAAAAATTGATTCTATGGTGAAATGCTTCTGTAATGGACCAACACGCAACATATTCACAAGATTTCTACCATGGCTGTCAGCCAGGAGCAAGATTTTATTTTTGGTCTTGATGGCACCATCTGTTTTGTTTGCAGATTTACTGTCAGTTAAAGATTTTTGTTCCGTTATTAAGATTTCGTCAAATAGTGAAATATTATTCGTCTCTACAAATTTTTCGGTGGTAACGTCTATGTTTTTAGAGGGTGTTACAGATTCTAGTCTTGATCATTCTTAATCGGTATTCGTACCCACATTACTAACTGACAAGGTAGTTTGTGTTGTGGTCTCAAAATTAATAGGATTTTTATTGTTGTTTGTATTAGTACTTATGTCTATAGTTTTTACCTTAATTTGTTTGATAATAGTGTCCACCGTATTAGAATTATTTAGTTTTGGGAAGTTATTGGAAGGTGTGATGTAGTTTTGCATTAAATTGTTATTTTCCATCTTTAAGTTGAGTAGTTGGCTAACGAGTTTAGAATTTTCAGTTTGAAGCGAGTCTTCCATTGATATACTTTCACTCAAATTTACCTCTATTTGATCTTTTAAATTACAATTTTGTTTAGTAAGCAGCTTGATTTCTATATTTATTTCAGCAATAATATGTTGCAGTCGTTTAATTTCATCTTTTGCTTCCTGTAGCAAGATATCTGGATGAGAAACAGTCGAATTATTTTTTCGAACTTTAGAAGATTTGGATAATAGGGACATGTTTTTTTTTAGCTAATGCAGCTCAATGCATGGATTATTTATTAAATTTTATACCAAAACACTTCGTTACCTTGAAATTTTCCGTATTAGAGTTGATTTAATAAATTTCGATATGTCTGAATACTTAATCGCTTTTATAACCGGTGTTTAAACAAACAAAAAGGAGAAAGTTTTCTTATCACAGTACGTACTATTCATAAATAACACTTATTTAATTTCAAAAGCGAAATTATGTATGGAATTTTCACATTTAGCGCTATCAAATCTTATCACTCACCTGGATGTAATGTATACAGACACCTCGTTTTTAATTAATATCGCAGTTCGTATCGGTGTTAAAATTATGATTCTTTTTTAAGGGTATTCTTTGTTTAAGTGCGCACTTAATGGCATAAAGAAAATTTCCTTTAACCTTCAAATCCGCACGATGCGTAGGAAATAACAAATAAGTAATACTAATTACCATTGGTTGCGACCGTTTAAGCGCGTTAAACGAGAAAACTTAACCTCAAAGAGTGTTTTTATTTATCGACGCACCTCGAATAGCGATTACACGTGCTTAATAAAAATGGACTATTATAATTATTTAGCGAAGACGAGGATTTTCTGGAATTAGTTGATATTGGTATTGATTATAATAAGATAAATTATATAGTTTAATTAAACGTACCTTCTATTATTTTACAACTGTAAACAATGGAAAGCACGTGAAAGTATCTAACCGGGAACACATAACCTTAAAACACACTGAATCACTCGAAGACAACGGCAAAATGACCACCCTGAACCTATGCTGAACCTAGTTACATATTGCTGTATTCTGTTGATGTTTGACAGCTGCAATGATTTTGTCACTACCAGCCTACGTTAAACATGGAATAACTAAACTATAGTTTAAATGAAATTGAACAACGCTCGAAAGTTTTAACCACGGGTTAACATAATCTTGTGGCATTAAAACTGGGCCAAATTGTAACATTAACAAATAACGCCAAGTTGTAATAACAAAACGTGGTGATGTAACTACTCAATTGTTATGATGTAATTTGAATATTCTCCCTAAACACAAATCATATAACTAATTGAGATACTTCCCTTTCATCACTAATTTGTGACTTTGTCTCATCGGTAGATTAAGGTAGGATGGGTTCTAATAAACTGATTTGCTCATATACCTAAATTACGGCCTGATTCCAGTTTGCTTAATTATTTTCTCTTCACTAATTAATAAAAAATGTAACATAAAAAATTATAAAAATATAATTAAATGAAATCTCGAGCGCCATGTTGTCTTTATTTTTTTCTTTTATAGGAACAACAAAACCTAGTTGGTAACAATAATAGCTTTTATGACAGTAAAATAAAAAAGTAACAACGTGCAATTATGTTCATTACCAGAATTATGATTAGATAAAATTGGTCTTAAAACCATGTTTATAGTAAAGAAAAGAAACAATCATTATATAAATACCTCGTTCGCATGAATTGGAAACGGTCAACTCAGTGATGTCATTGTTGTATCAACATGCGTCAATTATTGTAACCATTTAACCGCCACACCCAATAACTCGAAGTATTATTATAATTTCTGCTTAAAATATTTCATTATTTCGCAATTTTGTATGCACTAATTGAAGTTACTTGCGAACTTAAAAATGTAATTAAAGTATACATTATAAAAGTGTGCACAAGCATTATGAAAGAATGCATTAAAAAATAAGTAAAATATGAGTGCAAATTAAGTGCCTAAAAAAAGCAAATACTTAAGTTTTAAATATAATGAATTAGAAAATAACTTACCATCAAAATCTGATGGCACTAAATATAAAAAATTAGGTAAAAACCATGCTTTCTGCTGTAACTTCCAGCAGTCAGTGAAAAATATAGCGGCTTTCAGAATAGCTCCTCTAAATGTTTCCCCCCAAGAAGTGGTCACGCGTTGCACGGATACAAATAATCATAATCCAATTTTTTTTAAGAAAGGGAACTATAACTCTTTATGAAATATTACACCCAAAAAGATGTGGTCTAGGAAATGCAAATAAAGTTGCCTTTCTCAATTCTACATATTAATAATTAAAAACTTTTCTAATATTACGCCAAATAAATGAACGATCTTAAATTAATGTATTTTTTAATACAACCACAAAAAAAGGTTGTTACAATCTGACGATTACTTAAACGATTGTTTAAACCACTATTGAACAACAAGATCTGCCATCATGTCTAGATGTCTGTGTGCGTGTGCGTGTGCATGAGCGTGTGCGTGTGCATGTGCGAGTACGTGTGCGTGTGAGTGTGCCTGTGCTTGTAAATTTGCGTGTGCGTGTGCGTGTACGTGTGCGTGTGCGCCTGCGCGTGCGCGTTCGTGTGCGTGTGCGTGTGCGTGTGCATGTGCGTGTGCGTGTGCTTGTGAATGAGCGTGTGCGTGTGCGTGTGCGTGTGCGTGTGAGTGTGCGTGTGCGAGTGCGTGTGTGTGTGTGGATGTATGTATCCACGATAACTCCAGAACGAAAATACCTACGTACTTAAAATTTTGTGTTTAAGCTTGTTTTTATTTGACTTAGAACTGATTAGATTTTGTCAGAAATCCAGGTACGGTGTAACAACCTTTTTTTGTGGTTGTATTATAAAGTACATTAATTTAAGAATCGTTCATCTATTTGGCATAATATTAGAAAAGTTTTAATTATTAATATGCAGAATTGAAAATGGCAATTTAATTGGCATTTCCTAGAACAAATCTTTTGGGTGTAATATTACATAAATAGTTTTAGTTCCTTTCTTAAAAAATTGGATTTATATTATCGTATTCGCCAAGCGTGAAGACTTTAAAGGGAATACACTTGAGTTATTCTGAAAAGCTTTTTGTAATTCACTTAATGCTGAATGTTAACAGCAATAAGCATGATTTTTACTTAATTTTTATATTTTGGTGCCATCAGAATTTTGTGGTAAGTTATTTTTTTCTCATTATATTTAAAGCTAAAGCCTTTGCTTTTTTAGGCACTTTTACTTTTTAAGTACTTACTTTTCAAGTATGCACTTTTATTTTTTATTAAGTACTTTTATTTTACGTACTTATTTTACGCACTTTTTACTTTTTAAGTACTTACTTTGCAAGTACGCACCTTTTAATCACTTAATTTGTACACTTAATAATCTGTAATGGCACGTATAAGTCAATATTTAACTGTACTATTATTTTAAATGGCAAGTTTTACTTGAGTTACCTTTACAACGCAAGTTCTACATTCTTTACAAATAAATTTGGCGAATTAAACTTCAAGGAAATTCCATATTTTAAGGATAACTAAGCAAGACATTGACCTCACCATATGAACCATTCTGCTTTATAGTATCTGTAACAGTGTATGTACAGAACCGTTAAAAGGTAAAGTTTTTTTATAATTTAGTTTATGACTTCTGAATTTTTTCGTTTTCAAACATATATTAAATAAACTTATGTATAACTTGTTATTTTATTTTCATTTGTGTTAATTGTTTATAATATTCAATAACTAGGTTTTGTTGTTCCTAGATAGATATATAAAAAAAGAAAGACAACATGGCGCTCGAGAATTTATTATTTTTTCATAATTTTTGATAACATTTTTGGAATATAAGTGAAAATAATCAAGCAGAAAAGAAGCAACTAGCATTTCAGGTAGGTTAATTAAACTATTTATTAGAATCCACCCTTATTCATCTACCGATGAGCCGACGGCAGTAGCGATTATTAAAAGGTAATTTTTATATTAATTAAATTATTTGATCAATTACGAATGGTATATTACATCATCGCTTTTTATTTAATGTTATAAGTTGGCCCAGTTTTGGTGTTTATACACTTGGAGCCGCTATTAATGTTACAATTTGACGCCTTTTAATAATTGTTGTTATACTTTGGCTTAAGTTAAGGTTATAACGGACAGAGGTAGTTTATTAGGGTCAGTTTTTCTTTTTTATGAAATGTAAGCCTTGAACATATCGGTTAATTATGTTCTATGCAATTTTTTGATATCACGCGTAATTTAGTGGAAACAATCTTAATGTATAATTGTTTGCATGAGTGTTAGTTCAAATTTTTTTGTTATCTCAATAACGATTAATTAAGAAAAAAAGTGTAGACGTATTTTTTACAGAAAATTTAATTTTACATAAATTTTCTTTATAAAGCTTTTTAATGTAAAGCGAAATAAATGTAAAAATTAAATAAATATGATTGAAAATGCTGAAGCTGTGTTATCGATATATTTATAGATGCGGGCGGCTTAGAAATTTTTTTTTACGTTAACGTGTATTTATGTCTATTAATCTCTATCTGACATGGAACCTCATAGGTTATTGTTTCTGCTTTTACAATGTTACCTGTTTTTCTTATGAACGTATAAAAATGACGTTGCATAGTTATCCTAAAAAAATTGAAATTAAAATTATTTCATTTCTTTTAATTTCCACATTGTTTAAACTTACGTCGCATGACAATTATGAATATATTCCGTAAATAACAATATATTCCCTTGTAGGTGTAAGAACATATTTTTTTATTTGAAGATCTTCCTTCATATCTCCAGGATTGGTCAATATGCAATGTAATGGACGCGCCAATTCGACGTGGAAAACATCTAGTTAGATTTCAAACGTTTCATTTAAATGATAATTTTTTTCACCCATGTTAGTTTGTGTTTGTATCTATACAACACGTTATTACGATTTGCAATTAAAATTTACAAATTTTGTGATATATGTATGGATAAAAATGGTGAATTCTACTAAAATATAAAATAAACGGTACGTGTATTATTCTTTTTTACCTTCGAACCTATATATATACATATGTAGGTATAGAAGGTTATGCAATCGACTTTTTTTAAGTTAGCGACCTCTGACAGACATGAAGTTTTAAACGTCTGTTTGACATTGACCATTATTCCTGTTTTTACAATGTGCATATTTATTTTATGTAACTTATTATGAAAGAGGGTGCATGATTATCCTAAAAAAATATTAAAATTATTTAATTTCTTTTAATTTCTATTTTGTAGCTTGGAAGGTCGTATAGTGTTCCACACCAGATATTTATTATAACAATATTGTTAATTAACGAGAGTTGCAAGCGACGAAGCAAAAATTAGGTAAAATTTGCACGTTTGTCTACGAATAAATTTTAAAGCTTAGTATTTTATTAATTAATTCTTTAACTATTACATTATTAAAGTATTGGAGAAAAATTTAACGTTCTCCACAATATTACGCTATAATACTTTGCTTAGACGAACTTAAATATGATTATACCGAAACGCTGTTTATTTAACGAAAATCGGTAAAAAATGAGCATTTAAAGCGAGAAGTCAAAACATTTCTGTCCGTAGGTATTGTTAAAAGGGGAAACAATATATTTTTTAATTCAGATTAAAACATTGTTTGGTTGATACAACACAAACTTATGATTCAAAAATGTTCGTACACAGTACTAGATTAGGAAAAAAGAAACATAACGTTTTGAGTCATTATTACGTTTTTCAAGAATGCTATAAGAAAACTTAATTTTTTAATTATTTTACGGAAAAATAAACTAAATGTAATAAATCCGGCAAACGTTGGAATTACGGTTATATTAAGTTGATCGTGATAAATGTAACGTAATTGCTTTTCTATTTAAGAATACGTGTTAATTACTAATTGTCCCAATCACGAATTCTTATCAAGGTTTAAATTAAAACATTTTTTCTTGATTAATCGTAACTTAACATTTGTTGTACATACCATATTGCTTTATTGTTAATTTAAATTTTGTAAAATTTATTATTCTTTTTGAAAAATCTCATTGCTGATGTGTTATATATGTACAATTCATAATAGTGATAGGTGATTTAAATACTTTTGATGGTTAAGAGGTAATATTGATTAATTTTGTATTAACTATAAAAAATAAAATCGACATACCTTAATACCAGAAAGAAAGTTTCACCAACCAAAACAAGTTAATGTCGAGACCCTTTCCTTAACCACTAAAACTTTAGTTATTTTAAGTAATTATTTTGTATTCTGCCAGCGGCTTCAAAAATTGCCCGTCTACTTTTTGCGCTTAATTTCAACCTAATAACACAAAGCGTTCTGTGCATGAAAAAAACTCTCACAATATTAAACGTAAGTGATTGCATTCTTCAATATACACTATACAAATTTACAATATTATTGCATCATTTTGGCCAGTCTACTTATTAACAGTGAATGATTTAATCATGGATCCTCCATCAATTTAGTAATTGGTTTTTTTATATGGACGTCTGGTTTTTGTGTAACTAAATCTAGCTTATACATATTTATTAGTTGAATGACATTATTGTACGGAAGGTGAAAGGATAATCAATCTTTTTTTGGAATGGTCTTATTTAATTGCTAACCTATATAACATTCTTCCATTAGATTAACACATTATTTAAGTAGTCGGTACAAATATGTGTTAGTGAACTAAGGTTTAACACACAATTCAATTAGAGGAATTAAACCTAAACGCACCTAAATAAAAAAATATATATTTTAACACTTTTAAGAACAAAAATGTAACATATCGAGTTGATGCATAAGTAATGGCGTTTTTTATTTTAAAAAATATATATATTTTACTACAAAGATTTACAACATATTAATCAATTATATATTCTTCGTTATTATTACCGACTTCCTCCCAACGTCCAACAAGTATATCGATAGCTCTACGGTAAAAATCGTTCGGCCTTGACTCAAAAAATGATCCAACCAAGACCGTAATTCCCCATAATTATTAAACGAAACACCCCATAAATTGTTCGAACGTGATCGAAATAGGTAAAAATCTAACGGAGCCCAATCAGGAGAATATGGAGGGTGCGTCAAGACTTCCCTACCAAGCGTCTGAATTGCTCTCTTTATCATATTAGCAATGTGAAGACGAGCGTTGTCTGGATGAAGAAGAAGGTCATGCTGCCGACGGGGTCGTTTTTCCCGAAAAGCTTTGTATATGCATTTGTTCAACATATAGCTCTGCATTGACTGTTTGGTTACGCCCGAGCAATTCATAGTGAATGATACCTTCCCAGTCCCACCAAACGCATAACATCGTCTTTCGAGGGTGAAGATCTTGTTTAGCTTTAGGCATCGCCTGTTCATTAGGACTGCTTCATATTCACATACACCATTCCTCGTCGCCAGTAACGATTCGGTAGAGGAACCTCTGACTGTGACTATGAGTAGCACGATTCCGAGCAAGCAATCCAGTGGAAATTGTGGAACATTGATTTTTGTTGCTCTCGCTCAAAATATGAGGAACCCAAGCGCCAAGTTTCTGATTTCAGATGTCGACATATTGATCACATTCCATTTCCTGGGCAAACTCCCTAATTGATTAGCGTGCATTTTCATGAAGAAGTTGATTCAATCGCTCTTCATCGAACCTAACAGGACGTCCTGAACGATCCATATCATTAAAGTCGAAAATTCCGCTTTTGAAACGTTTAAACCAGTTTTGCGCAGTCATCTTCACCGTAAACATCGCAAAACTCACGAGAGTCTTCACTGGCTTTGGAACCTCGATTAAACGCAAAAAGAAGATAATGCTGGAAATGCTGGTTTTTGTCTACTTGACATTCGTTTATAATAAGGTTAACCTTTAACAATTAAGAACGAAATACAAAAGCAAACACACTGTATGACAGAACTACTAATTATCTGACAAGTTGAGTATTGAGTAATCAAAATTTTGTTATTTCAGAGCCCACTTTTAAATTTAAAAAAGCGGAATTACTTATGCATCAGCCAAATATTTGTATTTTCTATTTATGTTTATAAATTTCAAATGCTTTGAAAAGAACCAACTTGCCCTTTTATTACTAAAATAATATTGCTTTGTGAAGGCATTTGTCTGTCTGTTTATATTTGTAATATATAATTTGTTCTTTGTATCTAATATTAAAGTTCCTTCGTGTTTGTCCAACATAAACGAAATTACAGAATTCCAGAATTTCTTAATTGTGGTTCTGAATAGGCTAAGTTTAGACTAACGTACTAAAGCACTCAGAAACACTTATGAGAATGAATAGGGGGACAGGAAATTGCCAAACGATACCTATGTAGAGCTATCTGAAATTTTTTCGTATAATAAATGAGAGCAAAACAGGAACTAGGAATACTGTTCCAGAGTTTAGAAGCCATGTAAAAGATTATGAATCGCTCTCATTCGGTACCACTAGTCGAGATTTGTACTGCGTTTTGATGATATGAGTGAGAAAACCGAGTATTCAAAGCAAATGTGGTATTAGATGGTATCAAAGAATGTAATTCAGTAGTAAAATGGCCATTGTAATACCGTTAGTACAAGAAAGAATTGAAACTGATTCTTCTATGCTCGTCTATACAGAGGTTCAACACGGGTCATTTATAGGCTTAATCGCTCTTCTTTGAATACTATCAACAATATCGAGAGCGCATTGGGGAACACCAACCTAAGTGTGTGTGTGTGTGTGTGTGTGTGTGTGTGTGTGTGTGTGTGTGTGTGTGTGTGTGTGTGCGTGTGCATGTATGTGTTGGAGGGTGTGTGTCTGCTTGCTCTGTGTGTATGTGCGCGAGATTGTGTGTGCGTGTGGGTGTGCGTGTACGTGTGCGTGTGTGTGTGTGTGTGGGTATGAGTGCTTGTCTGCGTGCTGTGTGTGTAGTGTGTGTGTGTGTGTGTGTGTGTGTGTGTGTGTGTATTCGTGTTCGTGTGCATGTGCGTGTACGTGTGCGTGTGCGTGTGCGTGAATGTGTGTGTGTGTGTGTGTGTAAGTATGTGTGTGTGTGTGTGTGTGTGTGTGTGTGTGTGTGTGTGTGTGTGTGTGTGTGTGTGTGTGTGTGTGTGTATGTGTGTGAGTGTGAGTGTGTGTGTGTGTGTGTGTGTGTGTGTGTGTGTGTGTGTGTGTGTGTGTGTGTGTGTGTGTGTGTGTGTGTGTCTTGAGGGACTTATTCAGATTGCACTGTCAGTGCCTGTATAGGTATAAACATACAAATCTGCGAAATAAGTTAACAAATGGAATAAGGCACTATTGATTTTACACACGCTGCCACAACTTTAGAGATACATTTCTCTGCTTGCATAACAGATTTGGAGTTTTAACATTAATCAGATTAAGCATTTAGGGGGGGCCATGTCATTTTTCCTTCTACTTATCATTTTAAATAAAAATAAGCTTAGGGGACCATTTCTAGTGCAACCGCGTAAAACGGTTTACATTGCTCATACATCCATGTAGTGCACACACTTATATTTGCGGCTACCAATACACAATTTAATATCTAGCGCGATGTAGATGTTACAAATAGCATAAACTCAAGTGGTTGGGCTTATGCGAAGTTGTTTTACTTGCTTTGAGTGCGTATATTGCTTTATAAGAATTATTGAGTGCATTTACCATATTGTTTAGATGTAACTGTTGACCTCTGATGGTTAAGAACCGATATCTTGAGGTATTTCTTCAAATTTAATTGTCCGTATGAACCGATCTCCAACATGCGTTGACGGATTTTGTATTACAGCGCGAATGTTAGTTTTACTACTTTCAAAATTTTAACCCCAATAAAATGGTAATCGTGGTACATTACCTTACTAGCTAAAGATTAATCCAAAAACTTTCATGGTCATTTATCTTGTCCAAATTTTAGCAAAATAATAATAATTCGTTGAGGAAACGCATCGTTTCGATGAGTTAGAACGAAGTGCATGGTTTTAGAGCTTCATAGTATTCTGGGTACAAAAGTACCTAAGCACGCAGTTTACAGACCAATTCCGTGGTAGCATCAAGTTGCGTTGGAAAAACGACCAAACGTATCGCTCTGATGGGCAGAAGCGTTGGTAAATAATTTGTGGAGAGAATATCCAAATACATTTAACTATAATTTCATTGACGAAATGTACAAACGCATTATCTGAATGTGCAAGTAAGAAATTTTAGTTATACGTTGTTGAATGAACGACTAAACCTATTGTCTCGATAGACAAAAATAGAATTTTACTGTTTTAAAGCTCTAAAAAACATTTACGCCGGATATACATTAAAACTTTACTTACACACACAAATACACACAGAAGCACGCACGCATGCAGCCAAGCACGCGCGCACTTACACACTTACGTTCACACGCACGCACGCACGTACACACGTACACAACCAATATACACACACGCGTATACAACCAGAGACACAAGCACGTACGTACGCAGGCACGGACACATGGACGTACACACACAACCTCACGTGCACACAAACGCTTCCACGCACGAAAGCACGCAATAATATACACACGTACACATACCCCACACACACAGGCACGCACACACGCACTCTCGGGAATACGCAAGCACGCACATATACACTTACACACCCCACATACACACACGCCCATACACACACACACATACACACACACACACACACACACACACACACACACACACACACACACACAATCATGCACGCACGTAGGCGCACACCACCTCCTATACACACAGACAAGCACGCACGTACCCAAACGCACGCACGTATACACGCACAAACTCTTGTGCACATGTACGCACGCCCCCACATACGAACGCACGCACTCACGTACGCACGTACATCTCAACCCCCACACACACTCACACACACACATTTCATTTTACAAACTAGCAAATCCATTGTCTGGATGTGCAGGAACTAATTTTTTTGGTTCTACGGTGTGGTCCAAAAAAGTCGAAAAGCTACACCAAATGTAAGACCACCGATCGTATTGCTTTGATAAGCAGGATTGAAGTTTTATGACTTTAGGGTGTTGGTATATCAATTAGGAAGAAACTATCCAAACACTATCTAACCCTAATTTCGTTGCAAAACTTACACTTGCATTGACTGAATGGCGAAATACAAGTTATTATGGTTTTAGAGAGTAAGCCATGGTTTTGGGTCAAAGATGCTCAAAACCTTAGTTATACGCAAATTTTGTTGGGTATATTGCAGAACGGTAATGGCATTCATAATCATTTGAAGCCAAATATACCTGATAACTTTACTGATATACCAATTTCACTATATAAACAAACAGACCTATAGTGTGATGTGCTAAAGCTGAATTTGACGGTATACGGTGATCTTAAGGAGTTGAAACTGTATTTATTCTCCAATTGCGTTGGGCAAACTGAAACGATTCTTCAATGCTTAAGGGATTGTATGTCAGAAGTTAAAGGCGGGTCATTTATAAACGTAGTCGCTCTTTTTTTAATGCGATCAACCATTTCGAAAGCTTATTGGGGATTACCAAGCCAGACGTGAAAATTACATTCTAGATGAGGTCAAATTTGGGCCTTATATAGCAGAAAAGTTGTCTCAAGATAAAATACTGCTTAAATCTGTACAAAAAGCTTATATTGCGAGCAGCTGCTTTAGTAGCTGACAGAATATGGTCAACCTATGGTGAATTCGAAGTTGTAACCATTCCCGACAATTTTGTTAGCATTAAAGTTACCTACATGATTACTTTCCTATTCAAGCATTCTTTGTTGATTGAAATGGCCATTTCAGCTTTAACGTCTTCATTTGCGATAAAAAGTGGATTATTATTATGGGTAGACTGAGATGTCCTACAATGAAGACAGCACTCTTTAACTACTCGAACCGTGGCTTTAGATCTTTTATGTATAGCAGAAAAGGTGTAAGAGCTATATGCCAATTTCTTTTGAAAAGGAGCCATCAAGTGCGCTACATAGTCGATTTTAATTTATCAAGGAAACAGAAAACCCAGTTGATGAACGTATTAATCCAAACGTGTTGAATTTGGTAAGTAAACACTTATACCAAACTTAGTCAAATGCTTTTGAGATATCTAAAGCATCTACAACTGTTTCACCGGATTGTTCTCATGTATTCTTTTAAACTTGGGTCACATATGAAAGAAAATAATCTGTTGAACGGCTCTGTCTAAAACCATACTGTTTTTTATTTATTTTAATGTCATCCATTACGTCAAAACTACGCCCTTTCAGCACTGATTTTAATTTAGGAACTAAAAAAATCGAGCATTCGGTGTTTTTTAGTTTTGTGTGGTACGTGGGTATATCTTGTTTGTTGCAAAAATGCAAAATGCATAACTCCCTTGAAATCGTAAAAAAACAGTGATAATCACCTTGGCAGTGGGTCCAGATCGTAATACTTTTTTGGGTCGTGAGGATCCTTGGCAACCCATTATTACCATTGAACTTTTGTCTCAATGTCGTATCCGTACACCCACTGTTCGTCACTCGTTATGATTCTCTACATAAATGTGTTGTCATCAAACAAGGAACATATTTTACCGCAACTCGATGCATTCTTCAGTCAAAATGTTACCGCACGACCTTTTTGAGATGCTAACTTCTTGTGCATGTTCTGTAACAGTGACTCGACGATTTTCACGCACCAGATCCCTAATTTTTCTTAATATGAATGTCGCCAGTTGAGACGGAGTGTCATCCCAGTCGGGAGTCACATTACACTGATTGACGACGATTTTTGAATCGAACACTGTGTACGACCTAGAGCATCTTCTCCGTAAACTTGTTTCAAAAGTTGAAATGTTGCGGTAAAAGTTTTCCCCGGTTCCATACAAAATTTCAAGTTACATCGTTGCTTCCGAAAATCGCACATTGCAAAAATCGCCACGAAAGTTGCTTCACATTTCACTCAAATAAGAAGAACGCGAGAAAGAAGTGACATATGAACAATCTGTAAGGAGCAGGTTATGACGAACAGATCGTTGCCAACCGCACAACGCTACGACACCTTTTTGGCGCGCAAGTTTGGTTACTTTTTGAACAGACCTTGTACAGATCCATCATAAGAAGTCGTGGGGGGGGGGGGGTAAACAGCTAAGACCAAAACTTACGACAGCGCACAGGAAATGTAGCTAGTTGACTGCGTTGTTGAAACAACTTTTTACTTTTAGTGATAACACTTTAGCAGTTATTTCTCGCATCAATGTAGTCTGTATGACTTTCGACCGTTTTATTACGCTTCCATTTGGTATAAGGTATATCTTTTTAGAAGATATTACATCAGCACAAGCCGTACGGAGCCAAGGTTGGAAACGAGAATGACCTATACGATTTCGTTTTATTGGGAATGTATTACTCCATACCCATGGTGATGGCTTTAGGTACTAAAAGAGCGATGTCCTGAGACGAGCACGACTTAAAGCAATACTCACGTTCTGGAAAGGTTGCAAAGAAATCCCGTAAATCACTCCATTTACCTGACTTAAAACAACACAAGGTTCTTATAAGTTTTGTTTTGAACGAAGATGTTCAAGAGTAAATATGTAATTAAAATGTATTATCAATTTTATTAAAAATATAAATAAAAAGTTTACCTTTACTCGAGGTAAACCTTTTATTTATATATTTAATAAAATTAATATTAATTTTTAACACAAGGTTTTATCGGTATGTGAACAACAGAGGAATCAAGTTATTTCCATTAGTCAGATAGTGGGGGAAATAGCGGAAATGCGTTTGATGTAATAAAGAGGTAAAGATGTGGGGTGCGGTTAGGGTTATCAAAGATTCTTGTGGATTCAGAAATCATTTTTGTGCGATCACATAGAATAGCAAATGTTTCTGCACTTTGATCAACAAGATTAGTAGTAGATGAAAATTGAAGTGAATTAGAGTTATGAACATTGACATCTGCCAGAATTGACACATCACAAGATGGAAACTGAGACATTTGAATAATCAACTTTCAAACTAACGTAACCGCAACACTGAGATAAAAATAAAACCCGGGAGTATGTTCTGTAATGATTTATTTTACAAAAGTAGTATATTGTATCTTGTATAAACTTCAAGGATAGGTACAGTTGTTGCCTATGCGAAAAATCGTATACACAGAAAACAATAACGACGGTTATATAAACCTGTTCGTTTGCTATTCAATATATTGTGTTCGCTTCTATTGAAACCCGCCACTGGGATATTAGTATCGTACTCCTCTATTAGCGGGTTCCAGTACCAATGAATTAGATAATATAGTACAAGATTCTACCATATTTTGTATTTTAAAGTGATACTGCTAATGCACAAAACCAACACCTTCATACACATAATAAAACAATAACACTCTACCTACAATGCATAAAAAATGCAGCTTTGATTCCATGTTTTACATGCCCTTCAACACTTTAATTCTACCTTAAAACGAAAACTACGATACGTTTTTTAAGGATTTTCACTTATTGTTTATTTAATAATAAACAATAAGTGAAAATCCTACGTACCATCATAGGTCCGTAATTTCCAATGCCTGGTAATTAAAAGCGAAAAGTCAAAACACTAATATTATAGGAATTGAACCTAAGGTCAACAGATTACTAGGGCTATGACTTACTGACGGAGACATCTGGACATACCTCTGTACATAAAAATATATATTAATCAATGGCGACACTGTGTTGAAGCATTTATGTCCAGTTTCAAATATCCAATTAAGTTGAAAGTTGCACTTTCATGCTTATTATTGATTTCGGTCGACATACGTTGAATTTCACTAATCAACCTCATTTTTCAGACCAAATTTATACACCAATAACAGAAATTTCTATATTAAAATGTAACCTTTTCTTGGTATCAACAGACAATTATATTACTATTTATTTTATTCTTATTGGAACCGAGAATAAAATTTAAAAAGAATTTTAACAAAAAAAAAGTTTCTCGTCGAGTGTTAGAACTCACACGTCTTGCAATATGAGTCCGACGACTTGGCCGTATGGCAATTAGATTCCTTTCTATATGACGCAAATTATTAAATAGTAATTTTTTTATTTTTATCAGTTTTGTCCATTTTTACTTTGATAATTGAGCTGAAACTATGTATATAAATGTTTTTCAGTAGCATGTCAGTCGATAATGTTGCATAAGTCTTAATTTATAAGAGAATAACTTTTTATTTAAATAACATTTCTAAGGCCCCAATTAGCTTGGTATTTCATATCTAATAGTATTTCAGTGTCTTTCATGCGTGTAAGGATTTCCAACATAACAGCTCCAATTTAATAAGTTTACAAATTTTATTCTGTACAGGTTAGCAGCAACTTCCTATGGTCCTACATGTCTTAATAGTTGACATAGATCTATAATTTTGATCTAGTACCCGTATGTCGCAGTAGCAAGCGATTTCTCAGACGCACACGCATACAGAGAATGCCAAAGGTGTCCAAAATGGATTCAACGGCTCTCAAAACGTGAAAAACCGCAAAATTTCAAAGTTGAACTTTTTCACGATCGCACACGTATACGGACAGGCACAAGCACACACGCACAAGCACATGAACACGCACACTCACACGCACACACACGCACACGTACACGCACACGCATGCACACACACGCACGCACACGCGCACGCACACGCACACACACACACGCGCGCGCACACATTCGCACATACACACTCACACACACGCACACACGTACACACACGCACACACGTATACATACGCGCACACACGCATACACCCGCGCACACACGCGCACTCACGCACACCCACGCGCACACACGCACACGCACACACACGCACACACACGCACACACACACCCACACACACGCACACATACGTACACGCACACGAACACGCACACGCACTTGCACTTGCACTTGCACATGCACATGCACACGCACACGCACACGCACACGCATACTCACACACGCAAACGTACACCCACGCGCACGCGCACACGCACACGCACACACGAACACACGCACACATACACACACGCACACGCGCGCACACGCACACACGCACACACGCACACACACACACGCACACGCGCACGCACGCACAGACACCACGCACACACGCACCTACGCACAACATACGCACAAACCCACACACACGCACATACGCACACGCGCACACGCATGCGCACGCACGCACGTGCACGCACACACTGGCACACGCACGTACACGCCCACACACACGCGCACATACGCGTGCACACGCGCACACATACGCACACACACGTACCCACACGCACACGTACGCACACGCACACACGTACACACACGCACATACACACACGCACACGCGCACACACGCACACACGCACACACACGCACACACGCATGCACGCACACACACACGCACACACGCACATGCGCACAACATACGCACAAACCCACACACACGCACATACGCACACGCGCACACGCATGCGCACGCACACGTGCACGCACACACGCGCACACGCACGTACACGCCCACACACACGCGCACGTACGCGTGCACACGCGCACACATACGCACACACGTACCCACACGCACACGTACGCACACGCACACACACGCACTCACACGCACACACACGCGCACACACGCACACGGAGAGCACACATGGATACGGAAATCTAATATATATATATATATATATATATATATATATATAGTGTGGTCATTTAAGTATGCAACATATGGGAATTTTTTTTATTAATCGGTCGTCCAAAATACAGGTATTGCCAAAAGTTGGTGCATGTTTGATAACCATTTTAGGTGCACCTGGAATGGTTCCAAGTCAAACGGTATACACGGTAGGTCAAGAAATATAAAAATTGCACAAGAGTAAAGTACCCTTATTTCAAAAATTCGGCGAAATGTAATAAAGAAATGTTATTTAGAATTAAAAGTTATGCCCGAATACCAAAGCGTGGTCCTCTAAGTAACTTTGCCAACTTTTGGCAATACCTGTATTTTGGACGAGCGATTAAGAAAAAAATTCCCATATGTTGCACACTTAAGTGACCACACAGTATATATATATATATATATATATATATATATATATAGGGTAAATTGCGTAGATCGTGTATTAGAGGTTTTTCAACTAGTGTCCATATGGTACAGAATGGAATCATCCATGAAGCATTAAGAGTTAGCCTGGGCTGCCAGCTAAAGGTTCCACTTATTTGGTTACCCAACTTACAAATTGTTTTTTTGAAAACTACTACGGCGTAATTTTTTACAGCAAAATTGGCATATGTCAAGTACTGTAATAGATAAGTTAACATAACTTAGGTGGTCTAAGAAGTCGAATAGCACTAGGCGAGCCAAAATGTAGGTTATTGCTTTAAATAAAGAAGTTGGTACCGACTTTTGGCATTCTCAGTATATCTGGAGGAATCAAAATTTTGTAGTGTAGATGTTGTCGATGTGTCGATGATGTGTGTGCTGTGTGTGTGTGTGTCGTGTGTGCGTGTGTGGTGTGTGTGGTGTGTCTGTGTGTGTGTGTGTGTGTGTGTGTGTGTGTGTGTGTGTGGTGTGTGTGTGGTGTGTGTGGTGTGCGTGTGTGTGTGTGTCTGTGTGATGTGTGTGTGTGTGTGTGTGTGTGTGTGTGTGTGTGTGTGTGTGTGTGTGTGTGTGTGTGTGTGTGTGTGTGTATATATATATATATATATATATATATATATATATATATATATATATATATATATATATATATATATATATATATATATATATATATATATATATATATATATATATATATATATATATATATATATATATATATATATATATATATATATATATATATATATATTCAGCGCACCCCGTTTTAGCAGGAAGGTGGACCTAACTGCGTTGGAATAACATCAACCAAAAATGAATTAACCTGTCAACTATTTTGGTTGTTCAGAAAAAAATAAAAAATACAGTTGTCACAAAATGTAATTATTGGTAGCATTCCATACAGCATTATCATCTACCTATGTATTTATTTTACTACCAACTTAAAGTTAATTATGGAAAGCGAGAAAAACGTATTGTTGGAAAAAATAATTTCAAACGGTGAGCTCCCATCCTTTCACCCTTACCAAATAGGCAAAAGAGCTGAGGAAAAGGTATATCGCCGAAACAGGGTCCGTTCTCCCTACTAATTTTTGAACCACTTTGTATATCGCAATGAAGTTTGGAGCGGTTAAATAGGATGTGAAAACCTATGGAAAAATGACAGCTAAAAGTTTTCAAATTGCGGCTGAGCGCCATCTTCAATTATTTTTTAAATAGAAATAAATCAACAGACTTTCATTAACGTGAGAGAAGCTCTTTGTAACAGGGCACTATCGTTAAAATTTATGAGGGTACCACTTCGAACACTTGATAAAATGATTGTTTGGGGTTAAATGAAAGTGTGAAGAATTTTTCAACCAACCAACATGTTTTGATTGTGAATTTACAGTACACATTCGTAAGCTACGAGACTTTCCGGTCAGAGATACTGTTTATTCCTTAATAAATTCTCTTTGCCCATCTTATTCGTCGAATTCATTAAGAGATTTAACTAAAATTAATAACAAAATTTATCACGTGTTTAAATGGGAAGCTGAGGAAAAGGAAAGGGTTCTCCACTCGCCTATAGATATCACAGAACCCACCTATCTCTGTACGGTTCGGGGCTCAACCAAATTCCTGAGTAAAATTAAGCGCTACAAGTCGTTCCCCAAAGCAGAACTCACCGTTACCCCGACTGGATAACGATGTCTAAAGAAGTGAATAGGGAATTAAAGGTTAGAAGAGAAAGGGGAAGATAGAATAAGAAAATAAGTTGCAGTGTAACGCAAAAATGTAATTGTTAAAATAAGGAGAGATACGGAGGCAACCAAACGAGATTAAATAAAGTTAAATCTTTGTTTCTTTTATATTCTCTAACTAAAAGTAAAATGATTACCAATACGGTCAACAACCAAATAGATTTTTTAATTTCACCTAGTGATAAGAGGGTTTTCAATAGCCTTTTGGTTATTCTGTCATCTTGTTTTCTGCCATTTTGAAAGAAAGATAAAAATTTGTTAGAAGGGTCATTTTGAGGCAATTGACTAAATTATAGTTACCTTTCATTACAAGGGATCAAGCTCAAATCACGTTTTGATAAGTATTGTGAATTATTATTTGTGATTTCAATTCGTTTTACGACGTGTGTATATGTGGTGTGTGTGTGTGTGTGTGTGTGTGTGTGTGTGTGTGTGTGTGTGTGTGTGAGTGTGTGAGTGTGTGTGTGTGTGTGTGTGTGCGTGCGTGTGTTGTGTGTGTGTGTGTGTGTGTGTGTGTGTGTGTGTGTGTGTGTGTGTGTGTGTGTGTGTGTTGTAACGTTTTGGGGTTGTAACCTCTGAGTCGACTCCCACGGCAGCCAGTAGGTCGTCATAGTTTTTTTGCGTCTAGAAGCCAGTTTAGGGTTTACTAAATAATATTATCAGATATGTCGTGTCGTGTTTGAGTCGTAGTCGTTCGTTGTTGAAGGTTATGGTTACATTATGTTTGGATAGATTGGGATTGTTGTTATTTTGGTAGTTTGGACGACAGAAGAGGATTGGATTTTGGTAGGGTTCACAAAGACTCTCCTTCTATTGGCCTAGTTAAAACAGTTTCGTAGTATCCAGAACGCAGTGTTATACGCAAGAAGTGCCACAGAGACTCCATTTTGTGTACTCGTGGAAATGTCACAATCCAATATTGTATATAGAATAGCAGATAAGAATACGCCCGCTGTGAAATGAAAGAGTGTGGAAAAGTGGATTGAGATTCCTATGGTTCGAATCCTTTCGAAGAGTGCTGCGTTCCAGACCTTGTCTGTAAGCAACTTCAACAAGAGATCATGACACGGTCAGTTGGGTCTAAAGCTGAATTGGCTATCAGAAAGAACACTATTGGTTTCTGGGTAGTCTTCATGATTGTCCTGTTTCCAGAATGTGCTTATAGCATTCTTCAAGACAACTTACGAAAGATATGCGTCTATAAAAAGAGGGGACTGTTAAACTGAAGCATGGTTTAACAGAATTACGGTGAAAGCAGGTTTCCAGGCCATTGGGAAGCAGGAAAGTGTAATACATGAGTACATGTGTACGTTAATAGGTTATAGCTTGGTCTGATCAGTATTGTTCAAGACAGTCTTCCAGAAGTTCCTAAAGGCATTATCCAGCTGTGAATAATTTAGCAATCTGTATACGGTTTGAAGGTCAAGGCGAAACGTGTCCGTCTTTCTTTGGTCGGTCGAAATAAGGTCGCCTTGAGGATCAGTGAGAGGCGATTTGGGGTACTTTCTTCTGTCAGTCTGTTGAACTGTTGCAGAGGAGCTTAGCGTTTTGGTAATCAAGTAGGGATCTTCATTTTTGGTGTTTGGAGGTTTATGTGTTTAATTATTTATGTTTAGATAAGTGTTTTATCCCAAAAGAATCCCACAACGGAGTTTCCAGTTGACGACGCTTGGTGTTTATGTAGTATATGTTATTAAAAATGATCTTGGAGAGGAAAATGTGAAACGCCGGTTCAGAAGAGCGGAGTAATATTTTTCCTATAAAGGGTGGTTCAACCAACACGATCCACATAGCTGTATTTTATGTTTACTGCGCTTAGTATACATATTATACACACTATTATGAATATAACCACACAAAATTGTAGGTAGATTAGATTAAGCAATTTGGTCCTAAAGGAAGCTTCACCAAATAAACCCTGCTGTAAATCCCACAGGTGCCAGAAATATTTTAGAAGATATAATGTGTAATGGCATTATTATCCGTAACAGTTTAACATTTTTATTAATCCATGTACGCCCAAGGTAATCTGTATGTCGATCCAAAAAAGTACAAAAATGCTTCATTTAAAATAATAGAGTTACTATCAACTCCCGGTATAATCTATTAACCTTGAAATTTTTAAATATTTACCAAAATACCAGCTCGTGGTATTATCATTACTCATTTCCTGCTAAATATGTAAATATAAGTATAAAAAAATAAAAGTATTATCACTATTGAAACGGTAAACAAATAAAATTAATGTATATATTTAAACGCAAAGGAAATTAATATGTACATTTATTAACATTATGATAACTTGTACAAAAAATGCTCAGAAACAAACTTAATCAAAATATAGTCAGAATAGTTATGAAAAATCTGGTGACGTCATTATTAATTAGCAACTTAATTTAGTATATCATACAATTGCAATGGTCACCGGTATCACAAACACGATAAATCTCATAATTTCTGAATGTGCACTGTTACGCCAGCGCAGTGAGGACGCGGTTCTTCTCATAATGTAGGCTTTTTACACATAATTCTAGAGTAACAATACATTGTGTACCAATATATATATATATATATATATATATATATATATATATATATATATATATATATATAGTGCCTGCTTTCGAGCTACGGTTATTTAAAGAGATACAATTTCGGTTAAATTATGGCAGAGTTGCGTATTTTGGTGCTCAATAATACGTCGTTACGATATTTTGGATGTTTTTAGAGTTTGCCGAGATTTTTTAAAAAAACTAAAATTTTCAATTTTCGATTTTCTTCTTTATACCGAAAACTGCAAAAGGTGGACGTTTTAAACTGAAACATAATCAATGCTCTTTTTTACGAGGAATCCAAATAGTTTATCAAAAATTTTAAGGTACTCTAGATCTAGATTGGATTTTTACATTTTTGGTATTTACAATGTCATATGGTATGATTCAAATTCAAGATTCCATGAACATGTGAAAAAACCGTTTTTGCGAAGAGTGCTTTGGAAAGAACATGCGTCTCTAAACGTAGGTTTATGCGCCTCCTTAAATTTTGTGTTGCTCTTAAAACGTCTCTTGGTCCTTAACGTCGTGATTATTTTTCTTCGTATATCATGAATATCATCGGGTACAGTTTTTTAAATAAAATTTTTAGTTCCGCATAAATAGTAATCTAAGAGAGAAAGGTCCGATGAACGTGCCGGTCAACCTTACAAGAAATAACTTCACGAAGGAATATATATAATATAGCGTTATGTGGCGGAGCATTGTCTTGCTGGAACCAGTTGTTATTCAAGCGATCGAGGCAAATATTATCAATATAATCCGTCAGATGTGTCCTTAAAAATGCAAGTATCCATCTGCATTTGTAAGTGCCTTCATAAATGTATGGCTAATGACTGTGATGTCAAATAAACCATGACCCACACATTTAGAGCGAATCGTATTTGAGGTCGATATCCTTGATATTCATGAGGAATTTCAATAGACCAGGCGTGTTCATTATGACGTTAAACATACCTGAGTTTGTAAACTTACATAAAAATGATCTTAGAGAAGAAAAGAAATTTGAATTTTGTTCTAACTGAACCATGAAATTCCTACAAAACTTTTCTCGCCATTCACGATCTCCAGGGTGCATACTTGAGTGACATGAATTTTGAATGGGCGATGTTTATTTTTTTTAGTACTCTCCATACTAGCTGTCGCGATGTATTCATATTTGTTGCGATGGCCCGTGTGGAAGTAGAAGGATTATCTTGAATCTATTGGAAAATTATTTATGGAGATTTTTTAATGGTTTCTAGAAATTTACTTACTGCCCGTAAAATTTCATCCTCATTTTCATTTCTGGGTCTAACAACAGATTTTCTTAGCTGACCAACCGAACTGAACTCGCGAAAATTTCCAAGCAGTGATAAAAAATAGTTTTGAGCAGGTTGTTGCTCTTCTGGATACCACTCTGGGTTTGCGCAGTAATATGCGTATTTCGATGCGAAGCACAATACATTTCCAACATACCTCGTTTTTCTTTATTTGAAAACGACCTTTAACAAGTAACTTGTAATAAATTGATGAAAAAGCAACAACTACTGAAATTTAATGGAACTATCAAACATGTATTTATATTAAAAGAATCCATGTTCTTTCCAAAGCACTCTTCGCAAAAGCGCTTTTTTCCATATTTTGAGGGAATCTTGAAGTTCAATAATGCCATATGATATATCTTTGTAATCAGCAAAAAGAGATTCATTCAAAAGTATAAAAAGTATAATAATATTTTAGATAAAAAGGTCCACCTTTTTCAGTTTTCGGTATAAAAAGGAAAATCGAAAATTGAAAATTTCGCATTTTTTTAAATCTCGGCAACGTCTGAAAACATCCGAAATGCTGTAACGACATATTATTGAGCACCGAAATGCGCAACTTTGCCCTAATTTACCGACATTGCATCTCTTCAAATAACTGAGATCCCATGTATATATATATATATATATATATATATATATATATATATATATATATATATATATATATATATATATATATATATATATATATATATATATATAGGGTGTCGCACCGGGTACCAAATCGATCGATTTTAGGAAAATTGCATACGAAGGTTTTGAAAATTTGGCAACATACGAATATTGGTGGGGGGCATACGACTAAAATTTTGACAGTTGTGACACTTCTGTTTATGCTTGAATTATATGTTAACTTGCATATTTTAGATGGAACACCCTATATGTTTCTATATTTTTGAATTTCTCTCAAACTTTTGGCCGTTTTTGTATATTACATTCTATACCTAAGTCTAAGGATTTTTTACATAATTAAATTTTTATGTCAAAAATGACGTAAAATAATAGATGTTTCCTATAGGAAAGCCTTTTGTATTTACACTACCTTGTTGAAAATGGCCACACTTATTAGACTGTTGTGACATTTCAATATTTACGTATACAGGGTGTTAAAAAAATAAAAATAAAGATAAACTTGGGAAAATGCCAAAAGTCAATTGTTTGATGGCAGCCCCCATTTTTTTTAAATTGATTTGATTAATGATTAAAAATAAGGGTAAGTTTTTATAAGATTGTCTATTACGAACATTTGTAGTTTTCAAAATATTGCCAATTTGACATTTTTAAATGGCGATTTTGCTGTGATTTTGATATAATAATTATTCTTAATGGTTAAGGCAAGACGGCGTTGAAAAACAATCAAATACTGGATAATGTAAGAAACTGTCATTGCGACATTCAACAAGGAACTTCATCTAATGTAAATAAAAGAGGATTCCTCATAGGAAAAATTAATCATTATTTTCAGGCCGCAAACGTCATTTTTGACATAAGAACTTAATTATGTCAAAAATTCTTATACTAGATATAGGACAGCCTAAAATTTTGAGAGAAATTGAAAAATATAATAATATACATGATGGTCTATTTAAAATAAAGTTCACATCTACCTCCGATATAACCGGAAGTGCCACAACTGTCATAATATTTTAGTCATCTGTCCCCGGTACCAACACCCTGCACAGAGTGTCCCAAAACAAATTCCCCAGCCGCTGGGATTATACTATATGACCAAAAATAAGTCAAAAATCACTTAGTCAAAATTTCGAAAAGTTTCTCCTTACGAAATTATGGCTAATATTAAAAATAGCAACCATGTTTTCGAATATCCAAGTAAAAATAGTTTATTAATTTAAACCAAGTGACATATACACATAATAAAATTAAAATACTTAAATTTACAAAGGCAAATGTTTCGCTATTTTGTTCTATGCATGCATGCAATCTATTGTTAGGTTTGCAGTTTAAGTTCAGACTCTATAAATACGAACAATAACGTCATCTTCATTATTCGATAGGACTTTGTATACCGCATTTTTCAAGTAACCCTAAAGCCAAAAGTCTATTGGGCTGAGATTCGGGGACTCAGGTGGCCAAGAAATCGCCGATTTAATATTTTTCGAACATTTTGGGAATAATGAGTACGCGCTCCATCATGTTGATACACAATAGTTTGACGTTGCAATAAAGGAATATTTTCCAAACAGGTAGGTAATATCAGTTCGAAAAAATGTGCATAATTATCTGCGTTTAAAATTCTAGGCAGAAAATGTAGTCCTATTATGTCATTGCACAACTGACCAATCCACACACTTACACTCCAGCGCACTTTCTTATGTGATTCCCTTTGATGTAGATTTTTGTAATTCCAGCTATGCAAGTAGTGTTGGTTAAACACATTATGTTGATTAAAATGGGCCTCCACAATACTGGCTTAAGGTCTCCATTTGTATCAAATCAATTAAAAAATCATCTCCAGAATAGTAAGCGCAACTCATTATCTCCAGGATGCAATTTTTTAACCGGCTGTAAGTGATAAGGATACAGATTTTCTCTTTGCATGAATTTGTGAATAGTACTACAACGATGGTGACGATTGGTTTCCAAGATACTGCTACTTACAGACGAATCTTCTTCAATGTTGAGGAGTAATTGCTCTTCCTGTTGTCATGTTAGCTGTCTAGGACGACTAGCATGAATCATGTTAGGAGCCAAACATCCAGTTTCAAGTAGACAAACTTCAGCAGCACTTATTGTTTTATGATCAAGGTGTCGCCTAGTAGGAAAACGTTGGTGGTACATACGCTCTGCGGCACGAGTATTATTATTATTACAAACTCCAAGTACTTTAATCATATCTAAATGTTCTTGATTGCTGTACTGTCTGGGCATTATAGTAAGTATGAAAACTTGATTGTTTACCTTTGTACGTGAGTTTAAGATTGAAATATTTTACAATTGTAACGTACCTTTTTTCGCGTATTGTGAAAACCTTGTTGTGGACCGTGTATATGTGTCCCCTCCAATATATGCATGAGTTGTTTAGTAGGAAGCTATGACGGTTTTTGACAAATAGATATTATTATGAAGTTTATCATATTATGTAATACTGCTTTGTGTGTCCTGTTGATAAGTGTGTAAAACATATTTATTAGATCACCATATGCGTATTCTGTTAAAAACGCTTCGAACCCTTGGGAAGGGTTCATTTCTAGTCGGATGAACCCTTTTCCCGACACAACCATCACATATTTTGTCGCCTCAACTTGATGGCCGGTTTTCAAAACAAGGGTTGTTATTTATTAATGTGAATCACACATTTAGGGAGGTAAAGGCTAGTATGGTTTCGATTGGAGTACTGAAGCCGAATAAGCACTCCTAATAAATATCGGGAAATGCCTCTGCGCCTATTTTAGCAGCTCTACTAGCAAACTTCAGAACCACGTTCACGGCGTGCCTCCTGACTGCAGTCATAATAAACGATAGCCAACGGGAAGGGGTGAAAGGCGAATTTCTGGCGCCTCAAAACCGGTATATTTCGGCGATGGGAGATAACCCAAACAGAAAAACCTGATCCTCCAAGTGGGGGGTCGTAGTGTTGAGGTTAGCAGCCCAGTCTTCGGAAAAACTTAAACGTTCTCCAAGGACACAAACCAAGCCTCGGAAATGGGTTGGAACTAAATGAAAAAGACGTATAGCGTGTAAAAGGACAACGATTTTAGGTACATGGAGCATACTAAGCATCGAAAACAAAACATATGAAGTAATACGCACACTGCAGGAACTAAATTTTCAGAAAGTAGAACAAAAGGGAAAGGTAGTGAAGAAATAGGAGACTATATACATATGTGGTCGGGGGTAAAAAAATCAGAACTAGCCAAAGCAGGCGTTTCCCTACTCATTAACAAGAAACAAGCTGTATATCAAAGAATTTGAGTGCATATCAGAAAAAATTATAAAAACTACGATATCATGATATGGTTACGAAGCAGTTATAAGGGATCTACGCATCAACAGATGAAACAAACAATGTATTAAAAGAAAATTTTTTATAGGGAACTGACAACAGCGTAATAACGGTAGAAGGGTGGGAGAAACATAACAATGATTTATTAGTGGAAAATAGGCAGCAGTTTCAAAGAGATGACGAAGACACAGGTACGGAACAGGATATAACTCAAAATAACAATGCAGGAAATTGAGAAAAACATAGGTTAGATGAAAAACGGACGATCACCAGGACCCTTAGAACTTTGGAGATATGGAGGGAAAGAATTATTAAACCGACTAACCGATCTACTATAACTGCTATAAGAGGAGGGAAGTCCCTAAGGAGAGGAAAGAAACACATATAGTTTCCATTCTTAAAAAAGGCAATAGGATGGATATTAAGTGCTACAAAGGCCTAAGTGTGAATAGTACCCTTAGCAGACTTTATGAGAAAGTGTTTCAAGGTAAACTGCGAGAAGAAATCCAGGGAGAAATAGCAGATGACCAAGGTGGGTTTACACCGGGAAGGTTTTGTGTTGACAACCTTTTCGTTATACAGTAGATATTAGAAAAAATGATAGCGGTACGGGAAGAAGTGAACTTGGCGTTTATAGATTAGGAAAAAGCGTACGACTCAGTCCCAAGGAGTAAACTGTGGGAAGCGCTGGAAATCATAGAGGTGGTGCCTCAGCTAACAAAAGCAATAAAAAATATGTACAAAAATAACGTCGCATACATCAAAATAGGAAATAGACTTTCAAGAGCCGTAAATACAACAAAAGAGTTCCAACAAAGATGCAGTCTGTCCCCTCTTCTGTTCAATATATACGTAGAGGTATCATTGAAGAACTGGAAAAGACATATTGGGGGAATGGGCGTCCCCATAAATGGACATCGGTTGTTTACTTTAATCTTTGCGGACAATCAGGTAGTCCTTGCCTAGGACGTCTATGACCTAAAATTTATGACCAGAAGACTATTCAGAATATAATAAATGTGGACTGCGGTCAGTTTAGAGCAAACCTTAGTATTTAGTGATAAATTCAGACGCCAGATTCGAAATATGCATTAACGATGACGCAAAAGTAGACCAAGTAAATAAATTTAAATATCTGGGCGTGATGGTTACAAAGGAGGACGTAGAAACTGATGAGATTAAGCTCATTAAATCCACTATGGTGGGACAAACACATCGCGAAAGAATAAAAAAAGAATAGGGGACGGCATGGTAGAATCAGTCCTCTGTAACAGGTGTGAAGTGTGGAGTCTCAACACGTAGTCAAAAAGGAAACTAGAGGTGGCGGAAGTGGACTACCTACGTCGAAGTGCACAAATCTACAGAAGGGATCATATCCCAAATACGGAAATTAGGAATGTAATGAACAGCAATGGAACAGTCGTGGAAAGAATAGAAAAGAGGAATCTGAAATGGTTTGGACATCTAATGAGGATACAAGACAACGGATGGCTAAAGAAGATATTCGAATGGAAACTTCCCGAAGCAAAGAAAACGGGGAGACCAAGAAGATCGTGGAATGAGGGCATAAGAAGGCCAATGGCAGAAAGAAATTTAGAAGATATGTGTATATGTATATATATATATATATATATATATATATATATATATATTATAATTATAAATTTAACAGTTTCCATAACAAGTGATCAACGTCTTTGCAACATAAGGCATTGGTTTGTTTTGCAATAACTAGAAGGCTGCTGCTACACGTGTTTTTGTGCTATAACCTTGGAGAAAATTGTTGTATTCCTGGTGACCAGACTGAGTGAAAATTGCAGTATAAATGATAGATACTAATTGAGTTGGAAACGGACTCTGAAAGGTATGTATGATTTATGCCAGTTTTAGCATTTATTTTGTATAGACAAGAACATTCTATAATTTTCGTAGGATTCTGATTAAAATAATTGTTGTGTATAGTCTATAGATAGTTACGAAAACTACGAGTTTTGAACATGTTGATTTCAGTTTTAGCGTTTTGGTCAGAGAATAACCGAGATTATGGTAACCAATCCCTTTGGACTGACGGCTTGGCCGAAAGATCGTTTTTCGTGTTTCCGAATTTCTATTTTCCGTACTTCTATATATTCGGATGCTTCACGATTATTTTGTAGGTATAGCGGAACAAACATGACTGCACCAAAGAATTCCGTAACAATGATTGACGAACATTTTGAAGCTCTGATTCGGAGCGTTCGTGTATTTATCGATGCAATTGAACAAAAATTGTTCGCATATTACAGATCTTAATGCACTTCGAGATCTTCCGAGGCCATTAGACGGTTTTGTTGCTATTCGGTGGCAAGGGTGAAGGCAGATGATGATACTTGGAAAGATGCTTTGGACCTGCTACGTAGTACATTTGGACCTAAAAATGCTCACATCATGTTTATGGAGAATTGTTTTCTGGAGAACAGGACTTTGGTACTCCTACAGACATTTTCGTTTGTCGCTGCCCTAATATTTTGTCAAATTTACCGGTTTATACATAAACGTAAACCATACAGTTAGATACGGCGTATGGATTTTGAATATCCGCATGCGTGAAAAGTTACCTCGTGATAGCATAGAAACTTTTAATGAACTTTCACCGAGTGCGAGGTGAACTGAAGTGAGTGAAGTTGATAATGAAAAGACGGTAAATGTTAGAGTACAAGATAAAAATGCCCCTAACAATAGAAAATCGACGCATAACGTACGTTGTAGTTATTACAAGGCATTCGGCATAAAACTGATGATTGCCGTAAGTTCATTCGCACAGAAACTTCAAAAATTAATGTAAACAATCAGGCTAGCTCTAGTTCAGTTTCGTGTTTTGGTTGTGGAAATCAACTATGCTCGATGCCTCTCAAGTTTCTCGTTTAAAATGTTCGTTGAATATAAAGAAAGATGCATTCCGGATAGGGAACATAGTGTACAACTTATTGCTGTTCCACCATGTCGCATGTCGCTTATAAATAAAGGCATTCTGCGGAAAGAAATTGACAGAATTGAGGAGTATGAATCACCTTGGGCCGCCTCGGTTGTTCTAGTTCCGAAAAAAACGATTCTGCACTCAACAAAGCGTACATTTTTCATGTCGAGGCTTGATTTAAAATCGTGTTACCATCAAGTTAGAGTTCGTGAGCCGGATCAAGACAAAGCTGCATTTGTTTGCACCTATGGGAAGTTTAGTTTCCGAGTTATGCCCTTTGGACTTCGAAATACCACAGCCACATTCCAAAGACTAATTGATATGTTCAAATTTGGTTTGGGAGATAAAAAAATGCTGTTATACTTGGATGACAGTATCGTGTTATCGGATACCTTTAATGAACATCTCAATGATCTTAAAATAATTTTTGACAGGTTGAGATAATTTAGATTAACTCTCATTATTGAAAAATGTGTTTTAGCGAGTACCAGCGTCAGGTACTTAGGTTATATTATTACTCGGGATGGTATCAAGGTTGATCATGAAAAAACTTCGGTCATTACTAACATAGGTCAATGAACTTTATAATATTTTTAACTTATAAGTGGAAAAAAATGGAAACGGAAAGAGGAATGATGACAGAAGTCCCTTGAGATAACACAGATTAATGTTTTTCTACAGGGATTTATATGATCATGCGAATATTGAGAACTTTAAACCTTACTTTCGAAAGTTTTTAAATGGAACACCCTGTATTTTATTACTTGGTTTGCAGGAAATTTAATCCTCTTTAACTTTTATGAAGGTCTTTCTATGCCTATATTTACTAATTTTGGTGGTGTTTCAATCTTTATTTTAATTCTAGCCAAAAACTTAATGTTTTTCACCATTGTCGTTTTTCTAGTCACCTATGGCATAAAATAAAACAAATGACATAAAAGAAAAACAAAATATTATCATTTTAAATAAAACATCACGTTGGCATTTTTTCTATTGTATTAACAGTTGTGTGACAATTAAAGTGATTTAGTGTGTCATTACTTCAAAAATGAATTTTCAAATTCCGATTTGGTGGATATGGCTTTGTACTAGGAGCTAGTGACAAAACTGCTTATTAGCGACGAGGATATATTTCCAGAGATCCCAAACGACGACAACCTAATAGAAGGGCGTTTTAGAAGGTAATGGAACAATTTCAAACAACTAGAAGTGTAACTTATCAGAAAATGAAAGAACAAAATGTGTTTTACCGATGAAAATCAATTAAACATGCTTTTAACAGTAACTGAAAATCATCATGTTCAGTTATTGTAAGAATTAAATGAAGAACACTTTCAGAGGCGAATGAATTTTTGTGCATGGGTGCTGCAGAAAGAACAAGCAAATTTTGCACATTTAATATTCTTTTGTGATGGAGCAATGTTTAAAAAATGCAAACATGAATAGGCACTACAAGCAATCCCCATTTCATAAGCACCCATTCCTTATGGAGAGGGTTGTCGGAGACTATGTTATTGGACCGTATTTTTTGAGGGAAGAGTAAACTGGACAAGTATATTTGGATTTCTTACAATATGATTTACCGCAATTAATGGTTCAGATACCAAATTAAGTTCTTGAACGTCTTTGGTTCTTACATGATGGAGCCTGTGCATTATACGGAGCCTATTACTAACTTTTAAATGAAACATATGGGCAACAGTATCATGGCCGACTAGATCACCAGATCTAACAAAAAGGATTTTAGTATATGGGGATTTATAAAGATCAGGTACATAAAATACCCCAGTACGAGGGATGATATGAGAATTCGTATTACGAACTGTCTTCAAACTATTACTCGCAAAATGTGTAGGAAAAAAGAAAAGGCCACGTATTTCATTCCCTCAGGGGAGGGCGGCCTGCTCGAGCTTTCGAGCTCCTTCAGCCACAATCATGGGTTCCCAGCATACATACCTACATTACGTATATATGCATGGTGGGATTAAGGATGGGTGTGGTCAGGATAGGATCGGAAGGAACGGACTTAGGATTCTGAGGGGGAAAATACTACCCCAGCGTTCGCCTAAGTAGCCGCACATAGTGTGCATATACGCAGTGACCATGCCGCTACATGTGTATGAGGAAAACCCCCTGAAAAAACATTATACAAGGTAGACTGTAATGGGAATCGAGCCTATTACCTCCTGAATGATAAGCAGGTTGTGTCACCGCTACGCTACCAGCTTGGTGAAATGTGTAGAAACATGATTCATACCTTTGAAAAACGTATTAAGTTGTGTATATTCAAGTTAACTTCGCTAAAATATCGAATCATCATTAGAAAAAGTTATGAAGTTGACTTTGGATTTATGTTGAAAGAAGTCAGATAGATCGAAAAAAGTTTGTGTATTCTTGTTTCATTTGAACTTGAGCTTTGACAGAACTAAAATGTAACATGACAACCGACATTTGCCGACTTGATGACATTTTCTAATGAACACCCGATGTTTTGTGGCATATCTTACACTGTGGATAAATTGTTTTTAAATTTATATTGATGGAATTAATAAAGAAAGTACCAAACTGACGTTTTATTTGAAATGATAATATTTTGTTTTTATTTTATGTCATAGATGACTATGAAAACTACAATGGTGCAAAACATTCAGTTTTTTGATAGAGTTTAAATAATAATTGAAATACCACCAAAGTTAGTAAACATAGGCATAGGAAGACCTTTACAAAAGTTAAAGAGGATTAAACTCTCTACAAACCCATGTAATAAAATAGAGGGCGCTCCATTTAAAGAACTTTCAAAAATTAGGTTTAAAGTTCGCCATGTTGGCATGACCATGTAAAACACCCTGTAGAAAAACATTAATCAGTGTTACCGTAGTTAAAGTTAAAGTTAAGAAGTATTACAAATTTCATTGAGCCATGTTTTTTTTACAAATTTGAGAAATTTTTTAATTTAATTGGCAACGTTGCAAAAATATAATGTCAATTTTGTGTAGGGTGAATTAAAATATTTACAAATATACAGGGTGTCCCGGTTGAAAAATATAAAGTTTTACCTCCCGCCTTTTGGAATACCCTGTATGCTTGAAAAAAATTTTAGATGAATCTCTTAATCTTTAATAACCCATGAAAATTTTTTTTTTCGCTATCTTTGTTGGTACAGGAGATGTATATATATATATATATATATATATATATATATATATATATATATATATATATATACAGTGTGTCCAGTTTAAGATGAAATGCATGGGGATATTGGAAACCGTTAGAGATACGAAGATGGTTAAATGGAGAAAAAGTTGCGTCATTATATGCCCAAGAAGTAACCATGGTTACATGTCAAAAATCCCTTCCATTTACTAGACACAGGGTGATAACTGAAAATATGCGTTTTCTAAAAATCGCTATATCTTGTTTCTTGCAAGAGATACATCCACGATTTTTGCAGGATGGGGGTAACAGGTAGCGAGGATTTCAAAAATGATTTTGAAAAAAATCTAGGCCTACTAGATTTTGAGATAATGCACGCAACTTTCGATTTTCTTATAGACGCCATATTGGATTTTTGCATTTTTGAATTCTTCATAAAAAATGCTTTTCAACCATATATCATATGTTTATAATCTGCCAATGAGAAAGTGTCAAATTTTCCAACAGGATGGGGCTCCTGCACATAGTGCCCATATTATTACAGATTTCCTAAATATGGAATATCCTAATGGATGGATAGGAAACCAGGGACCAATAAGATGGCCGGCCAGAGCTCCTGATCTCTCTCCATTGATTTCTTTGTGTGGGGCCATTTAAAAACGAAGTTTATTCAAAGTCGTATAACAATGAGGACGAATTACGTGATGCAATTATCGAAGCTGTTAATAAAATTACCCCGGAGATGATAAGGAACTCTTATGATGCAGTGCTAACTCGATGCAGATGGTGTTTGCAGGAGAATGGAGGTTTATTCGAGCATTTGATTAATTAATAGTAAAATTCAGTATAATATTAAATTTTATTTTTTGTTGTTTTTTGTCACTTTTATTATTATGATTTATGTTAATAATCAATAATATTGTTCTCAATAGTTAGTTTAATTTGTAGATTAATTTTCATTTAATTAAAATACATAATATGTCAAGGTTGCTTTGATATAAATTTAATTGTGTAATTTGACACTTTCTCATTGGCAGATTATAAACATATGATATATGGTTGAAAAGCATTTTTTATGAAGAATTCAAAAATGCAAAAATCCAATATGGCGTCTATAAGAAAATCGAAAGTTGCGTGCATTATCTCAAAATCTAGTAGGCCTAGATTTTTTTCAAAATCATTTTTGAAATCCTCGCTACCTGTTACCCCCATCCTGCAAAAATCGTGGATGTATCTCTTGCAAGAAACAAGATATAGCGATTTTTAGAAAACGCATATTTTCAGTTATCACCCTGTGTCTAGTAAATGGAAGGGATTTTTTGACATGTAACCATGGTTACTTCTTGGGCATATAATGACGCAACTTTTTCTCCATTTAACCATCTTCGTATCTCTAACGGTTTCCAATATCCCCATGCATTTCATCTTAAACTGGACACCCTGTATATGTAACGGGTATTTCACGACGAACGACACGGACTGTAGCGCTTAGACGCCACCGATTTTCAACATTCTTTCAATGCAATATGTTATAGGATCATAAAGCCCACATTTTAAAATTATTTCAATTTATGCAGGGTGTACCAAAAAATAGTGGCGCATCAAAGTTATGTTTTTTTTTAATGGAACACCCTGTATATTTTTAGATATTCGAGTTTTACGAGTAAAATAAACCTAAGTTGCTGTTATACTGTGTATACGTAAACCTTACCCTTTTCGAAATATTTGAGATTTTCAAAATTGTAACATAAATTCTATCAATTGATACCCTATACTATAGTACAATGATAAAATTCTTATTTAAATCCAATTATTTTGCTTATTTTCACGGGAGCTAAGCGTGTCGCAGTGGATGTCTTATCAAACTTTAAAAATGCCTTGCCACATAAGTGATTAACATGATACAATACTGTTCATTGGTATAATGATATCTTTCCATTCTAATGTTGTGAAATTCAAAATTTATTTACTTACAGTAGGAGGACAAATCACTCACTTGATAGATGTCAACAAAGCAACAATCGATATGACATTGACATGTCAGATTGTAACACAGGAAACAATCGCTGATTCCAATCAAGCACTCTAATTTATCGAAAAATTGTATCTTAATTAAAATTGTACTAGTACCAACAGTTTTCCACAAGTGCGAAATCATTTTTAAAATACTGCAGTTTAATTATTATTGGGTTTAGCCTATTAGATAGAAAAATTGTTCAGTTTAGGGTCCTATTAGCACTTTCAGTTAGCTGCATAAGTTACCAGTCACCTTGTGTATATATATACAGGGTGCGGCATACGATATATATATATATATATATATATATATATATATATATATATATATATATATATATATATATATATATATATATATATATATATATATATATATATATATATATATATATATATATATCTGTTATTAAAAGAGATATCAAAAAAGTCATTTACAAAAATTTCAAACTTCACATTATAAAATTATTTTCGTATTTACAGGGTGTTACGTATTACCAGGGTGAATCAAACATACTTTTTTTTAATGGGACACCCTATAGATTATTTAAAATTTAGATTCAGATCATCTCCCCCATACTTCCAATATAGGATTTCATTACGTTATACAGGGTATTTCAAAAGTTATGGTTAATAGTACACGAAAATCATTCTCATTTCAACGTCCTGTATACTCTAGACAGAATAACCTAACAATAATCTTTCCCAGGCATAACTTTAATTGTAAACTTAAAAAAATATATTTTTTATTAACGTTCATTATATATATATATATATATATATATATATATATATATATATATATATATATATATATATATATATATATATACAAGGTGATCAACTTTTGTGACAAAGTCCTTTATATCTGTTATTATAGGAGATGCCAAAAAAAGTTATTTACAAAAGTAGGAGGTAGCAGTAACCTTCACATTTTAAAATTAGTTACAAATATACAGGGTCTTCCATAACACTGTACCGCATGAAAGATGTGTTTTTTAAGTGAAACACCCTGTATTTTATTTTAAATTTAAAATCTGCTTCACTTCCTCGTTACAAGAATACAAAGTTGTTATGTGTTATACAGGGTATTTAAAAAGTTATGACTAAATTTCGATAAAAATCGAAACAAGTTCAACGCCCTATACAATTGAAAAGGTGTACAAGAGCAATGATCTATTGCAGCCACAGTTTTTAAATGATTGTCAAAATTCATAAAAATGATTGATTTTGCTAATACTCTTTAAATCTAATACAGGGTAAGTCAAAACACAAATTCATTATATGCTCAGTATTTTTAAATGAATCACCCTGTATTTTATATCACCATCATAAACTACAGTCAATTTAGTTTAATTTATCACAAGTATCTCTTATTCCTAAAGTTAATAGTTTTGGAGATATTTTAAACTGTATTGGAAAAAGGGTTATTTCATGAATTAAATTTATTATTTTTATTTACTTTACTATTTATAAATATCTTAATGTAACACACAAAAAAACAATTAAAAAAAACGTTAAATAAAGAAATTGTTATTCTTATTGTAGAAGGTGTTCGAAATGAGCTCCCATAACGTTCACACAGGCTTGATGACGGTTTTCGAATGATCTACTAACGTTTGTAAGCATTTGTGGCGTAACATTATGAAATTCGTTTCTAATTCTGACCTTCATATCATCAATTGTTGGTGAAGGTTCACGGTACACTAGATCTTTAGTATAGCCCCAGAAGAAGAAGTCGACGATACTTAATTCTGGTGATCTAGCTGGCCGATGAATTAGTCCTTCTCTTCCTATCCATCTGTTAGGTAATTGCTCATTCAATTCACCTTGTATAAGTGCGTTGTGATGAGAAGGTGCTCCGTCATGTAAATACCATAACTGTTGACGAATGTTCAATGGGACGTTTTGAAGTAAAATAGGTAAATGATTTACTAAAAAGTCCAGATAAACCTCTCCGTTTACTGTTTCCTCAAAAAAGTAAGGGCCTTTTACATAATTATCTAAGATACTAAGACTCTTCGTAATTATGTGGTACGGATTTGTTGTGGAGTAATAGTGGAAGTGACGCCGATTGACACATCCGTTTTTGTGAAACGTTGCTTCATCTCCGAATAAAACAAAATCGAAACAATTTCTTCGTACAATTATTTGCTGTTGTGCCCATTCACAAAAAAAACCTTCTTTCAAAATCATTTGCAGTCAGTCCTTGATGTACCTGGATGTGGTATGGGTACATGTGGGAGAATTTTCTGAATAGATCCATAACTAATGCCTTGCTTTCTTGAAATATTTCGGATACTTGTATGAGGATCCCGCCAATAAAACATTTAATTCGCTTTCATCTGTTGTAACCGTTTTTGTTTTTTCTTTAGTCTCATATAACACTGAACTATTGCTATTGAATGTATCCATTACATTTTGAAATGATCTCTTATTCGGTAGCCGACGATCTGGATATCGCTGATAATAGACTCTTGTTGCAAGTACACAATTCTTATTACATTCACCTAATATCTATAACATGTCTACCAGTTCTTCCCTTTCAAAATTCATTGTTGACTGTTGTAAAATAATCAAAATTCAAGACAATGTCAAAACAATTTGATTTAAAACTGAATTGTTAATTCATGACACATAGCTTCAAAGCAACCTTGATTTTAATGATATAGCAGCTCGTTTCGAACACTTCCTACGATAAAAACAATTTCTTTATTTAATGTTTTTTTAAATTGTTTTTTTGTGTGTTACTTTAAGATATTTGTAACTAGTTAAGTAAATAAAAATAATAAATTTAATTCATGAAATAACCCTTCTTCCAATACAATTTAAAATATCTCCAAAACTATTAAGTTTAGGTATAGGAAATACTTATGATAAATTAAGCTAAATTGACTGTAGTGTATAATGGTGATAAAATACAGGGTGATATATTTAAAAATAATGAGCAAATAATGAATTTGTGTTTTGACTTACCCTGTATTAGATTTAAAGAGTATTAGCAAAATCAATCATTTTTATGAATTTTGACAATAATTTAAAAACTATGGCTGCAATAGATCATTGTTCTTGTACCCCTTTTCAATTGGACAGGGTGTTGAACTTGTTTCGATTTTTATTGAAATTTAGTCATAACTTTTTAAATACCCTGTATAATAATAATAACTTTGTATGCTTGTAACGAGGAAGTGAAGCGGATTTTAAATTTAAAATAAAATACAGGGTGTTTCATTAAACAAAACATATATTTGATGTGGTACAGTGTTATGGAAGACCCTGTATATTTGTAACTAATTTTAAAATGTGAGGCTTACTGCTACTTCTATTTTTGTAAATACTACCTTTTTGGTGTCTTCTATAATAACAGATATACCGGATTTTGATTCATAATCGATGATACCACTCGTTAAAAGCTCTAGAAAATTCAATTTTCGTCGGTTTTAACTCGACCCATCGCCGATGATAATCATAACACTAGCTATACTATCCCCGAAAATATCTCAGAAATTAACGATTTTAGCTATAGGGAGTGCTTAATAAAAATGAAAGAACATAAGGTGTATTTTCACTTTTTAAAATAAAATACAGGGTGATTCATTTGAAAAAATTGACAAAGTCATGTGTTCGAGTTTTGGTGCAATAATAAACAAATAGCATTTTCTCGTAACACTGTACCAATGACAAGCAGTTATGTTTGGAAAAAATTATTTAGATGTTCTGTCTAGGGTATGTGGGACGTTGAAATCAGAATAATTTTCGTGTACAATTGACCATAACTTTTGAAATACCCTGTGTAACGTAATGAAACGCTATATTGGAAGTATGGGGGAGATCAGCTCAATCCAAATTTGAAATAATATATAGGGTGTCCCATTAAAAAAGTATGTTAGTAATATGAACACCCTGTGAATACGAAAATAGTGTTATAATGTGAAGTTTGAAGTTGCCTATAATTTTGTAAATAACTTTTTGATATCTCCTTTAATAACGGAAGTATCGTACTTCGACGCACTAATGCCGCACCCTATATATATATATATATAATATATATATATATATATATATATATATATATATATATATATATATATATATATATATATATAGATTAACGAGCAAACACACTATATTTGAAAATGTTACATAATGTTTTATTAAAATGAAAATTTAATATTGCTAGATAACGACATCAACGACTAGTAATCAAAAACTAGGAAAATGTAAAAATGTAAGATTTTTAAACAAAAACACCGTGGAAAATTTAATAAAGAAAGGGCACCTTCCCAATATATTAAAATACATCAAACAATAAAGCAATTTGTTCTCATAACCTTAAAATTAACATAAATTTAAATATTTAAAAGATTCCATTTCTAAATCGAATTTATAACATAAAACATAATTACTTAAAATGTTTTAGATATGTCTTTTTACATTATTAAAAATGAGCCATCCAAGAAGATACTATACAGCGCTTACCGTTACACCATTCCTTTATGTCATATTGCACTAAATGAATGCACTTAAATTTTTTTTTAAAGTCGTTTTCACAAATCTAAACCTTGTATTAATGTTTGTTAGCTGTTATGAAGGACGAATCGAGTGTTTATTTTATACTTTAGTACTAATTATTTATGCTCATGGCATAATAAAATTTTCGCGTTGATAAAAATATACTAAACTGTACATTACAAAACTCCGAATAAGAAACTAATATGCACTTTATCAATGAATGAATATTTAATCATGTTCTTAATCACATACCTGTTTAATCGTCTTTTAATTAATGGAAATGTTGAAAAGCACACAAATTGCTCATAATCACTTACACGTTTAATAAATGAGTATTTACATAATTGAATCGTTTTGTATACTCCCTAAAGGAGCGTGAGTGGTGGTCAATAGTTTAGCAATGTACAATAAAGAGGGATTTACAACCCTATCAAATTTACTTTATATTAAGATTGAGCAAACACCCTACTTCAAATGAGACTTTTGAGATACTTACATACTTTTATAGACTTGTTGCATGTCAAACTTACAATATTGTTGTTAGATTACCAATTACAGAAGCGTTTTGTACAATTTAAGTAACAGGATGTAGGTACCAATTTGGTAGTCTATGTATTCCAGTATAACAACAAACAAAGTTGAAATAAAACACAAATGTGTTAACCTTTTCGGCCCCAATGGGTGATATACGTCCCATCAGATACGTATATAAGCCCAGAGGTAACTAAACGCCATTAGATCTGGTAATATGCATCGTTTCTAACGCCCCTCCCACTAAAATTTCCGCGAAATTAATTCACGTTTGATAGTTTAGTGACATTGTTTCTTTTGTTAGAGCTCGTGCTGATTATTTATCAGTGATTATTTTGTGTTTTGAAATAATAATACAAGAAAGTGTCGAGGTAAGTTTACTAATGTTTCAATATTAATTATAGTTACCTTTTTGTGTAACTAGAGATTACGGATGTGTATTATCTTTTGCAAAGTTTATCAACGGGATAATATGTCCCAGTGGGATTCTGTTGTGGTTCTATTTTTCCCAGTGGTACTGACGTAAATATTTTCATTTCAGAAAGAGACCATTATCTGAGGTTCAGCTGTTGGAATTAGCCGACAATATTTCTGATTTGGAAGAAGATCGATTTGCAGATAGTGGTTCAGAATATGAGCAAGCAGTTTCAGAGGAATCCAGTAATGAATTGTCTAAACCATCAACAAGTAGAGCGACAAAAGAGTGTGAAAAACAACTAGTAAGAGACGGAGGGTTGAAGTCGATGATGATTTTTCTTCCTCGGAAAGCTCACCTCCCGAGGATGTTCATTCTTCCGAATAAAATGTTGATTCTTCCGAAGAAATTATTCATATACCTACAATAGTTTTCGACCAATGGAGATCTGTTGACAAACATTTTCAACCACGGATGACAATACCGACCGAAAAACCTTGCGTAATGCTTGGAAATCTTGATAGAGCTTCTACTGAGTTTGACATTTTTTCAAGTAATTTCCAAAAAGCCTATTCATGTGGATAACTGACAAACCAACGAAAGATTAGAAATAGTCCAAGTAAAAAATAAATTCGATATATCCAAAACCGATCCGCATGAAATAATGATAGTAATTGGCTGCTATTTGATAATGTCCTACAGTAAGGTACCTGCACAACGTCACTATTGGTCTTCTAACAGTTCACTTGAAAACGTAATGATAAAACAAGCCATTTCCAGAAACAGATTCCAACTATTGTCTTCCAAACTATGCTTCAACACTCCAACAAAACCAGCTGATGCCAGCAAAATTTACTACATAGAAGGAATGTTTTCGTGCTTGAAACCTTTTCTCAAGCAAAAAGTGAAAGTTCTTTTCAGAGTATTGATGAGGCCATGGCTACTTGAAACAATATCTTTCTCTGAAACCCATAAAAAGAGGCGTGAAATTATGGGTTAGATGTGTAGCAAAAACTGGTTATACATACGACTTGAATATATATTCAGGAAGGGATGAAGAAAGGAACCAAACTTCAACTCTAGGTGAAGATGTTGTCACGAAGCTAAGTAAGACTATTCGAGATACTGACGTAAGCATATGTTTGGCAGATTTTTCAAAAAATTATGAATAATATACCTTTTGCGGCACTCAGTACTTCAATGATCTCCAGAAAAAATATGCCGAAATTTGATATTAGCAAGAAACGTGAAAGAGGTGAAGCTCCCAGATAGGTGAAGATACCAAAGATGCGACAGTGCTTTCTAATTATCATGGAGATGAAATGACTGTAGTAAATAGAAAATGTAAATATGGTATACCTAGAATGATAGAGTTCTACAATAAATATCTGGGCGGAGTTGATCTCTCCGACGTACCCGTCGGCCTCTAGGACATGGATCGAAAAAGTACCAAATGGTGGACTACTAATGACAGCTGTGGTCAACACATGGATATTTACAGAACTCCAGGGAAAAAATAAAAAGAAAGGTTTTCTAGACTTTCTGGTTCCATTAGCTGAATCTTTAATAAGTTACGGCCGAACACACGCACGAGTTGTGCGCCGAAGACCATATGACAGGCCATCAGCAACTTCTAGGTTCCTGAATATAGGAGACCATCTGCCAATCGAGGAGCCAAATAGGAGGCGGTATCGCCGCTGTACTAAACAAACAAAGGAAACCAGGACCAAAACTATTTGTACTGCCTGCAATATTCCGCTTTCCAAAAATTATTTTACGTCTTATCACACCTAAGTTATGCAATACTACTTTTTGAGAAATACTGTTTTCACACCTATGTTTTGAATAATAAAATTGTTTGTATATTTTGTTTCTTTGCATTTCTCTCATTCATTGGTAGCAATGGGACATATATTACCAAATTTAGTACCCAATGGAACACATATCCCCGTGCCCCACAAAAACCCCCATACAACAAAATTAAAATTCAAGTCATCTTTTTGCATTCTTTATTATTAGCACCAAATGGTACACAATGAACCGAGTCGATTGAACCAACAAAAAAAACAAATTGGGACTGAAAGGGTTAAAGAAAATCCACAATATATTGAAACTTTTAACAAATCTACAATTGTTCCACGAACCTACTTCGCATCGTCAGAATTGACAAAAAATTAACTTTTATCATTGACAGCTGTTTTATATAATTTACATATTTGAACAGCTAATAATGGGACTCTTTCTTGTATTAATGTGTATACCCATCTATTAAATACCTTTTTATTTCAAACTCTTCTAAAAAGTGAAGTTCTTGTGTTTGGTATGAGTGAGTACCCTGTGTTAATTAGATGTTTAGTATAATAAGAGTTTTCTGTGTGTTGTAGTCTGTAAGTGCGTAAGTGTTTACGGTACCTAACCTCAAAACGTCTTAGTGTCTGACCTATATCGACTGCGTTACATTCAGGACATTTTAATTTGTATGTAACTGACTTCTTTAATAAAAATATTTTGTTTTTAACATTTGATAAATTGTGCTTACTTTCTTTTTTAAACGAGATAAAAGCAGATGTGGTTCCAGATATTATTTTTGAAATGTTGCCACAGTAGGTAAGTGATTTATACGTTTTAATTTCTTTGGTTTTTTGAGAAGCATTAGTTCAAGTGCTACCTTTCCTTCTTTTTATTCATCATTTGATTTATTATATGTAACTATTCGATTTGGCTGTTTGTTTTATTATGCTAATTTCTTTATTAAAATTATTTTCGCTCATTGGGTCTGTGAACTTAATTTTTGGATGTAAGTCATTAATGAAATTAAAAAATAGGTCTGTCGATGACTATCAACAAAGAAAGCCAATATATGTCTACATATCTGTACCAAAATAGAATGTTTTTTGAATTATTAGAGCTAAAAATTAGGTTTTCTAAATTATCCATGAATATATTGGTGAAAATTGGAGATATAGGGACTTCCATCGGTAATCCTTCATTTTGAATATAGACACTGATGTCAAAAATATAGTAATTTTGCTGAATACATAAATTGAAAGAGTGAAGAATATCTGGAATTATTCCTGGATGAACATTAAAAAGTGTGCATATTTTTTAAATTTATGTACATAGTGTCCATTCTAAGATGTACTAGTGGATCGTACTGATCACATTACGGACAGGACAAGGAAACTCTTCAAATACAGTGCACTGAACGAAGTTGTCCGGATTGTAATTATTTGGTGCCTTTTAGTATATACCCTAAATGCACACTAACTGTGTTATTTTACGCGCAACGGCCTATATATTATTGCATTTGTAAATTCTTTGTTAAATTAAAGTGTCACCTTGATAACCAAATATTTAGTCTATGTCGTACCGTTTTTCAATTATTTTGAAAAAAAATTATGCTGTTTTCTAGAACTAAAAATTTGGTAACTCAGAAGATAGTTAACCCGCCGAAAGTGTGATTTTCTATAAATTGAATAATTAAGTTTGTTTTTTCTTAATTTTCAAATCTAAAAAGTTAATTGAGTTGTTTTCTTCAACTTCTAATGTGATCTTAATTTTTGGATGTTATTAATGTAATTAAAAATTAAGTCTAACTGTCGATCATTACCAACAGAGCAAGTTAGTATATCGTCTACATATCTGTACCAAAATAAAATTTTGAATTATTAAAGTTAAAAATTAGGTTTTCGAAATAATCCATGAATATATTGGCGAACATAGGAGATATTAGGCCTCCCATCCGTAACACACCGGTAACGGTAAAGTAATTTTGCTAAATACACAAATCCAATGAGTGAAGAATATCTGAAATTATTCCTGTATGAAAATTAAAAATACCAAAGAAAGTAAAACGTATAAATCACTTACCTGCTGTGGTAACATTTCAAATAATGTTTCAAAATTAAAATCTCGAACATCTGCTTCTGTTTCTTTAAAAAAAAATTGATGTAAGCACAATTTTATAACAAAAGATGCCTTTATTAAAGAAGTCAGGTATATACAAATTAAAATGTCCTGAATGGAACGCAGTCTATATCGGCCAAACACTAAGAAATTTTGAGTTTAGATGCAGTGAACAGTTACACTCACACCAAACACAGAATCAGAAATCTTAGACGTTTGTGAGAAGAAACAAGAACTTGACTTTTTAGAAGAGTTTGAAATACATTTAATAGACTCGCAGTATAAAGTAGTCAATGTACAGATAAATTTAGGAATTTCTCCACTTCTGAACTGTCTTCTAAATTAATAATTTTATTTTTTTATGAAACCTAAATGTCTATACACTTTCATTCAAGAAAGAATCCCATTGTTGGCTGTTCAAATATTTAAATTATATCAAGTAGCTGTCAATGATAAATGTCATTTCCTTGTCAATCCTGATGATGCGAACTAGGTTAGTGAAACAATTGTACATTTGTTAAAAGTTTCAATATATTGTGGATTTTATTTAGCACATTTGTGTTTTATTTCAAAAAACGTGATAAAAAGTGGGTATATTTTTTATGTACAGGGTGTCCAGTCTAAGATGTACTAGTGGATCGTACTGATCACATTATTGACAGGACAAGGAAACGCTTCAAATACAAGTTGCACCGAACGAAGTAGTCCGCAGTGTAATTATTTTCAAAAATACCAAATATTTTAGTAAATATTCGAAATGGACACCAACCGTGTTGTTTTACGCACAACAGCCTATATGTTATTGCATTTGTAAATTCCTTGTTAAATTTAAGTGTCACCGTGCCCTTTAGTCTATGTCGTACCGTTTTTCAATTAGATTGTTTGGAAATCGACGCCACTTTGTTTTATCTTTGCCAAACAAGAAATTTGAACTTTGACTTACATAAGCTTCGTAGCTAGATATTTATTTACCAAGCTCGTAGTAATTTGCATCATCACTTGATTTACCTTTATCGTTGGCCTCGTCTATACTCTCACCTTTATCGCCCACTAAATTATCAATAGCCCTATCTGCCGTCTCCTTCTCCGATTCTGAATCAATAAATTCATCACCTGATTGGCAGTTTCCCCATAATTTCAGCAATTACCTTAGTTGTTCTTCGTAAGACATTTATAGATTACCTACAAGAACATAAAAAGTGAAATATACCAATGAAAACAAACGAATAGAATTTCATCTGTTAGCACAAACTAAAATTGAAGTAGTATGGTGAGGTATGCCCTACCACGAGCGACATAAACGAATTCTTCATCAAACCACTCACAAGTAACATGAGTAATAACGTTACTGTTGGAAATATGCGTAGAAAGGGGTGTAATTAGAAGCTGCTCAAGGTTCCATACCACGAAGCGCCTGGACACTTTTCATATTGTTCACGTTAGATGATGATGGGTATCATATACCCCACCACACTACTGGCAGGTTAAGAACGCTAAAAAAAGATAGCTTAGAGGAGAACTTAATATTGGAGATAACCTGCATATTTACTTAAAAGTACTTTATTCTGAAATTTTATATAAAATACACAATATTTGACAATAAACTGTTAGTTACATCAAACATAAATCACACAAAGAAACGGAATTCTAAAACTTAATCAAATCAATCTTACGTTTCTATTTAGTGTTCGCATTTTCTCTCAAGACTTGGAAACTCCGCGTCAAGTTTAGTTAAAGATTGCATCACATTTCAAAGTGTCGCTAAAATTTGAGGATTACATTGGTGGAAAAGTAAAATTTAGAACAGGTGACCTTCTTTTCGTTTTCTTGAGGAACGCCATTTTGTTAAGTGCGCGTTTTAAGGAAACTACGCGTTTGAGAAGTTCGCTTTTTTATTTTATTTCTACAAAATTTACATTGTAAGTTTACATGCAGCATTGTGCTAGTTTTACTTTTCAAACTTGAACTTAAGATTACACTGAATTGAGAGTTTAGTCATTTTCTTTTATGGACATATAGTTTCCTTACAATCTACATACTCTCTTACACCCTTCAGGTTATTATCTAATGTGGCAAAAAACAATCAAGCACACAGAAGCGATAGTACACAAATGGTATCAACGAGAGAAACAATGTGATCTTGAAGACTTTGCTCCCGTAGTAATAAACTTGGGCGTAGAGGATGACAGTTCTAGCAGTGATTCAGATTAACAAGTCATATGTACGCTAAAACTGTTACTTCGTAACATACCATTTTATCACATACTACATGTTTTCACATTTAATCAATTATAATTCATTGTATTATATCTAAACGATTTGAGTGAATTAAATGAGGAGCTTTCTTACAAAACGCAACATGTCCAGATTTTTTAAAAAGATCGCAGGTAGATGACGTCACGATCTATGTTAGCAGTAGAACATTACAAATCGTCGATTTTGAACAAAGTCGTAGAAGTCCCATTTTAAATACACATAAAAGTTAATTTTAGTTTCAACACGTAACATGTCCACAGTATCAACGCGCAACTTGTCCATGTAGCCATTAGTTATGGCTGAAGTTATGAACGTTCATGTGCTCGCGTGTCTTTGTTAAAACTTTGTGTTGTTTTTTTTTCAATCAAAAAAATAATTAAAGGACGCGGTAGTTTATACATAACGTCGATACTTGTGTCAATAATGGATGGTGTATTACTAAGTGACATGACAGCTAACGGCAGTAGAAAACGACAACGTACTACAGAAAAAGCGAGGTTAAAAAAGCAGAAAACAAGGTAAATCTTCTTGTTAACTCATTTTGGTACTTATTAGATTGTGGATTTAATTTCTTTAAAATACGAACCAAAAGACCTACATTTAGAAAAGTGGAATTACAAATATGTGCATCCCGAATATAAAAAAAATCAAAGTAACGATATTCCAAAACAAATGTTAATAAACATTAAAAAACGCTTATAAAGATAAGGATATGCTACAGCAGGATGTATGATTATCTCATTTACTAGAAGCTCATTATCCGAAAAGACATTGCGAACATGAAAACTCCGCTATCAATAAACCTCGCCACTTCCAGATAAAATACAAAGCAAGGAAATTATCTTGTTATGATTATACAGTAATATGTTCAACGTTCTTGCTCTTGTAGATCTGCACAGAGAAGCAAGCATTCTCGGTCTCTCTTTTTGACAAACTTTTGGAGATGTGCTATCGTAGAATCTTATGGATTGCAAGAAATTAATACTGGCACAAAGTTCAAACAAAATATTTGTTCTGACTCGTGAAAATTACTTTATATATATATATATATATATATATATATATATATATAAGGTCATTGTTGAGTCCGTAGAGTATACAAATGGCTTCAGCAACCCCGATGTGTGTATGCACAAAATATGATAACAAATCTTTGATGCTCAATAATGGTACGTTTATACATACATTATCTACAAATTAGTTAAATTTATTTTTTTGCATAGGTCGTATTTATATTCACCTTGTTTAGTTAAGACAATTGTACACTATTGATCCGCATTCGTGTCAACGTGGTCCTTGCTTTACCAAGAACCGTATGTATATTCAGTTTTATTTTTTAATTGTTTGATATTATTAATTATTTATATTATCTTACTTACAATCGTCTTGCAATATGGGAACGGGCATTATCGTGCTGCAAAAGTTGGTTTGCCAACTGCTGATGAAATGGAAGAATATGTGTTTCTTCCACCTCATACACATATCGTTGGGCGTTCATATTGCCTCAGATGAATACCAAACGAGACCTACTCCTATAAGGTACATCACCCCATACCATAATCCCTACAGTTTGCTGCACATGCCTCGCAACATTTAGATGTTCCGCACGTCTTCGTCTGGCCCTCATACGGCTATTATGCATCCCCAACACCACTCTATGCCACCCTTGGTTCCAGTGCAGTCGAAACCTACACCACTCCAAACGTTAAAACGTTACCGTCGGTGTAGAGCCGTTAGTGGTAACACAAGATGTGGCCGATAGTATTGTAAGCCGAAAGCTCTGATTCTGTGGTAAACCGTTCGAAGGGTTACAAGACGATCTTCGTTAGCTAACCATTGATCGGCAATTGATCTGGTGCTAGAGAATCTGTCTTTTGTTGCTATAAGTTGAAGATGGCGGTCCTGCACCTCATTTGTTCTTCTTCGCACCCTGGTTCCTCTTCTGCGGCGTTCCTGACTCTTCCTACTCCATGTCTGATAGCAGCGCATGATGGTGGTTTCGTTCCGTTTAACACGATTTGGGATTTCTCTAAACGAAAACCACCTTCGCGCAAACCAACAATACGATATCTGTCGAATTCGCTTAATTGGCGGTAATTTCCACGTAGTCGCACTCTAGGCATGATCATACTCTCAAAGCGAACAATGTCAAGCGAAAACAATGAAGAACTGACAATAATCTCGCACAATATACACCTGACAAAGTTGTTCAAAAAACTAAACGAACTGTCAGATAAGTCATTGATCCATATGAATAAAATGTTAATCAATTGTTACCTTTTAGTATTTAAACGTTTCTGTCAAGTTTGGTCAAAAATTCCTAACCCCTTCTTGGTGTTGAAATTTCCATGTGTACATTGTGCTACTGTAATGCCATCCTTTTGTTACACTACTTTAAATAATTCCACACAACAGGTGGATTTTGTATTTTGCCTTTCGCTAGTTCAGCGGAGAGCTGGGGGTTTTACTTTTATAGCTGTTAGTTATTTACACAAAATAGTTAAATACATATGTAACGTGCTAAATCGTGAAAGTAAATTTATGAAATTTGTTGGTACGAAAAGTACACATGTACACCCTCTGTACTCCAATGGCATAATGTAACTTTGGTATTTACTTATTTAGTAGCATATAATTGTTAATGTATGAAATTCTCGCCATATTGCGGCATGAAAAATACAATAATTTGGAACTTTCTTTATTGAAATTTTTATCGATACAATAGCGATGTATATAACAATTGTTGGTTGAAAGAGGATTGATAACGCTTCTCTCATTCTTCTGCCGATCGCCATCTTAGCAACGCTAGAAAAAATTCAACGTTTCTTCTGGAAAATTTCTATTAACGATTATTCGGGTATGATCTGGGACAAATACCTACGACAAAGCATATTTGGTTCTCTCTACATTTTCTGGACCAGCTTTGTTGCTCGCATTTAACTGAGGTTTTAAAGAAATATTCTAGTTGCTAAAGGTGAGATGACATAGATTTTTATTTCTTATTGGTAAAACATAACTTTCTTTGTTAGCGTTTGAAGGTTCACCACCTCTAAACAAACTACTGATCCTTTCGGTCGACTACGGAAAACAGTCCATACCATTTTAATGTGCCCGTCTACAACAAAAGGGCAATTAATGTAATCTTCGTTTTATGTAATACTTTTAAAGCTACTGAATCCGTTACAACTTGCGAATGTTAATTTTATTTTTTTATTCTAGTTAATAACCTTAATAACAAATAGTTTATTGTATCTGCTTATAATTTAGACAAAAATTACCTTATTTTTGTCTCTTACACAAAACTTTGGGTGGAATAGATCCACAAACATGATTATTTCGACTGAGCTGAATATTATATCTTGGTTTATTTGACACCACTGCAGTTTCTTATTTCTTTCACTTGTGTGCTTTTCTTCCCTGTTTCTCCCTACTTATCTCATTTACCATCACTATTCAAGAGTGGAAATAGTGGTGCTCCTCTCTAAAGGGAGAGGATCTTGGCGCCTGGCAATAACACTTATTTTCTCTAAACCCCGCCCTCAATCGACATTGTGCTAGAACGGTTTACTTACTTTACCTGTAGATGAGTAGAGAACCCTTTTCTTTTCCTCCGCTTCTCGCTTAAACACGTGACACATATATTAAATAACTATATAGGATTGTAAGTAAGATAATATAAATAAGTAATAATACCAAACAATTAAAAAATAAAACTAAATAATACGTAAAAGATTAAATTAAATAATATGAGAAAACAAAATAAATGATTCTGGTAATTAATTGTTCTTCCTTTGGGGAACGCCTAGTACACAAACCACCTTCCACTCAGCACGTCTGTGATGGTTGTGGGCGAATCCGTGCTGGGTTAGCTAGAATTCGTTCTGACACTGTAAACACAAACTTTAAAGCAAATAACAAAACTGTTCTGCCGGTAATTACGATTCAAGACGATATGAAATTTATTGTTTAAGGGTTGTGTGTATATAAATTGTGTCCAGGAAATTAAATTGGTTTATCTTAATATACAATAAGTAATTCCTGTTTATTATAGACTGAGTAAATACAATTTGTTATCTGAGGTAACTTCTAAGAAGGGAGGTAATCCTCGCTTTTCTAATCATTACTTAATTGATATAGCACGTACGCAGGATGAATATAAATAAATCGAAACCTTTAGTCGATATTATGACGAAGTCAGGAATTCTTTCACCAACAGGTTGTGACTGCAAATAAGCTTGCACTTTTATGCGTTTTAATAAATTTAACAGAGGATTTATATACACACGCGGCATTATTTTTAATGGAATATGGGTAATTTAAGACGATTATAGTATGTACGTCGGATTGCGTTGGTATAAGGTCTTAAACACAGGGATTGAAGTTTAATACGTCAATGTCTTCGTATTTGGTTTTATTATGATTAATTACACTCCTTTTTATTTTGAAGACCAGCAAGTTTCCATTTTCAATTAATTAAATATGCAGAACAATTCTTGGGAACTTCGTCTTTTTTGTAGGACAGGAATTCGGTTGTGCAGGGCGGTTTTGTATTCGTAGCTACCCCTGAGCATAGGCCTTACCTATGGACCTGCAAGAGCCAATGTAATTTAATTTGGTAGATTTTAACCTGGTCTCTCAGAGAAAATAAACTTCGGTCGGGCTTTAAGCGTCGTTATCTACAAACGAATTGTCCCGTAACGTATTTACACTCCTGCCGTGATATCTCAGCAAAAATGGTATATTCGGTACTTGTGGCTTGTTCCTCATTCGCCTTAGGTTAATTTTAAATGGTTTAATAATTTCGAAAATTAAAATCTCGGGTTGATGAGGTTTATAAAGAACCTTCTTGATAATTCAGGTCCCTTTAAGAACCTCAACAACACACGAGATGGAGGACCCGGAAAACATGGAAGCGAGCCAAGCTTTTCCGAAACGTCGTTTTGTACTGATGATTGTCCATGTTGTACATTGTGACGCGATGTAGAGATGCAGTAAATACGCGATTATGATAGGTAGATTCTGAATTTAGCGCGAGATTCATTTGGAAAGGAGGGTTAAAGGCATATAAGGGAGTGTCCTTCTTGAGAAGGGAGAGGTTTAAGCGCACTGGGTTATGATTAACTCTTAGAGTGTTGTAGAGCGGGAGTTTTGTTTATGAAAATCGTAACGTGTGCAGCGTAGAACAACTGCAACAACCCTTAGTGGGATTGATAATAAGTAGACATTCATAAATAAACCAAGTAGTAAATTGAGTTAACGGACCGAAAATTATAAAAGTAGCTTAAAGAATTCGTGGTTTTATGAACGTTCGAAGTATATTCGTACAATCGTCATCAAATACAATTCAATTGTATAAAAACGCAAGTAAGAGATTCGACATCCAAAGGGGAATCAAACATACCCTTGCGTTAAACGTGTATGTAGTGAAGAGCTAACATCTATACATAAATACGATGTTATGCTAAATTAAAGAAAAACAAAAGGACAATGAAGACATGGACTACATATTATACCGGCAGAAAACGGATTAAATGACCTTCATTGTAAGAATTAGCTATAAGACTTATTGATGAATACAAGCACGATCGCCCTTTTAAGATAATTTTCTTCCTTTGCTTTGACGATTATCCATTTAAGTTAAAATTAAAAAAGTTAATCGACCTGTATCGATATTTTTGTATATGTTTAGTTCTAAGATTTGGGGATTTTTTAATTAGGGCTATTTGGTGGTTTCGACCACGGTTGTGTAAATATTTATCGATAATATATGTACAGAGTGTTTAAATTATTTCGTTGTTTATTTGTGATATTGATTTGACTGGTTACATATTCTTCATAATTGAAAGTAATCTTTACTTTATTTTATTTTAGAGATTAAGCATCGATCTGACATCTTGTACTGGCCAGATCGTTCACAAAATTTCAATAAAATTTAGAAAGTAAAGCAGAACATTAGTAACAAAATATTGAATTTTGATTTAGTATTTCCATAAAGCAGAACGTTTATATTTGAAGTGATAAAGCATAAATATATTTATGAATGTCTAACTATGATCACTAAAGTTGGTATTTTAATCAAATATAAAGAGACCATTAATGAGGAAAGCACTAATCATTCTAACGTCGAGTTATTTAGCAATTAACGAGTAGTTTTCATTGAAATAAAGAATGTCATTAAATCGTTTCGTTTATTCATTTTGTGTTAGAGTTTTTCTAAATTGGGCATTGACTATTTATTTAATTTTAAAGCTCATTAACCGTTGCAGATTTAAATTGGTAGATACGCGACGGACATTTTAAAAGCTACATAAGTTAATGTTTTATTTTTATGAATTGGAATTTCCATTTATGCAGGTTGTGTTCAGAAAGTTATAACGACCCGTCTATCACTAAATTTTCTCAAGCTTTGAGTTGATTTGTTTGGAACTAAGTTTGGCTTTGAGAAGTTAGTGTATGAGTTTACTGAGTAGGCTTCAATCCTGATTTCCACAATCAAACAGAATTAATTTACAATCTCGCCTAAGACGATTTATTTTAGCAAAGTTTAAGATTGTGGTGGCACCAAGAGACATCTTTCCCGGACTGAGCTGTATAAATTGTGAATTCATGGTAAGTGTAAGGTGTTTAAGCTTGTTATTCAATCATTTTACTCCTTATCCCGACCCCGCCCATATTCACTCTAGCTGGCTTGGCAACCCGCTTACTAATGTAAGCATACGCGACTCCTAGTGCGGGTTGGACGTGTAACAATTTATAGTACTGATTCCAATTAGTCAAATGCTGTTTTATATTGAATAGATGAACAATCCTGTTTGGGAAAGTTTGGCTGAATTCCAAGGAATATACACTTTGCACGTTACAAACGTATTGGAATAAATTTAAGTTTATCAATTATGCAAATTGCAATACTTACTGAATTATATGTATTGAAAGAAAAGTCACCTTTAAACGTAACATGTTTATATATGTGTGCGCTCAATCGTGTGCAAACATGCATGCGTCTGTGTGTTGTTTTAGATAATATTAGATGTAGCGCGCGGTACGATATGAAATGATCTAGCGCAAATTATGATTAGTTACCGTTTCTACAAGTTAGGATTAGTGGACAATGAATTGGTTGCATTAATTAACGTGTAAAGAAGTCGAAGACGACGTATTTGGATACTTTATGCAGATTCTAGATATACCTTCATTTTATTTATATGTAAATAAAGATTTAGCTCTGATCCCATTAATGAATACAATATCTTTGTTTTAAGTAGTATTGCTACAGTTCGCTGGTTACTTCCTTACCTTTCATTTTATGTAATTTTTTTGCTAAAAACGGACCGTGTTTCGTCGTTCTTTACGTTTTAGGATGTAATCTTTAATATTAAATATTTAAAACGGGGTAATTAAAAAAACGATTGCTTCTGCTCACCGAGAATAACGGATACTTTTAAATGATTAACGATGCGTCACCTACTTTTATTTTCTTAACAAAGCATAGCATAGGATAATACCGTTATTTGTGTAGAATCTATTTTAAAACTTTATTTCATATGTCAACACTGGTTTTTCATACAGCTTCATTCACATGTATTCAATGCACTCTTAGATAAATTAACAACTAGCTTTACTTTTTTGGGCTATTTTAGAACAACACCATACTTCAAATACTTTGAAATACATTAATTCGATCATATCTGGTTTATATTATTATTTATAGTGCTTGGTTATATTTTAATAGGAACGTTGGGAGCAAGCTACTTTAGCTGAAATACTTTAATCACCCTACATTGCTTACAATACCTAGTTGCATTATTTTAATTTCATTACAATATAACTTTCCAATCTGTACATGAGGTATTGGACACCTACAATAAGAAAAATGGTCAGCCTTGAAATTGTTTAACGTTTCAAAAGTTAATGTACCTTGTTGAGTGCAACCATTCATTTATACTTAGTGGTAGTTTAGCGAAAATTAACTGGGGAAAATTACCGATAGGTTCATTACACTTCTAAATACATTTAGAGCAGTTAAGGTTTGGTTACTAGCTTTTTTTTGCATTTTGGTTAATTTCGCACTCGAACATCAATTATTTTAAATTCAAATTCTGTGTATCTAAAACAAATAGTGCATACAATAACTTAAAACCTGTCTTTTGATGTGTGCTGCAAAGGTGTAAATTTTTTTCGTACTAAATACTTTTATTCAGGTACTGGGACATAAGGCTGTCGTTTTTGTATTGTACTTATTTCAATATAACGATTAAAACTATCGTGACTAAGATTCGTAATTTCAATACCTACCTTTTCAGGTAGAAATCGTGTATTTAAATCAAATTCTACGAGCTTGCGAAATTAAACGATGTTTGTAAAAAAAATAAATATTGTTGTTTCAATAGTTTGATCTATGAAAATTATAATAAATTTTTGAATTAACTAATGCTGTTTCTTTGCTCTTCGTTGTTATTTACAGTTGGACTACCGTTATGTAAATTTAAAATTGGTATTTGATTTTTAATTGATTACTTCTAATGTAGGGTTTCTTTATTTTCGTGTAATGGAAATTTAATGAATTATTATACTTACGTGTTTTATTAATTTTGAATTTCACTTTTGGACTGTAGTGGAGACTAATTTTCATAAGCTGACATTAGCAAACGGGGTTACCCCTTACATCATGATAACAATAATGGTAATAATAAAAATTAATTAAAAGAGCGTTTATATGATAATAATCGTTTTGAAAAAAGTTTTGGACCGGACTACATTATACTTTCTCCTCTGGATGTGAATCTCTTTGCTCACAGCTGGAAAGTCACCTCTATCTGAATGAATGCGATGAGAGTGGTGGCTCGGCTGCGACCGAATGGATTTTAACACCAGGCACAGGAAGATTGAGCTCTGCGTCATAGCACATTCAACAATTTACACACGACATTTATTCTTCACGCCATTACCACCAGCTATTTAATTTCTTTACAGACTCTTTTTATGCTTATATTGGGCTTCGTCAATGTAATCTTTAACATTTACTATCGACTACCATTCGCCTCTTATCTCTTGTGTATACGTGAATCGTAGGTTAGTTTTTGTTCTAATTATTTACTATTTTACTCTAATTAATTCTCCACGTTTACACTTTTATCAATTACTATTGGTAATAGAACCGGGACACCTTGGCCGCCATTTTGTTTTTTGTGACGTCACCTCTGGGGCACTTTAACTTTTTATATATGTCCACGTGGGGATCATGTTTTTTCACCTGAGAATCAAAAGATGTTATTTAATCTGTTATTAGTATGTTTTAGAGCTCATTTTTATCAAAGGAGATTGCATTTCTTTTAATTCCCGTCGACACATTGTGACCTAATTTATTTATACATTGAGGGTTGTATTCTAATGAGAGGTCCTAGTCTTGTAAGACGGGAACTTGTTCGCGGGATTCGCCCCTGTCGTAAGAATTGTATTAAGAATTAATAGATGACGTGTAAAGATGACAAGTGTCATTTTTATAATAAAAAGATCTTATTTAATCTGTTATTAATATTTATTAGGGTCCGTTTTTATCAAAGGTGATAGCATAATTGTTATTAAAATTATTATTACATTCCTTTTAACCCCATCTACAGATTGTGGCCTAATTTATTTATACATTGAGAGTTTTATTCTAATAACGGGTTGCACATCCCTACACCTGGCTTATAAGTTATCATTAGGCCCCTTATTATAATACCAATTCAAATTTTCCGGCAAGGGTACCACGACAGTACACGAAGGCCCACGAACAAGTTTCGATCACGGCGAAGACCCGAGTACAGATTGCAACGCCCTACACCTGTCTTACAATCTCGGTATTGCCGTGGGGGGGGGGTTAGAGTTGGATCGTCGAAAACCTCCCGTCGCAAAATTTTACCTATATGAATAATATAAAGTACTTAGAGCCCTCCAATCATCATTAACATAAAGTAATTATTTTCTGATTTCAACAGTTATGCAACTGCAATAACAACCTTTTACTATTCAATTACATCTAATGTATATGGAAAAAAAAATACATGTCCTGCATTAAAGAAACCTTTATGAAAGTTAATGGATTCGAATTATATGATGTACCCACCAACTAGATTAACTTATTTTTGAAAAAAGACTTGATTGTTTGTGACGTCATTTAGTGGTGTATTTTTTAAACTAGTGCATGTTTTCTGTAGTGGATCGTGGCCCTACCTAGTAGTGTATTTTTAAAACCAGACTTGCGACGTCGTCTAGTGATGTATTTTTAAACTAGAGAATACATTCTATAATACAAGTTGATATCTCTCTCCCCGCCCCCCCCCTCTAGACTCTCCTCGTCTCTATCGTCTCTCACTTGTTTCTTGCGTTATTGGGTGACACCAAACACACTTACAATATTAGGTTAGATTAATAAATAAACACGCGGTTTTAAGTTAGGTCAATACGCACGTGTAGGACCATATTACAATTCTTAGAAATCTAAAATATAATCATTTCACAAGCATTTTTTACGCTTAGCGGTTTTAAGGATCCCTGTAAAAGACTTGCTTGGGAGCGCGCGATTCAGTTTAGCAGAAATGACGAAAGTAAAGAAAAGGTATTAAGCATAGACGTGAGAAAGAAGAGGCTATGCGAGCTGCTAAGGAAAATAAACGAAATAATGAAACTAGACTTAGGGTTTTATGAAATGCATAGGATGGTGAAGAGGCGCAGCAATACATCAAGGAGCGTAATTAAGCAACGTGTAATTAGGGTGGATAAGGAATTATAAGCATGAAAGGTGAAAATGAAGTGGTAATATATTGTTACTTTTGATATGTATTTAGCAAACATTGTGTCTAGAACATACATATTGAACAAAAAGTGCGATGTGAAGACGCTTATAATATGTTTTAAATATGAATACGTAATAATGAATAAAGTAATTTTGAAATGCATATACGTACTATATTAGACTAGTTTAATGAATGCATGGCTTTTAGGATATGTCGCCGGCTTGAGCGGAAGCAGAGATGATTCGTCGAGGGGGACGTCCCACTGGAGGGGCACGAGACGAGGGTGCGTCGCGCGACACATTTCATAAAACCCTAAATCTAGTTTCATTATTTCGTTTATTTTCCTTAGCAGTACGCCTAGCCTCTTCTTTCTCTTGTCTATGCTTAATACCTTTTTTTTACTTTCCTGTCGTATCGTGCGTACTACGTTCATCATTTCTGCTAAACTAAATAGCGCGCTCCCAAGCAAGCCTTTTCCAGGGATCCGTGAAACCGCTAACCGTGAAAAATCTTGTGAACTGATTCTATTTTAGATTTTTAAGAATTGTAACACTGTCCCGCACGTGCGCATTGACCTAACCCAAAACCGTGTGTTTATTTATTAATCTAACCTAATATGGTAATTGTATTTGATCTAACCTAATAACGCAAGAAACAAGCGAGAGATGAGGACAGGTTAGCGGGGCGAGAGAGAGAGAGAGAGAGAGAGAGAGAGATCAACTTCTATTATAGTAAATATTCTCTAGTTTAAAAATACATTACTAGACGACGTCGAAATTCTGGTTTTAAAAATACACTACTAAGTAGGACCACGATCAAGTTCCGTTACAGAAAACATGCACTAGTTTAAAAATACATCACTAGACGGCGTCGCACATCTGATTTTAAAAATACACTACTAGGTAGGGCTACGATCAACTTCCATTACAGAAAACATGCAGTAGTTTAAAAAATAAACCACTAGATGCGGTCACAAGCAATCAAGTCTGTTTTTTTTTAAATAAGTGTAATCTAATTGGTGGGATTTTTTGTCACGCGCAAAGAACATATAATTCGAATCCATTGACTTTCATAAAGGTTTCACTAATGTAGGACTGGTATTTTTTATTCCATATAGATTAGATCTACTTGAATAGTGAAAGGTTGTTATTGCGGTTACGTAACTGTTGAAATCAGAAAATAATTGCTTTATGCTAACGATGATTGTAGGGCTCTATGTACTTTATATTATTCATATAAGTAAAATTTTGCGACGCGAGGCTTTCGGCTAAGACTGTTTCGCGACCCAGCTCCAACCCTTCCCGAACATAACCGAGATTGTAAGACAGGTGTTGGGTGTCGCAACTTGTCCTCGGATCTTCGCCCCTTGTCGTGATATTATAATAAGGGGCCTAATGCTAACTTGTAAGACAGGTGTAGGGTTGCGCAACTTGCTCTCGGGGTTTTGCCCCCTCGTCGAGGCCCCATTTTAATTTGTATTTAAGTCTCGGCATGTTATGGCTGGAAATATGGATTTTAATTGTAATAAAGGGTATAATGCTATTTTGTAAGACATATTTAGGGCTTAGCAACTTGTATTATAATAAGGGGGTCTAATGCTAACTTATAAGACAGACATAGGGCTTCGCAACTTGCTTACGCTTCTTAGCCCCTGGCCTCTTGGCGGGAAATTTGTATTTAAGTGTTTACACTCTGATTATTTATTGCGAGAAATTTTAACTGGTATTATAATAAGCGAGTCTCGCGCTAACTTATAAGACAGGTATAACGTCTCGAAACTTGCTCTCGGGGCTTAGACCACTGTCCCCATTGGCGGGAAATTTAGATTTGTTTTCTAATAACAAGGGCCCTAAAATGCTAACTCATAAGACAAGTGTAGGACTTTGCATCTTACTCTCGGGTCTTCGACACCTTGGCCTGACCCCTAGGTGTAAAATCTGGATTTGTATTTGAGTCTCTGCAGGTTAAGGCGATAAATTTAAATCTGTATTCTAATAAGGTGGACCCCTGACGGAAAGTCTAAATTTGTATTTAAGTCTCTGCAGGTTATGCGGGAAATTTAAATTTGTCTTCTGATAAGTGGGGCCCTAATTCTAACATGTAATACAGGAATAGGTCTTCGGAACTTGCGTTTGGGGCTTCGCCCCGTTGTCATGCCCCTCGGCGGTAAATTTGAACTTTGATTTAATTCTCTACATACAACGCTTATCATTATCAGTAGACCGCGATAATAATAATAATAACGGCAAATAAAGATTGTATGTTATCCGCTGGATGTATTCTTTAAAGCATAATTATAATCGAATGAGTATTATTATGAAATGGTATCAGGGGTATTAGCTGTTTTTACTTGTTAATAAGCTATTACAATATAATCGTTCAAGATGAAAACGGTAAAGTTGATGCTGGTAGTGATGTTTTCTACGAAGATCCAGATAAGTTAAATTACGCTGCCCTTAATTTTGAACATAAGGGGAAGTGCACCCATCCCAAAAGTCTTGACTACGGAAAATGTCTTCACACTAATATTTAACATAGGAGATTATGGATTACCTAGATTTGAGGATGTTTTCGATAATTTACTGTAGTACCCTTTTGCGACTCTGATCTATATAAATAAAGAGTAGTCAATCTGTATTATAAGCTTTATGGCTATGAATAGATTGTACCGTTTTAAAAAAAAAGTATGACATCTCATATCAATATACATATAATTTAACGTTCGCAAGGTGAAAATCGTTTAAAGCACAATTTGTAAAGCAAACTAATTACGTAACTTAATTACTCATTTATATGCATAACGTTGAAGGTTACAATTTCGATGTCGTTATTCAGATATGGAAAACGTTTGAGCTAGCGCTTAAATGCAGTCTTAAAGATTGCATAGAACATAACCGTTTAAGGACTAGGTTTTTATATCCTTGATAAAAATCAAAACAACCCTAATAAATATTAATAACAGTTTAAATAACATCTTTTTATTATGAAAACGCTTGTCATTTTTACATGGCATCTTTTAATTCTTCCCCATTATTAGACTACAATTTTTATGACAGGGGCGCAGCCCGCGAACAGATTCCCATCATACAAAACCAGAACCCGTTATTAGAATACAACTCCCAATGTATAAATAAATTAGGTCACAATCTGTAGATCGAGTTAAAAGAAATGTAATAATAGTTTTAATAACAATTGTGCCATTTCCTTTGATAAACACGGACCCTAATAAATATTAACAAGAGATTAAATACAATCTTTTTATTATGAAAAAGACACTTGTCATCTTTACATGTCATCTATTAATTCTTCCCCATTATTACAATACAAGTTTTATGACAGAGGCGAAGTCCGTGAACAGATTCCCATCTTACAAAACTAGGACCCCTTATTAGAATACAACCCCCAATGTATAAATAAATTAGGTTAAAATCTGTAGACGGACATTAAAAGAAATGTAATAATCATTTTAATAACAATTACGCAATCTCCTTTGATAAAAACGAGCGCTAATAAATATTAATAGCACATTAAATAACATATTTTTATTCTCAGGTGAAAACAACACTATCCCCACGTGGGCATATATAAAAAGTGAAAGTTAACGTGCTCCATAGGTGACGTCACAAAAAACAAAATGGCGGACAAGGTGTCCCAGTTCTACTATTGGTATTTATCTTAGGTTAGGTTTACCTGATGTTCTCGGTAATTGTCGCAATTAAAATTAACATAATGTACTGGGTTTTAAATTTTAATAACGGATATCTAGAAACGATGATTATTGTGTGTATGTCATATTACCAATAACACGTTCAATGTCCTATTTATGTAACCGAGTATTGGTATCAGTATTAACCTCTATAATTGTTATTATCCAACACATTTTATCATATAAGATATGCCCTCGTAATAATTTAGGTATGACAGTTTCATTAAAAAAACACTGCTCACTAGAAAATAATAAAACTCTTCAAACCTATAGTATAGCTATTAATAGTAGTATTAAAATTGATCAAGGGTTAACAAATACTTCACTAAAATTGAAATGTAGGTACGCCTAACTAGTTAATCATTATACAAAAATGTAAAATCGCATTCAATAGTTTACCTTGCAGTTGCAATCCAGTATGTTGTTAATGTATCTTAAAAGATTTACATAATTTATTGACTTAATTATTTTGAAACTATAAATATTTATATATGTTTAAATTAATGTTGGAATTACCATAGCACTTTATTATACAGTTTGTTGCCATAATGTCTAGATTAACTAACTAACCACTTTATTTCAGTTCTTATCGCTACCAATTAATGTCTTTGCCATAATCTGTGGCTAATTATTTGCATTTAATTTATAGTCATTATTGTTTTATTTTCTATATGCAATTATTAGAGACGTTTCTCGACGATCGACACGGGCTGTAGCGCTTACACGCCACCTATTTTCACAATTCTTTCAATGCAATATGATGTAGGATCATAACTATTTCCATTTATACAGGGTGTACCAAAAATGGCGCATCAAAGTTATGTTTTTTAAATGGAACACCCTGTATATTTTTGTATATTCGAATTGTACGAGTAAAATAAACCTGAGTTGCTGTTATACTGTGTATACGTAAACCTTACCGTTTTCGAAATATTTGAGATTTTTCAAAATTGTAAGGTAAACTTTATCAATTGATACCCCATACTTTAGTACAATGATAAAATAACTATTGGTCATTTATGAATAGTCAATATAATGAGCTATCAAATCCTATATGACTGGTTGGTGTAAATCTATACAGGGTATTTAAAAAAGTTAATCCTTTTCATTCTTATTCAAATATAATTAACTTATTTAGTTCAAATGGAACACCCTGTATATTTTTCTTTCCATTAATGGAGAATTTAATTATCTTTCAAACTGAATGAGGTTTTCCTATACCTAAATCAATGGTTTTGCAGTTATTCCCATTAAATTGATTTATTTACATGAATTAACTATTCTAAAAGAAACGGCAACCACGAGGAAAATAAACTATACGTTCATTAAATGTTCAAATTGTTTCCCATCTTCGACGACACACAATTGTACTCGTTCTTTGAAGTTACTTCGCACATTTGCGAGTATTAACGGAGTTACTGTAGAAAAAGAATGCCGGATACGTCCTAGTATGTTCTCTTTTGTCGTCGGAAAGTAACGTAAACAATACCTTTGATGTAGCCCCATAAAAAATAGTCGAGGCACGTCAAATCGGGTGATCTTACGGGCCAGTTTTAGGGGCAACCTCTTCCATTCCACTTATCGGGGAATCGTTCATTTAAATGATTCCTTACACCACGACCGAAGTGTGCAGGAGCGCCATCCAACTGAAACCACATACGCTCTATGACCTTCAAGGAGACGTTTTCTAATAATGCCGGTGGTTCTTATTGAAAGAATTGTAAAAACTGCTGAGCATTTAAATAAACATAAAAAAAATAAGGCCGGATAACATAATCGTTAATAATTCCACCCCACACATTTAAAGATCACATATCCTACCTATCTATTGTTCGATACAAATTATGATTCTCGGTACTGTAATAATGGCGATAATGACGATTTACCAAACCATTATTGTGTGTCGCTTCGCCCGAAAATAAAATATACTCAAAAAAATTTTCATCACTACTAAACTTTTCCATTGCCCACAAACATAATTCTATTCTTCGTGGGAAATCGATTTCTTCTAAATTTTGGTGCATTTGAATATGATAGGGATAGTAGCAACACTTTTTTAGTATTCTATGAGCACTAGTTTCACTATTTCGTTTTGAATTTCACTTAAACTGGTATTTGGATTTTCAGTAACGGCTTTGTTGAAAATTCGTTTTCTTCATTTTCTGTAACTGGTTTCTTTTTTTGCACTTTTTCTGTAGAAGTCTTTCGAAAACAGGTTTATTAGGATGGTTGCGATTTTGGTATTTCTGAGAGTAAATTTTGTAGCTCTTGGATGGAATACATTTTCATTTTCGACTTTTTGTAATTACTTCACGCACAGTTAAAGACAGTATTACAATTAAATACAGAATGACAATGACACTTTGCAAATGTCAATCCTAGAACAATCATTTCCTCCTGGATATATCATTTTTTTCAAAATACGTAATTCTTGTAAATATTTCAATTAAATGAGAATAACTGCAAAACCATTGATGTTAGGTATAGGAAAACCTAATACAGTTTGAAAGATAATTAAATTCTTCATTAATGGAAAGAAAAAATACTACTACTAAGCAAGTAAATTATATTTAAATAAGAATGAAAACGATTAACTTTTTTAACCTTTCGAATCCGAGGTGACGAAAATTGCACCAATCCCGATGTGGGATACACATGTATCCCAATATAAATTATTGATTCTTCCCTTCAAACAAACAAGATAATATATGGTATGAAATAAGTTAGGAAAAGCCTTGAGACATTAACATTTATTTAGTAGGTAGATACACATGTATCCCAATATAAATTATTGATTCTTCCCTTCAAACAAGATAATATATGATATGAAATAAGTTAGGAAAAGCCTTAAGACATATTAACATTTATTTAGTAGGTGGATACACATGTATCCCAATATAAATTATTGATTCTTCCCTTCAAACGAGATAATATATGATATCAAATAAGTTAGGAAAAGCCTTAAGACATATTAACATTTATTTAGTAGGTGGATACACATGTATCCCAATATAAATTATTGATTCTTCCCTTCAAACAAGATAATATATGATATGAAATAAGTTATGAAACGCCTTAAGACATATTAACGTTTATTTGGTGGGTGGATACACGTGTATCCCAATATAAATTATTGATTCTTCCCTTCAAACAAGATAATATATGATATGAAATAAGTTATGAAAAGCCTTAAAACATATTAACATTTATTTAGTAGGTGAATACACGTGTATCCCAATATAAATTATTGATTCTTCCCTTCAAACAAACAAGATAATATATGATATGAAATAAGTTAAGAAAAGCCTTAAAACATATTAACATTTATTTAGTAGGTGGATACACAGGTATCCCAATATAAATTATTAATTCTTCCCTTCAAACAAGATAATATATGATATGAAATAAGTTAGGAAAAGCCTTGAGACATATTAACATTTATTTAGTAGGTGGATACACAGGTATCCCAATATAAATTATTAATTCTTCCCTTCAAACAAGATAATATATGATATGAAATAAGTTAGGAAAAGCCTTGAGACATATTAACATTTGTTTAGTAGGTAGATACACATGTATCCCAATATAAATTATTGATTCTTCCCTTCAAACAAGATAATATATGATATGAAATAAGTTAGGAAACGCCTTAAGACATATTAACATTTATTTAGTGGGTGGATACACGTGTATCCCAATATAAATTATTGATTCTTCCCTTCAAACAAGATAATATATGATATGAAATAAGTTAGGAAAAGCCTTAAGACATATTAACATTCATTTAGTAGGTTGATACACGTGTATCCCAATATAAATTATTGATTCTTCCTTTCAAACAAGATAATATATGAGTAAGTTACGAAAAGCCTTGAGACATATTAATATTTATTTAGTAGGTGGATACACGTGTATCCCAATATAAATTGTTGATTCTTCCCTTCAAACAAGATAATATATGATATGAAATAAGTTATGAAAAGCCTTAAAACATATTAACATTTATTTAGTAGGTGGATACACGTGTATCCCAATATAAATTATTGATTCTTCCTTCAAACAAACAAGATAATATATGATATGAAATAAGTTAGGAAAAGCCTTAAGACATATTAACATTTATTTAGTAGGTGGATACACATGTATCCCAATATAAATTATTAATTCTTCCTTCAAACAAAATAATATATGATATGAAATAAGTTATGAAAAGCCTTAATACATATTAACATTTATTTAATAGGTGGATACACATGCATCCCAATATAAATTATTAATTCTTCCTTCAAACAAGATAATATATGATATGAAATAAGTTATGAAAAGCCTTAAAACACATTAACATTTATTTAGTAGGTGGATACACGTGTATCCCAATGTAAATTGTTGATTCTTCCCTTCAAACAAGATAATATATGATATGAAATAAGTTATGAAAAGCCTTAAGACATATTAACATTTATTTAGTAGTAGTTACAAGTAAAAAATAAAGAAGGTAAACAAATTTGTAACCGAAAAAAATTTTAATTTATGTTTTCTTTATCATGGCAAATGACACAAACTATTTTTTTTTTGACACAATGCAATGACTGGAACAAACAAATTTTTTGCATTTGTCACAAGCACTTCTTGTTCTTTTATCCTGCTTCCTTAGGCATATGGTACAACGCTTGGAATTTGTTGAACTAACATATGAATTGCTTCCACAATTCTTTTTGACAAGTGTTTGTTGTTTAGCCTTTGGTGGCATTGGGCTTTATAAGTTCACGTCCTAGTTTTAGTAAAAAGGCTCTTCTTTGTTGGTTATTTAGCTCTTGATTTTTTCTTTTCCAAATAACACAGGCATTTAGAGCTGCAATATCCGAAATATTTTGAAATATTACAGAAGGCCATCGTTGTGTTCCTCTTTTTACTGAATATTCATTCACCATCTTATCCATGGTATCAACTGTGCCCTTAGTTGTGTTATAATGTTCTATGATGTCTGGCTTGAAATCATTGTCTTCATTTCCTATTTTGTCGTCGTGATGTTCTGCACTTAGGACTATTACTGATTTGCCCTTTTCAGGTACGTATGAGGTCAAAGATAAATTATTTGAAAAAGCAAAAATAGAAGATTTTTCTGGTTTGCTCTTGTTGGGCAACAGTACCGGTGGAATCTCTCTTTTGTTTTCCCTGATAGTGCCACATAATGTAAGGCCACGATTAGTCAGTTCATTGGCCAACGGAATACTGGTAAAAAAATTATCAGTTATGATACCGTAACCTCGACCAAGACAAGAAACCAAATCTAGTACGACATGCTTTCCCTGCTCTTTTTCAGGTTTATTATTTGTTTTTCCTACATAAACGTGCAATTCATTGCATACGTAGTCTCAACATCAACAAGTGTCCATACTTTTATGCCATATATGGCTGGTTTCGATTTCATATAAATCCTAATAGAACACTTGCCTCTAAATGTAATAAGTTGTACATCTACTGTAAGATGTAGATTAGCATTGCAACTCTTTCTACAATTACTCACAAACAACTCAAAAACCTCTCGAATTGCCGCAAGTTTATCTATACTTTGGCGTTCTGTTCTAGTTGTTAATCCATCATACCTCATAAACGAAATAAGTTGTTGAATTCTGTCACGAGACAAGGCGGCACAAAATATTGGTCGCGAATACAAAGGATCTTTGGTCCAAAGGAACTTCAATGGTTCTCTTTTGCTTTTAGAGCACCCAATGTAAGTAGGATACCTATTACAGCATTCACTTCCTATCCAGGTCTTTTGATTTTTAAGATTTCTGGAGTTACATTCCAGGTAAAAATATTCAGCTTTTTGATTATTCCATTTCACTGCAATGTCTACAATCTCATCACACACAAACAACTTGAAACAATCAACTATGTTTTTAACAGCTTCCGATATTGCGTTCAAGCCGGGTTTCGTATTTACTATGTTCTGAATTGATCGACGATGTGGTTTTGGTGGTACATTGCTCCATTTAGTTCGATCCTTAGCCTTGAACAGGGGAGGTGCATCTTCCTCTTCGTCTGTATCATCGTCGCTACTTTCATTGCCGCTCGATTCATACTAAAAACATTCATTTGATTTAGGGTACACAAAATTAGAAAACTTGTAACTTACTTCTACAGTACTCTCTGCACTACTTTCAACTTCTAAATTATCTTCTAATTCCGAAACATCAGAAAAAAATTCTCTTTCTATAAATTCTTTATCGGATTCTTCCAGCCATTTCAACGCTATTTCTCTATCAGATCCTTTGAGAGATCAAGCTTAAGTCTTTTAGATGTTTTTTTGTATAATATTATAATGCTGTATTACATATACATACACTCCTACGCACACACTTGCTAGCACTGAGACCTACGTTCCTATGCGCACGTACTATAAGCAAGTTTTCTAAACAATCAATGAAGTAGTGGGGAGAAACGAGCAGTATGGAGTGGAATGCAATTGTATCCGGAGCGCTTATTTAATTTTTTTTTTTTGATTTAGTAATAAATTTAAAAGAATAATTAGTTGACGATTGGATGGTAAACGATATAACAAACAATAAAAAAAATTACCGCACAATTAACAAAATTATTAACAAAATTACGGGAAAAAATTACTTCTTGGGATACAATTGTATCCCACTTCGGACTCGAAAGGTACAACCTGTATAGATCTCCTCCAAACGATCATAATGGGATTTAATAGTCCATTATATTGCCTATTCTAGTGATCAATAGTTATTTTATCATTGTACTAGAGTGCCGGGTTTCAATTGATAAAATTTACCCTACAATTTTGAAAAATCTCAAATGTTCATAAAAGGGTAAGGCACACAGTATAACAGCAACTTAGATTTATTTTACTCGTACAATTCGAATATGCAAAAATATACAGGGTGCTTCATTAAAAAAACAACTTTGATGTGCCACTATTTTTAGTACACCTTGTATAAATGGAAATAATTTTAAAATGTGGGCATTATGATCCTATATCATATTGCATTGGAAGAATTTTGAAAATCGGTGGCGTCTAAGCGCTACAGTCCGTGTTGTTCGTCCTGGAATACCCGGTATAACTAAATGTGAAATTTTGCTTCTAAACTAATTTATTATGATAGTGTAAAAGATATAATACATAAAATTTTTAATGATGGTTGTAAAATAAAGTATTTCCAGGGAAAGCAATGCAAACACGTTGGTAAACATTGAATTTAATTTTATTATATTGCAAAGATCCAGCTTAACTTTACCAAAATTTTTGTAATTAATTATTTTTTTAATTGCCCTACAGTAATCAAGATAGATAAAGTTGCATAAAATTAAAACCCATTACAAAAGATTGCGCGATATTGCATCATAAATAATTAATTTTAATCCCCTCCGACGTAGATATTAAAAAGCATAAAATGCTCTTGCGTCCGAGAAGCCTCAGCCAATCACAGCCAGAGGACCCCGACATAGGAGCCAGATCCACCCACCGCGAATTAGCTATAAAAACCGCGACTTCTACTCCGCGACTACTTTCTACTACTCTACTCCGCGATTACTTTTTACTACTCTACTCCGCGACTACTTTCTACTACTCTACTTCGCGACTACTTTCTACTACTCTACTCCGCGACTACTTCCCGCTACTCCTGCTACTCTCGCGTCTCCAGCATCTAGAATCTTGAACCGAAATCCAGACCGCGCGCGCCTGTCGTAGTTAGTTTCGTTGTGTACGTCGCCGACCTGTCGATTACCGCATCCGTTCATCCTGAACCGTCGTGTATCTTTAATCGCGTTATTTCGCCGCCGTCACCAGTAAATCAGCATTATACAATCAAAAGTTTTATTGCACCACTTTTCTTAAAGTTACACCAGACACCTAGAGACACGACGGGCTGCAGAGCCCGGAAGTTATCTAACCGTTCCAGTACACACACTAGAAGTACACGACAGGCTGTAAAGCCTGAAGGTATCTTCTGCACACATACACACAAACCAGAACGTTGCTACTTCGGGCTAACGCCCTGTAGTCATCTTCCATTTACTCCAGCGGCAAGAAGGGTACTCGCTCTAATTCTACCGCTCCCCAGGAGATCCCTTTGTACAGCAGTCGACGGGCTGGACCCAGAATCTTATAAAGGGCTCTCCATTAACTAGGTATTACACATACAATACACCGACCAGATACTGAGAAAAATTAGCAATACAAATAAGCGACGCCTTGACCTAGAGATAATATCAATACCAGAAGCCGTATTCGTAGAAATCACCCGCGTGATCCTCCAGTTAAATAAAGACGAACCCGTGATGCGTTTACGTAATAAATTGCATCAAACGTACTCCTGCGTCTCGCAAATCGCACATAAATTTTATTAGATATCCTTCTAATAATATTTCTTAATAAAGGAAATCCGGTAAGATAAACATTCCTGTATCGCGAGTATATTTTCCTGAAACGAAAAGCTATCCATTATTTCGTTCCCGAAGGCCTGACTAATTTACCAGCATCCGAAGAGAGTGCGCACATTATACGTGTAAATTCTCTTATTTTAATCCCGAGAATAATCACTTACTTAAGACACCTGCATTCCGTCGGAAACAATTCTCAGAATTGTTCAATTTAGTACACGCAGTCCTAGAAGGTCGTGTAAACTCGCCTCAGATTAATTCGTTTATAACAATTAATAATAGAAGCAATTTTTAATAACATCTAACGTAAAAGATCGTGATAAACACCGTCTTCCCTGTATTTAATAGGTAGAATAAGTTTCGCTTATAAGAAAGTTATACGCGAGTAACAAAACAGACGTTTTTCTAATGATAAAGAATTAATGTTTCTTATTTCCGGGCATAATTAATTATATTAATTAATTAATTTCGAATACACTTTAATGTAAAGATAATGGGTACAATTCAAAAAAATTAGTGATACGCCCTTCGTATGTGAAATAATGAGTAAATAATCGTTAAATAAATTTTGTGGAATTTAAACACTGAAACTTTTTTAATCTCTTCGTATATTGCATATGAAAACTAACTCAACGCATGTGATAAAAATCAAATAACGTCAATCGAATTTGAAAACTGCAGGTCTAAACTGATGTTGATTCCGTAATCTTGTGAATGTAACTTAAAGATTCTTTGCATTACACATACTTTGCGTTAATATGGTTAAAATATTTACTTATGTGATTGACGTAATACCTAGAAACTGTTTCAAAAGCATAAATTAATTCGTTAGTTCTCCACAAATCAAAGTAATCTTTTAAAACTTATTAAGTGCATTCTCATTCTCAATAATTGTGTAGAATACTAATTTGTATTAAACGTCTTCAAAGTCAGTGAACTGTAAAACAACCTTTAATGCAAAACAAATTTGGTGCATTTAATTATCCTCGAGCTATTCAAATATGCGAATTTAAATTATAACCCCTTAGATGGCAATACTTTTGTAACCAGAAAAACAACAAGGAATGCAATTTGGATGAATGCTTTGAAAATGAATTCTATTGATCTGGGTAAACTCTTCAGTAAAGAATATGCTCGGAGTGCGCGTAACACTATTTAGAAACGAATAGTGCGTCGACAATAAACAAATAGTGACTTCTTAAAAAGTATCCTAACCTCCTATCTAAAATATCAACAATTTACATAAATAAATCTGGGTAGGTTGGTTCCGGGACGCAGACATTTGGTTATCGTTCTTTAAGCAAGCGAATGGCATAAGAAAGCATCTGCAATTACGTAATATTTAATTATGTAAATTTCTTGCTCAATTGTAAATATTTTTGAACGTTAGCAATTAAAATAGACAAAATCTCTCTTAAGTCAAACATAACATAACGAAAGCACTGTTGTGTATAACGTAACATACGCGGTAACTATAATGTCTACTCTTCAAGCGCTCAAATAACTGTTTTTTTCATGTGGCGTCCGGGCTCTATAAACACACTTCTCTAGTCGCGTCCTGAATAATCTGAAAAGGACAGGCCTGCTCAATTTTTAATTATTTTTATTTAATAATTATAGTATACCTTTATAACTAGTTTATCTGGTATTTCAAAACAGTGGTATTTTGTTGATAAACAGTTTGTATTCGATAGTATCTCTTACACGCGCGACATTTTTCTAAGGTGTATTTAGCGGATTCGTATTACTGTCATAAGTTCAATATATATATATATATATATATATATATATATATATATATATATATATATATATATATATATATATATATATATATATATATATATATATATATATATATATATATATATATTGCGATGGTTAGAAATAGGCATAATAAAGGGGCTAGAGTTTATCGAGCTTAAATTCTATTTAGTATGCAAGTTTAAACAAAATTGAAGAAGTACACAGTTCGTTATGAGAAAAAAATGGTATACGAGTATAGAAATATGGTTTAAATGCAATAAAACAGGTTTTGTGGGGTATACACAAGGTTGTTATATTCATAAGAGTAATGAGCTATACCAGTAGCATGTTAGAAAGGTCAACACGATTCATATTAGTGTGTACGTTTAGTTTCATTTAAGATATATAAGTAATTTCACATTTAAATCAATCTATTTAAGCAATTTAAACACGTGACAGATATTGATTACATCAAGTACGGTAATTCTAATGTGTAGAACATGTATAGTAATAGGTACAATGTATAAATTCTGCGAACTATAAAAAATGGTTATGGTACCAACACAGTATATTGGTAAATTACAGACAAAGTGTTTAAAAAGTGCATAAGAAGTGGTAGTGACTTAGAAACATAGCTAACATGAACAACATTTGTGCAATGTGATATTTAATATATAATTACAATTTGTATACAAAAATGTACAAAATATGTTAACAATATGGAAGTGTGAAAAGAGAAACTTGTGAACTATGGAGTACAAATAAACAGTGATTGTGTTAGAGACATGTATAAGAACATATTAGATAAACATTTTATGTGATATAGACGTTTAAAACGCAAGCTGAAAGTAAATTATATAAATTTAGGTTAAGTGCAATAATTAAGAATTTTACAAATTTATAGTTTTTATAGGATAAGTTAAGATCAGAATAAATTATAAAAGCATATAATAGTAGGTTTCCCTCATTTCCACAAAGAAATGAACAGTAAATATGTAATCTAAGCATAAAATTAGAAAAGTTGGGTTAACTACCTAAAATTAAAGTATGAAGTAGAAATTTTGTTAAAACTAGGTAAAATGGGTTGAAATAAGTGTATTCCTATACAGTTTTTTGTGTAGAAGTTGAATATGTAATTAGTTTAGTTGTAAAATATAAAATTTGTTAGATATTAGTAAATTTAGGTATGTTTGTCAAAATGCAAATTCTTGAAGCGATGTATGCATGTGAGGTGTCTTTTTATGCAAAAAGTAATTTGGTATCTATGAGAAAAGTATTAAAGGAATTGCTTCTGATTTCTCGCGCTCTTGCTTTCTCTTGCTCTTGAAATTTTTTGTGACTAACAAGTAAAAGCTAGTAGTGCTTTTGTTAACATGTAAGTTAAAATTATCGTTAACATTATCGGATATGAACCGCGATCAACGTAGAGTTGAGATTTCAGAAACAATTGTTTTAACCAATAAAAAAATTTGAAACTAAGGTTACCGATTATAATTGTCGATAATATTGTATTTGTTTCATTTCGAAATCGTGTTTAAACATCGGTTGATGTGCATTTTTTTATGTCAATAAAATCCTTCAGTTATTTTGGATGTGATGTTTATTTTTTTGAAAGTGATGGAGGTTATAAAATAAATTTAACTTCATATCGGCATCTAAAATAAAATTGCAAGTAAATATAAAATTTTATATAAGAATAAAATACAAGTTAAATCCGAAAAATTATTAAATATTTAAATCAACATTTAAATATACAAATAAAATAAAAGTGCTTGTTTGAAAGTACATAAGCATATTACATAAGTACATCGTATTTACCACGAGGAAGATTTATCACAAGTTAATGGATTTGGATGAAGTTATGGAAATTAAGCAGCACCATTTTCAACAGCAAGGCAGTATCATCGATACATGGAAAGAAGTCTACGTCCAATGTTAATATGGAACAAGCCTAAGGTGGCCATTCTATAGAAATTTTTCTATCATAACCCAACTATTGCATTGATTATTCTTTTGATGTCCTGTAATTATGTTTTTTGTTTGATTGTGTACAAATGTGTGTGCGAGAACATGTATCAATATCTGAAAAGTCAATGAACAAGTGTAATTATAAAAATAATAATTTTACTTTGAAGAAAATTAAAATTGTGCTCACTAATTTTAAATCCTTTGGTAAAATTTTTGACAGGCTGCACTTATTTAAGTTAGCAAAGACGCAACGCATGCGTAATTTGTGAAAATTCCAACGCAGTCTGTTTCACATTGAAACTATTAATTACAAATTACAATTTAACTATTAACATGAATATTTCCATATGTGAAATGAAATTTCTTTTGATTGCACGAAAAAGATTCGAAAAGGTTAAAATTTTTATAATAATAATAAAAGTTAAATAGTTTTTATTTATTTTATTTGCCAATTTAATTCCAAATATAGAACCCTATCCCCAAAGAGACACTGAGTTAGTCCGGAGCATTTTTAAGTGAAATTTCAAATATAGAACTCTATCCCCAAAGATTGACTTAAAGATTAAAATAATATAAATTTAGTGCATTCCAATTTAATTTAATAAGTACATCTCTCTCTCTCTCTCTCTCTCTCTCTATATATATATATATATATATATATATATATATATATATATATATATATATATATATATATATATATATATATATATATATATATATATATATATATATATATATAAATTCAGGTTAACGCGAGTGTAGTATACAATTCTGATTAGTATGAGTTAATAGGTATAGAGCAGTAATACAAAAAGAAAAAGTACAGGCAGCAAGTACGTGTAGTATGCATTTTTTTACCTTATACTAGCGTGGGGAAGTGATTATTTACTGTAACAAGCGGTTACTTTCGGGACAGCCCTTAAGAAGTGTAACGAGTTCAAACGGCATTACAACACGTGCGGCAAACAGCAAAAGGTGCTAACTCGCCGTGAGGTCGTAGATATTATTAATAGTTTGTAGTAAATACGATAATGTCTGATGGGGTAATGATTTGAACGCCACCCTGTCTTTGCCCGGGTAAAATGTACGCAAACAAAGAAGGGTTGCACCTGTATAAAACAAGGAAAAATACTTGAACCTACCTTCCTGCTCACCGTCAACTGTGTCCTGGGTCGAATCTAAAACGTAATACTTTAAAAACACCACAATGAGGCTTTCATGCTTCGGCTTTTCAACTTTAAAATTATTAATAATACTAATAGATCACAGCATTGGATATAAGACAAGTCAAGTTTAATAAACACTACCAATATAAAAGTTTAAGTTTTCAGTATTCTATTGGATACATACATAAACAACTAATAACTAATAACAGAGACTCATAACGTCACTTAAAATCTAAATATGGTAAATATAACACATTAAAAATATATATGGATAAATTAGAATTGAAGGTACTCTTTCTCGGTATATATTATGTTAGTTTTCAAGAACGAATTTAGTTTTGTCTTAAACAAGCTTATGGATGTAGAATTTGGAATTGAAGTTGGTAAAACATTGTAGTGAATCCATGAATTGATAGAAACTCTGATTCCATATATGTCAAGTTTTTGACATACACACATTCACTATCTACGCTATCAAAAGCACTGGATAGATCAAATCGTAGCGTCAAAAAAACGTGTTAAAAATTTCCTTCTGGCCACATACCTGACTCATTGCTTTCTCGAGATTGCATAAGTCAATGATAATTTTAAACAAAGCATAATACTCTGGATATTTAGATTTTGACACTTCGCATTGCACAAAAAATCGACTATTTCTTTGCATTGCGTTTTAGGATAGACTCTCGACATGTAAATAAATGCCTTTTTGGGGACTACCTTCAATTTACTATCGGATTCATTAGTTATATTTCCTATAACAATAGCGTTCTTGGTCTTATTTGGTTTCCGTTTTCATTTCAAATATTTATTTTCTGCTTGTAATGGACTTAATTCCATGACATTTTCATTTAAAAAATAGCAAGTACCTTGATCAATTTCAATTCTATTGGACAGTCGTCTTTTTATTGTCCGACAGATTTTTCACAACATATTATTTCATACTCATTTTTGTAATATTGTTTATCAGCATATCTTTCATGACATTCTGCATTACAATTCATGCAACCAACCCCTACATAAAATTCGCTTATCGAAACGGGGTAGCAACCCCTATAAACTTTACTCTCAACACGTTATTGAGATACGTACAGCATAAGAAAGATTAACGCTGTGCCGCCCCAACGGATATTCGCTCACGCCTTGCACACATCAACACCCGCTACGTAATAAATTCATTATCTTCTCACTCGACTATTAACAGATTTTGCCATCTTACCTTTCACGCAACAACACCAATCATAAAAATGCAATTGTTTCAAACCGTAAGCGCGGTATAAACGAGAAAATTTTCTGGAACAGAACACTGGCATTAAATTTCATCGTCAAGATACCACCAAAAAAAGATATTGTAACATGATCTGTTTTCGTCACCTCTAAACCTTTGAAAAATCGACACTAAATTAACTTATTATAAAAACCATAGTTGTCTTCTATTTGATCATAGCAAAATTCTCCGTAATCGGTCGCCCACCTTCTGAATCTAAAAATCTTCGCTTTCGTAAAGTAACTTTAACTACAAAGAGGCAATTTCCCATGACGTAATTTCAACTTAAGCTAAATTGTAAATTAATGATTACTTAAAATTTAAAATAAGATTATCTATTATTATGATAATATTAAACTCCTATTTTAATTCTTGTTACAATATCGCCCTCACCAACACATGTGTACATAATCATAACTTTAACGCTGCAATCAAACCAAACAAATATATATGCCATTCACAAAAAACTGAATAACTATATCCTACGGCAATTTACAATAAGACCAAACATCGCCAAATAAAGCAATAATTAGTAACTAAAATAGTGTTCCCCAAACTTCATAATCAAATATACTTCAATTTTGTATAATCTAATACGACAAAACAACAAATATCGTCCTACAATTTCTACACACGGTGATAGAAGACCTAAAAAAAGTTGAACCTTGATAAGATATGTTAGATAGTTTTCACTTTCGTTGCTAATCCACTTCCTTGTCCTAAAATAGTCGAACGAAACCTACAAGTTACATTGTTGAAACTATCAAAAAAACTTTTACACCTGACAAATAAATGATTGTTATTGTTATTAATAATTATCACATAGTAGATTTTTGTCTAAATTTATGTAGAAGAAGCCAAGTCCAAACGATACAAATATATTAATATTTCTTTTTTAAATATTAAAAGTCATGGTAGATATTGATGGAGACACATATGTTCTTGAAGTGGAAATGTGTGTGTGTGTGTGTGTGTGTGTATAAGCAGTTGTTTACATCACTTCGATATTAAAGTCTAAAATCGAGTAGTGTAAATTACAAAAACGTAGTGGAAAGTTTGTGGCTTAAAAGTAGTTTTCAGAGGATAAGTGAATCAAGTTATGAAGAAGATAAATAGTAAAAGTGTTTAAATTACTGCGCATATTTAAGGTTAGGGTTATAAAATTAAGCAAGAAAATCGCATAAATAGAGATAAGCAAGATACACAAAAATTGGCGGCAAGTGTAAAATCCACCTCGATGACGTTAGGATAGGCAACACATTCTGCAGATAAGTAAACAGTGCAGTGTACTTCATAAATATAAATAAAAGTTAAAAATTAAAGGAAATTAAAATTAAATCCTTAATAACTAAATTTATAAGAGAAATCAACTTAGAAATCTACTCAAAGAAGTAACTACTGTATACGCATAAATAGAGACTAGTATTAACAAAATACATAATACAAATTAGAGGAAGAGGTAAAGTGCTGACCAATTAGTTCTAACTGATAAATAATTACTACAGTTACAGCAGAAACGTACACGAGATCGCCCAGGGTTTATAATAGCGAAGACACTCAACGGTGTCAGCTATTTCCGCAACCATGGAGGATGATGGAACGAAATATAACAATAAACAGTGATATAGCCAGAATTAAAAAGAAGTTCCAAAGAATTAATGAAAATATGAACAAAATGAACAATAAATTGGATACAATTACAAATGAAGTAAATCAACTCAAAGAAGAAAATAATGCCTTAATAGATGCACCGATAAATCAAAAAGACAAGATAGAGCAATTTGAGACGGAGATCAAAGGAAAAATATTATAGTAAAAGGAATACAGGATAAACGAGTCTAATACCAAAGAAAGGCAATTATGTAAAAATTGGGGTAGAGATTGATAATGAAGTAGATATAGATGACATAAGAAGAATTGGGAAATACAACACAAACAGAAAAAGACCAACATTGGTTAATATGGAATTAAAATTATTATTAATTTTATTAAAGACATAAATAAAAGTTTACCTCGAGTAGGATTGAAACCTACGACCTGAACTTTGCTAGAGTACCGCGCTAACCAACTGCGCCATCGAGATTCAAGCCCCAATCGATGCAAATTTTGTCTTTATGTATGTAGAACTGATGTAAATTCTAAATATAATGAGATTACAATCAAATTACCTATATTAATGGAATGTGAGCCTGCAATATCGCAAGGAATCACACATACCAAAGCAACTTAACTAATATTAAATTTTTTTTGTTAAAAAAATAACTCATAATATTGGTTAAGTTCATAAAAGAAACACGAAAATGAAGATATTAAAAATGCAAAATCCTACAAGGCACAGATGTCTGGATAGATGAAAATTACTCCAAAACATACAAGAACAACGAGAAATGCTGATACCAATAATGAAAGAAGCTAGAAGCAAAGGAGATAAGGCAATAATAGGATGTAATAAATTAATCATAAACAACGAATTATATGTCACGAAGAAGAGAAATACAAGAAATAAGGAAGAAAGGAGAAGAGAAGTCAAAAAGAATGGTGGGAGAAAGATCACCGGATGGTGATAGCTTACCAGAGCGGTTAAGGAAAATAACTAAATATACGAGGAACAAACTTGACACTAGAGGTGAGGAAGGCAAGAAAACAGCAGATCGGGCAATGAGAAGGCTAATGAGTAACAATAATAATAAAAAAACAAGGAAAGAAATAATAAACACATATAGATAAATATAAACAAGAAACTAAACAACATAGAAAACCAAATAGAAACACAAGATAAAAACAAAATAAAGTCATGTAAACTAAGATTGTGGAATAATAGAAGCCTGTATGGTAAAGAAATTGAATGAATAAATGGATTTAAAGAAACAAATTTAGGAATATTAATATTAAGTGAAACAAAAAAGAAAGGAAATGGAAAATTATGCCTAACAAACGGACACTTGAATATATCGGGTGTCCAAAGCGTCACGCGACGGAAGATGGTAGCTTTGCTGTTGATTTTTCACTAAAATCATTTATACAAAAGTTATATGGTTCGAATACATGCACAACTTAAAAATATTTTAGCACCTACAGGGTGA
>JARFJB010000113.1:5935000-6000000 GCA_036346205.1 Vesta saturnalis | reverse complement strand
AACACACAAACACACACAAAACAACACACACAACAACAAACAAAACATAAAACAAAACAACACACAACAACACAACACACAAAAAATCACACAATAACAACACAAAAACACACACAAACACAAACACACACAACACAACACAACACAACACAACACAAACACAAAACAAACACACAACAACAATACAACAAAACAAAACACACAAAAACACACAACACAACACAACACACAACAACACACACAAAACACACACACACACACTAATACACACACACAACAACACACGCACAACACGCACAACACACACACACACGCACACAGCACAATATATCACCAACACACACACGCACACACAACACGACACGCACAACACCACACATACACCAACACACACGCACACGCACACGACACACGACACAACACACGCACAACGCACACGCACACCACATACATACACGCACATCACACGCACACGCACACGCACACGCACACACAACACACAACACACGCACACACACACGCACACACACACACAACACACACACGCACACCACACGCACACGCAATACCACACACACGCACAACCACACACAACACGCACACGCACAACACAATAACACCACATACACACACACAACACACATACACATACAACTACACAAACATATATATAAAATAAAAAAATAATATAATAATATAAAACAACACATACACATAAAATAATACATAAAAAAAAATAATATCAAATAATATAACAAAAAACTAAAAATAATAAATAACAAATAAAATACATATAACATAACAACATAATCAAATAAATATACACACATAATACATAATAACAATACAAACACACAACAAACATAAAAATATAACACACACATACACTACATAACACACACACACACTACATACACAACACACAACACACACAAACACACACACACACAAACAACAACACACACACACACACAAAAACACACAAAACACAACACAACACAACACAAAACACACCACAACACACACAACAACACAAACACACAACAACACACACACACACACAAACACACACACAAAAACAACACATACACACACACACACACAACACAAACAACACAAACAAACACATAAACACACACACACACACAAACACACACACACAACACACACACAACACACACACACACACACACAACAACAAACACAACACACACACACAACACACAACACACACACAAACAACAACACACACAAACACAACACACAACACACAAAACACACACACAACACACACACAACACACAAACACACACAACAAAACAACACACACACACAACACAACACACACACAAAAAAACAAAAAAACAACCACAACACACCACACACACCACACACACACATAACAACACACAACACACAACACACACACATAAACATACACAACACAATATATACACACAAACACACAAAACAACACACAATAATAATAATACAAAAAACACACATATATAACAAATATATAATATATACAATACACACAAAACATAACACACACATAATACACAACACAACACACACAATACACACACACACATCACATAAACACACAACAACACAAACAAACAAACACAAACACACAACAAATACAAAAAATATACATAATAACACACATAACAACACACAAACACATAAACACACAACACACACACACAACACATAAACACACAATAACTATAATAATACAACATATAATACACACACAAACACACAACACACAATAATAATAATACAATACACAACACACACAACACACACACAACACACACACACACACACAACACACACACACACACACACAAACACACACACACACAATACAACAACACACACACAACACACAACACACACACACACATAACACACACAACACACAACACACACACACACACACAACACACACACACACACACAACAACACACACACAACACACACAACACACACACACACACACACACACACACACACACACACACACACACACACACACACACACACACACACACACACACACACACACACACACACACACACACACACACACACACACACACACACACACACACACACACACACACCACGCACCCACGCACGCACGCACGCACGCACGCACGCACGCACGCACGCACACATTTCCGAGCTAGGTGAATATTTGTCAATTGTTGTAAAATAAGGTAAAACGTCAATGTAGCGTTAGTGAGAAATATAACTACGTATGTATATGTAGGTTGGAAGGTAAAAAATTATTCAGTAATAATTGGTTGTTTGAATAGGTAGGTAATACGTATAGAACCCTGATTTTCGAGTTCTGCCACCGTTTTAATAAAAATGTATGTCTCTAAGTGATATGGGGTTATTGCAATAATGCATAACCACAATTGCAACAGTTACCTTTCTGTACATAAAACTTTAGGTTAGTGATAACTGCCATCAATTATTATTTGTGACCTTTATTGAAGGCAACACTTACTACAAACGGCAAGAAAATAATCAAGCTCATTCGTTTGCAAATTTCAACCTTCAGAATGGGGGCTACATGCTCCTATAATAACATACTATATTATGTTTACTTTTAAATATGTATAATTAATAATCGTATTAAGTTAATTAGGCACTTAGTGAATATTTTGCAATTACCCTCATTCCATGTTTGAATTTATAAAAAACGAGAATGTAACAGAAATGCATATTAACAAATGAAAAGAAGGAATCCCCGTCAACATTTATAACATGCGAATCGTGATATTGGAAAGTGAGTCAAGTCAATAACCTATAGTAAACACACACCTGTTTACGATTAAGCTTTGCAATATTAAAAGGTGTTTAACATTTTATGACGTTTGTCAAAGTACCTAAATCTGGTATTTTGAATATACGTCATTAGTCAACATTCCACCATAATCATATAGATACGAACACTTGAAATACACCTTTTATATATGATCCATTCATAACAAATGTGACAGTTACGCTAATATTTGGGAAATCCAGAATAACATAAAGTAGGAGTAAATTCTGTCGCATTTTTTTATTTATGAATAAACAACAGCATTAGAAAAAAAATCTTATTAGTAAAAGTGGCCCAGAGAGATTGTAAAATATTTTCAAGTTTCTGAGATGACCGTTAGAGGGCGAACACAAAATTGGAAAATTATGTTTCCCTGCCATGTGCCAATATAATGACGGGTGTGAAGTTTCCAGAAATGCCGTCATACTTTTTGGCTAATGCTGTTTTGTCTACCTCCTTCAATAGATGGTGTAGGAACTGAAAACTTTATTTTGACATAAAATCTATAGCCTCAAGTAACGAATTTTAACAAATTGTCTTTCAAAATAGTTTTTCTGCCTCTTTAATCTGAGATAAAAACACAAAATACTCCCACGTAACACAAAATTAAACAGCACCGAACGCATTTCGATAGCTAAACTAACATCATCCGCGATCGACCAGTACAATTCATAAAAATTTCTAGTATATATAAGCCTCATTGCTCTCCTGGAGAAAATTAATATTATGGAATTTTAATGAGTTCTCAGTAGCCTAAAGGTAGTTGATGGGCATTATGTTCTTTAAAATGAATTTTACTTCACTCTACGTACATTTTTTAACAATTTTTACAATTAATCTTATAAATTCCCGACTTGATCTTTTGGATTGTCTAAATGAGTTTGCAAACTATTATCTGAAGTAGTGACGGTTTTCAACTTAACTTCGGACAGGATTTTAGATAGAACTTTTATATAAGCAGGATAGTTTGGTAATTTTACATGCTTTATTTCTATTTGCTCTCCAGCGCTACCTAGTGTAGCTACATTCTTAACCATCATCGCATGTGTTTGTTTTCTAACTATATTCATAACTATTTCATCTGAAAATATCTTCTATTCAGCAATTTCTCAAATAATTAGTTATCCATTATTATAATTTTGAACTGAAGGACGAAAAAAGGAATGTAGGCCACAAAAAATTAAGACCCGCGAGTTTATGGCTTTTTGTTGCCTACAGTGATTAGAATCATTGGTTATGAATCGTTTAATGCTAGTTTCCTCACGAGACAAATGTGAAAAGCCCATTTTCATAAGGCAACTAGTCCAAATCTACAGATTTTGAGTAATAGGTTCCACTAGATGTCTCTAATTGTCAGTTTCTAGTAAATTTTTGGAAAGATAAATAAACCTGATGTTTTGGTATAACATGATAAAACGACACATGTACACAAATAATGCTGTTTTTTTTTATAACCTTACAAGCCTGTAGCATGTGGACATTGTTAGTATTATATAGCAAATTCAATTTGTGTGTGTGTGTGTGTGTGTGTGTGTGTGTGTGTGTAGCGTGTGCGTGTGCGTGTGTCGTGTGCGTGTGCGTGTGCCTGGCACGTGCTGCGTGGCGTGTGCGTGGTGCGTGCTGCGTGCGCGTGCGTGCGTGCGTGGTGCGTGTGGTGTGTGCTGTGTGTCGTGTGTGTGTGTGGTGTGTGCGTGTGTGTGTGCTGTGTGCTGTGTGCTGTGGTGTGGTGTGTGTGTAGCGTGTGTGTGTGTGTGTGTGGTGTGTGTGTGTGTGTGTGTGTGTGTGTGTGTGTGTGTGTGTGTGTGTGTGTGTGTGTGTGTGTGTGTGTGTGTGTGTGTGGTGTGTGTGTGTGTGCGTGTGGTGTGCTGTGCGTGTGCGTGTGTGCTGTGTGGTGTGCTGTGCTGTGCGTGTGCGTGCGTGCGTGCGTGTGCGTGTGCGTGTGCGTGCGTGGTCGTGCGTGTGCGTGCGTGCGTGTGCGTGTCGTGCGTGCGCGGTGCGTGCGTGTGCGTGCGCATGCGTGCGTGCGTGCGTGCTGTGTGTTGTGTGTGTGTGTGTGTGTGTGTGTGTGTGTGTGTGTGTGTGTGTGTGTGCTGTGCGTGTGTGCGTGTGTGTGTGTGTGTGTGTGTGTGTAGGTGGATTGGTTGCTGGGTGGGTGGGTGTGCGTGTGTGTCGTGTGCGTGTGTGTGTGGTGTGTCTGCATAGGACGTAGGTTGAAATTAAGACGATAGACGATTTTGATGGTATAGTGGCTACGAGAAATGGTCGTGAAAGTAGAAAAAAGATAAAATTAAAACGGTAAAACGGAATTTTGAGGTTAAGTTTACATTTTATGTACGTTTTGTATTTTTAGTTACAAACCCAAAAGCTGTTAATTTACAAAAATGGGAAATTCCTTGGAAACCTCTGAATAATGAAATTTGCGAGATTAACTTGTACACATTAATCACAATTAAAAAACTTTTTTAGCGACTACAACAGAAATAACCGAAATTTAATATTAGCTGTATTACTACACGTTCGTAAACCATATAGAGACCGACAAGAAAACGCTCGTGCCTGCAAACCTTACGAATTTCATGTGGAATATACTGTAAGTTGTATATTTAGGTAATTTTCCATCATTATTTTTTTATTAAATTACAGGTACGCGATAACAAGGATATTTTTGTAGTCTAAAAACAATTTTTTGGAAAACTGTTTGAGGTTTCTTCGCGGAGAATATTATATGAAGCTAAAAAGGTAAAGAAAGGAGACAACGTATTAGATAATCGAGGTGACAGATGATGCAATGGAAAATAAATGGGTAAAAGTAAAAAACTTTATCGGAAAAGATTAAGAAAAGAAAAGAAAGGTCACTAAACCCGATTTAAATCAACACGGCTCTGCCTGAATCCTTCATTAACCATACAAAAAATGTGACATCAAGGGGCTAACGAAATTCAATGTTGTAACTTTCTGTTTTGATCTCTAGCAAGTTCATAATTTTTCTAAGCAGCATTTTGTTCATTGCTAATAGCCTTTTACTACTGTAACCGATGTTCTGACAAAAAGTCAAACATTGTGTATTTGGACTGAAGGTATGATAGGCGATGCATCAAACGAATCAGCTCTTCTACATTTTCTTAAAACTGCTCAGTTTGCGGACTATGTTAGCAAAGTGCCCTTTTTCTATGGCGGTTACGGTAAGCAAGATAAGAATAGCCACGTCTTACATGCATATAATGAGTTTCCACGGTCTCATAACGTACCCTGTAAAGAACCATTCTTATTTGCCTGCCGACGGAGTATTCCGTCGAATAGAAAAAAAACTGTGTTATGATCAAATTATTCTCCCACATGATTACATTAATATTTATATAACTTTTAGATACAGTTCATGTATTAGGGAGAGATTGACGAATTTTTAATATGGAAGACCTACTGGATGTTTTAAAGAAATACGATGGTAATATCAAACAAAAAAAACATTAGTATCTCGAAAATTGAATATAACAAAGGAAAGGAAGTAAATATTACGTCTGAAGTGTTTTACAGAAATCAAAGAAGCTTGAAACCCTACTTGATTGTTTTTTTTTCAACCACGCCGTTTTTTATAAATTACTTGCAGAATTATCACCATGCTTAATTTATTTTGTCGTTTATTTGTGTCAATCGTGTGCCTAACTGATTACACCTTCTGATAATCGAAATTAGTCTTTGCAGATTGTCGAATTTAAGGATCGATTAGAAATAGAGTAATGAGCCAGATCGATCACAAAATTTCATTTTAGCTTTTAAATATTAATGCACAGCACTGCTAACAAAGTACTTTTTTTTTATTATTCAGCATAAATTACAGTTTTGAAGTATTAAAGTTTAAACATATTAATGAATGTCTAAATACGATTTTAAAGATAAAGTATTAATAAAATATAACGATTTTATTGATGATACAAGCACTAACCGCTCTATGGTTGAATTATTCCGAAATTAACGAACTTTTATTTTTGAGATAACAATTCATTTTTAAACCAATTTCGTTTATTATGTTTAGAATTTTCTAAATTGAGAATATTTATTTAATTCAAAGTTTTATAACAGTTAGAAATATAAATTTATAGGTATACGAGGGATGCTTAAGTATTCAAGTTAACGCGTTACGATTTGGGAATTTTGATTTGTACAGGGTGTGTTTAATAAGTTTACGACGACTCGTGTATTTCAGAATTTTCTTAGCTTTTGGATCAATTTATTTTAAAGTGTGATCGAATTTGAATGTTGAATGAATTTACTGAGTAGACTTCAATCGTGTTTTCTACTATCAAACAGGATTAATTTACCATCTCGCCTAAGACGATTTATCAAAATTTAAGATTGCAGTGGCGCCAAGAGACATCTTTCCCGGACTGAGCTGTATAAGTTGTGAATTTGTGGTAAGTGTAAGGTGTTTGAGCATATTATGCAATCATTTTACTCCTTATCTCATCCCCGCCCATTTCCACTGTAGCTGGCTTGGCAACCCGCTTACTAATGTAAGCATAAGCGACGCCTAGTGCGGATTGGACGAGTAACAAAGTGCCATACAGCGTCTTATGAAACGTGTTTCTTATACTATTTTTTCTATTTTGCATGAATATTTGAGAATTACTCCATTTTAATTTTCAAATATCAACATTACAAAGTTGTAAATTTTGTTACTTTTACGTTTATGTTGGTAGAACTGGTAATTTGAAATTCTCGATTCAAATTTTGAAGCTTTTATTCGTGTTTAACAGCTAAAGTGTTCAGGGATCGCAGTGAGTGATGAACCAATTAAAAAATATCCAGGAATTAATAGGGTGAAATCGTTGGGACCGTTGCTTAACTGCGTTAAAGGGCGTGAATTATGGATTGTTTCAACCCGTGTCAATAAAGTGTATTCAACTCGTGTCAATAAAGCGTACATCTCGTCGTACTTTAACAATGCATTTCTTCTAGGGGAAAGTAGGGTACTATCGGATACATTTAAACAAAAAATGTAACTTTGAAAAAAAACATTAGATTTGAACCTTTAGTAACAATATCTAAGGGTAAAATATTATTTCTGTAAAGAAAAGAACCGGTTTCGGGAATATCTAGACCTTGGAAACCAATATAATCTAGGTCAGTAAATACATCTGGGAATATTAGGTAAATACCCGTGCATTAGAAGCCATTTTTGGCCAAGTCCATGCGACATATTTTTTATAGGCATGGCTACAAGTCCAGCGATTTCATAATCCGTTATTCTCAAGAAGGGATTTTGTCTAATCCACATAGAAGCTACTGCATTGTAGGCTACTGCATTGTAGGCATCTTTAAATGGTTTCATCACTGTCCTATCCAATGGCTGAAGTTTATGGGTGCAATGAGGCAGTAAACTCAATATATGGACATCGTGGTCTCTGGCGAACATGATGACATCAAGTTCTTTATGACGGCAATACCCATCAATTATTAGAAGTACAGGGTCTTCCTTTGTTGGGCGAGTAGATTGGACGAAGCCCTGAAACCATTTGAAAAATATTGGACCGTTCATCCATCCATTCACTTGCGCGGCAAACTGTGCTCCTTCTGGTGGTCCAATTTTCAAACAATTTCTTCTCTGGGGAATATGAATAACGGTGGAATAAAAGGATTCCCTGCTGCAGTGATACATAGTATTACCGTAACAGAACGTCCCCTTTCTCCCGATGTTAATTTTCCAATTTGTTTTTCCCCTTGACTGATACAATCTTTTCGCGATTTACATGAACTGTTGAAAGTCCTGCCTCATCAGCATTATAAATCCTCGATGGCGGAAATGAATATTTTTGATCCAGTTCTTGTAACTTAGTAAAACATCTACCAACCTGAGGCCGATTAAGTCCAACTGTCCCTTGCAGGCTTGTTCATTCAGCCGATGTAAGGGATAATTCTGGATAGTGTTTAAGGAACCCATAATAAAAATCTGTTCCAGCCGACTTTTTTGATTATTAAACCGCTGGCGGTTATTTAAACGTTCTGCTAGATCAAAAGCTAGCCTTCCAAATTCGCGCTTGCTTAATGGCATTAGTCTACTGTCTAAATCCTTCAAATGGTTAACGAGTACCTGTTCATAAAAGGACTGAAATGGTAATTAGCTGCATATATTCAGGTCTATTTTAGTTCCTTCGTCATTTTTTTTTTTCATTTTTTTTATTCTGCTTCCTAAACAACTTTTTGGCACAGAATATCTAAGATCTGCCCTACGGAGGGTTAGCTTGTTAGATAGCACGTTTTCCCTGGCAATCTTCATAGAGGCCTCACTCCATTTTCCACGTATGTTTCTGTTAAGAAATTTCAGCATCTTAGAGAATAACTTTCTAAAAAAAGTGAAATTTCTGCGTTATGCTTTGCCCTGTACTTCCCAAAACACGTGCTCGATATTATCTGACACGCATAAAACAGGTTTTCTGACGCTCAATGTTTTTAAAGTTAAATAATTAAATTTACTACTGCATATTTATGGTTAATACACTTTCAGAAACCTCAAAAATTAAAATCATGTAGAAATCGTTTAGCTATTAACCCCAAAAACCAACTCTGTCAGACGTAAATAGCCACCAAATCTTTCTTCAGTGCACACTGAATCACTCGCTAGGGTAGTGAAGTCAGCGACCTGATGTGAAGGTATTTATGTATTTTAAACCACACTTAGAGCGCCATCTATGTTTATATGTGGAAAATAATAATGGTCCGTTACTACCCGTTGTCCGATGCTACCCGGAGCTTCACTAATTCGTTTGAGGTGTAATTTAATGGATTTAACACTTGCCTCCCATAGTCCACCAAAATGGGAGGGATAAAATGCCAATGCGTTCCATTTAAGCTTATTTGATCTATAAAATCAGTTTAGAAACGATCTGGTTGAAACACAATTTTAAAGTCATTTACTATGTCGCGACGTGAAATAAATCGATTGAATGCATTTAAAAATATGTTTGATGTCAAATCTCACACTAACTCCACATGTACCGCCTTAATTACGAAACAGATGACTAACACAATATACGATTTGATTGATTTCTTTGATCTGCTAGAGCCATTCGTTATTAAAATGGGGCCAGCATAATCGACACAATGGTCGTGCAGGAAGCACTCGAGTTTGAGGTAGATCGCCCATTACCTGATTCATTCCGTTGGGATTTGTTTTGAAGCATGTTACACATTGATGTACAATTTTTCTAACAATGCGTTTACCAGATATTGGCCAATATTCAAGCCTCACTCCAGTCAGCCTGCCTCAAGGTCCTGCATACATGTGGATTAGGATAATTAACTTTGTTGTATGATGTGTGTTAGGCAATACAATCGGATGTTTTTGACCTACATTAATGCGAGCATTGAGTAAGCGGCCTACTACTCTAATTATCTAATTCTCATCTAGAAAAGAGTTTGAACATAGTAATTGGGCGTTAGTTGTTACCTGATTGTGAGTCAATAAATGTTGAATTTTATTTGAGAATTCGTGGGATTGCACTAGCTTAATTATTTTTATAAGGGATGACTTCAATTCAAGAGTTTAAACATTTACACTAACGCTCGCATTCGACCTTAGAGGTAACCTTCTCACTGAATAAACACCGTTCTAATCCTTTATCTACGTTTCAACTCTTAAGTTTCCATAAAACTTAACTTCCCATATAACTTTACCGTTACGATTACATCAAAGTTCATGTTTACATTTGGTTTTGTCTTTATTAATGTAACAAGATTACCCGTTCTATGTCTCTTTGGCTTATTGTTTGGATTGTGCTGCTGGTAAGCTTCAGTCAGCTGTGTCTAACGAACTTGGGATTGCGTGATCGTTGAGGATTACATCTGTATTGAAACTGGTGAAATCCTGGCTACCTTGATGAACGATAACTTTTCGTGGTATTGCCATGTCATTTAGATGATGTAATTGCTCTACAATCTCAGTCCACTGTTTAGCTAACTCGGTTCGAACAGTTCTACCCCATTTTGTGAACCATAAATGTTGTAGTATGAGTTTTGCCTTTACAATTGCTGAGCCAATTAGACCTAGAGAATCGTACGTTTGTGAAGGTAACCAAATTATGCACTTTGTAATTTTGCGTTGATTGATAATATTTACTGAATATTTCAATATATCTAATGTGGGGTTCCACAGTAATCCAAGGGTTCTTGTTGTGTTTTCTTTATCAAAATGAAGTGTTTCGGTAGGGGTAGTGTATAGTTTTGTATATAAATTTAAATTATGTATGTTTCCCGCCGGCATTTGCCGCTTAGTTGCGATCTTAAGCTTTACTTGCGCTTATCAGCAGCGAGTCAGTCATTTAAAATACTCCGTACTGACATGCATGTTAATCTGGCATTTCTTGCTTTTTGTAATATTAAGTTGTATTTGCGTCGTTAGATGCATTTTTGCATTATTTGCATTCTCTTTATTGAAAAGGTGTTACACCTATTTGAATATTTAAATTTAAGTTGTAGTTGTGTTTCGTTTTGGTTCGGAAGTGTTTATTAAAAACTATATAATCTATCGAAGTTTTTATTGTTATGAAATCAGCACCTACAAAACGCGGACTTCTCCATATTGAGGGGTCGGCTTCCCACTACTAATTCTTGTGTTGTACCAATCTTACAAATTGGTCCTTCGAGCCGGATATTATTTATTACAAGTTACAACAATTTCGGTCCATTTCGATCCTGCTTGGGAATTTCCAGCCGCAATTACAACAATAAAATCATCAGGTCCTTCGGTTTTAACCTACAGCTAACTGAATCTTCAGCATCAACGAGCGCAACAAGGCGCGCATTAACAAAACTACGTCCACAAGCGAGACGACACCTTCTTGCGTGCGAAAGCTTCAAGCATCTTGAGGAATCGGCCAGCCACCTGCTCAGTCTGCAGAATTGCGCAAAGGTCGGCATCGGTGTACTATGGGTCCACGATATCAATGAAGCGTTCTCGCACAACAACGCATGCAGTAAGTGTTTTTTTCTTTCCTTATCGTTTCCTTTGAATTCTATGCAACGGTTTTTATATATAAAGTACGATATTGCGTTTTATTTTCTTACAAGTATAGCCTGCGTTTTGAACGTGTTTATGTGTGTCTTGCTGGGTTGGCCGTTTTGTAAAACGATTTATTATTGTATGTGACTTGGTCACCGTTCTTTAAACGTTCGAATTTAGTATTTGAAGTTAGTTGCATTGTTTTTGCGATTTACGATTAATATTTACAAATTTTCAAATTATTTATTACGCTTGTCCTGCTGTCCTTTATGGATTAAAATTATTTTAAGCGTAGGATTGAATTTCAATCGAATATTAAAGCCATACGAGGTGCGTTCAAATTGTCGCATATATTTAAGCATTCCTTGTGCAACAAATAACAAATCAAATTGGTTTGAATTTATGTTAACCTTATAATTTGCATCTAAATATCGTGTTACGCGTTTCAAATAGACAACGTAGTTAAACGTTTATTATACCAAATTAATTGGTTTAATTTATCTTACCCTGATAAATATCTTGTTTATTTATTTTTGCCAATCATTTAAAATGGCTCCGAATAAAGAGATTAAATTACTTCTGGTAAGCGCCACAAGCATTCTTAAAACAAAGCGAAGATTTTGATTCTTTATTGAACTCTATCGATGAAAGTGTTTCCGTTACGGATTTAAAAATGCTAAAAATCAAGCACGATTATTTCAAACCTCTGTTAGAAAAATATGAGCGAACAATTAATCAGCTCGTTGCCAGTGATGTACAACTGGACGACGTGCCAAGCCTTTCTGAATTTCGGGAGCAATATTTTTCCCTCTCAGTCATTGCAGAGGGACTACTAGAAAACATGAAAACAAGCTTAAATCAACGCCTCGTAGCAATCCGAACGATTCTATTGCTTCCGTCGCTTCAAATCGCAGAAGCGTAAAGGATAACGTCAAATTACCAACCATCGCCTTGCCTAGTTTCGATGGCGATTATCAAAACTTTCGTAGTTTTTTCGAAATTTTCGATGCATTAGTTGGTTCTAATGCCGATTTATCTCAAACGGAAAAATTTCTGTATTTGAAAAATTGTTTAAAGAGTTCAGCAGCTCACATGATAAATGAACTCAAATCGACTGAATCTAACTATGATGTAGCCATCCGTCTATTAAGGGAGCGCTACGATAATAGGAAATTATTAATTTTCAGTCATTTCGATTCACTTTTCGAGTCCCCTAAATTAAATAGGGATTCCAATTTAAGAGATTTTTATGATAATCTCATCAAACACTTGCGAGCGGTCGAAAATGAAAACCTTACCGATGATGAATATAAAGACGCGGTTATCGCTTACATAGTGAAAAATAAAATTGACTCTCGTACTTCGGCAGAATTTGCCAAAAACTTTCCCAAGAGAATTCCATCCATTCAGGAAATCTCTCAATTCCTATCAGATAAGTGTAACGTCATTGACGATACCAATAATAGCACTAAAACTACGAATTCCCCTAAGAAAAACAATTCTAAGGGATCATATACGTTAAGCCAAACGTCATATTCTTGCGCTATGTGCAAGGAGCAACATTTTCTAAATCGTTGTTCGTCCTTTTTAGCCTTGTCTACCAAAGGTCGCTTTAATAAGGCGAAATCTTTGAAGCTTTGCTTGGTGTGTCTTCGCCACGGCAACAAATCGAAATGTACTTCTACATTTAACTGCAACTTTTGCAACCAACGCCATAACTCCTTGTTATGCTTTAAAAATGCAAGGACTCCTAACCAAAATGAAGCTCCATCGCGCTCCGATTCTCCGAGCGTCCCCGCTCCGACTATTTCAGAAGGAACAGGTGTCTCTTCGCCAGCTGGTACTTCAGCCAGTGCTGCAATTTGCAACTTTACAAGAGCTTCAGAAGTCCTACTAGCCACCGTCCAAGTCAAGGTCATTAGTGGCAAAAAATCATTTACAATTCGTGGTTTATTAGACCCAGGTTCTCAACATAACCTGATTTCGGAGAATTTGCTCAAAAAATTGAATTCTCCGTGCAAGCCCATCAACTTAATTTTGAGAGGAGTTAATGACGCCGTTTCGTCTTGCTCCAAATATACTTCTGTGGAATTGCACTCCACTACCGGGCGTTTTAAATCAAATATCGATTGCTTAGTCGTACCTACTATCACTGACCAGCTCCCTCGAGTTTGGTTCAGCAGGGATCTTTTAGATATCCCATCGCATCTGCGCCTAGCGGACAGTTCTTACAATGAGCCCGGAGACATCGACATTTTACTTGGTTCTGCAATTTTCTATAAAATTCTTTTACCCCAAAGGGTTTCATTGGGTACTACTTTACCTACCTTACAAGGCACATTGCTGGGTTGGGTCGTAGCAGGATCTTTACCAACCAACTTCCGTGGTGCCTCGGCAATATCATGTCACACCACGACCGCGGCCAACAACGCCGATCTTGATTTACATCATTCTTTAACCAAGTTTTGGGACTTAGACAATCCTGTTCCTAATTCCAAACTATCTTTACTCTCCAATGAAGAGAGGTTTTGCGAAACTTATTTCGCCAATACAATTCGTCATGATGACACAGGCCATCTCATGGTCTCCATACCCTTTAATTCAAATTTAACTTTGTTAGGTGATTCAAGGCAAAGCGCTGAATCCCGCTTCTTTAATTTGGAGAAGCGACTCCAAAAATCTCCCGATCTTCTCCGGGAGTATTCTTAGTTCATGGATGAATACGAATCCATGGGTCACATGACCAAAATTTCTGAATCCGGGAGTCACGGCCCTGTTGAATCCCTGCTTATCGAAACCATTAACGGTCCCGTTGACATAGCGGATATCCCCCCTCAATTTTTGCCGCATCACGCTGTTATCAAGCAGTCGTCCTTGACTACAAGGCTGCGTGTCGTTTTTGACGCTAGCGCCAAATCTTCAACCAACGTTTCAGTCAACGATGCCCAAATTGTTGGACCTCAAGTCCAAGGTAACTTATTCGATATTTTACTTCGATTTCGAACCCATCCAGTCGCTCTTTGCGGTGACATTGCCAAAATGTATCGAATGATCAACATCGATCCATCTTGCCGCAAATTCCAACACATTCTTTGGAGGGATAATCCAGATAAACCTCTCGAAATTTACGGTTTGAATACGGTTACTTATGGTACTGCTTCAGCCAGTTATTTGGCTACTCGTTGTTTAGAGTACCTCGCTGAGTTACACAGGGATTCCTTTCCGGAAGCTTCCCAGGTCATTTCCAATCATTTTTACATGGATGACCTACTATTTTCGACAGACTCAGTCGAAAATGCCTTGCAAGTCAAGGAAAATATTTCTGCCATACTTTCTTCGGCAGGATTTACAATTCGTAAGTTTTTATCAAACATGCCGGAAGTCCTCGACCCGGCGAGCTCAGACGATGTTGAGTTATCCACTCTACCGACTGAAGAACGGTCAGATTCTAAAACTTTAGGTTTGCATTGGGACTCCTTGAATGACTCATTGTTTTGCAAAATTTATTTACCTGATGACGATTCAATTCTCACCAAGAGAAAAATGTTATTGGTCCTTGCAAAGGTTTTTGACCCATTGGGTTTTTTTTCGCCACTTGTCGTCCAAGGCAAGTTGTTTATCCAAAAATTGTGGCAACTCGGGCTGGATTGGGATGACCCAGTTTCAGAGGATCTAAGTTCCCAGTGGGTTCACTTCAAGGACCAACTGGTTCGTTTGAACGACATTCGCATTCCACGCTGGATTGCTACGTCGCGCTCTGACCTCGCGTTCCATAGGCTTCTTGCGGGTCTAAGGCCTCCTGCGTCGTTCATAAATCCACTCTCGCATGCTCGAGTCGAGTTGCACGGATTTTGCGACGGTAGTTCAGTCGCATATGGTTGCTGTTTTTATGTGCGCTATGCCCTCCCTGATGGCAGCGTACACAGCAATCTATTATTTTCAAAATCTAAGGTCGCGCCTTTGCGCACCATAACAGTCCCTCGTTTAGAGCTGTGTGCGGCCGTATTGCTGGCACAGTGGTGTTTCAAAATTTTGAACTCCTTTGACATTATTTTTCATAATGTTTTTCTGTGGACTGATTCCAAGATCGTTCTAAGCTGGATCAACTCTACCCCAAACAAATACAAGGTTTTTGTTGCGAATCGTATCGCAGTTGTCCAAGAGTGTACCAACCCTCAAGATTGGCATCACGTTGCCACCACAGACAATCCCGCGGATTTGATCTCGCGTGGAACTGATATTTCTGACCTAAGAGCTAGCCAGTTATGGTTCCAAGGCCTTGAGTTCTTAGCTCAGAACGAGTCCCATTGGGACATTAACCCAAGTATCATCGATTTCAACGAACCTACAGAAATCAAACGGAGTGCCTTGGTAAACGCTGCTTTAGCACAACCAAACAATCCGATCTTTGAGAAATATTCCTCCTTAGGAAAATTACAAAGTATTTTTTCGTACGTCCTTAGGTTCGTACACAATTGTCGTAATTCCGACAAGTTAAAGGGTCCATTAAAGGTCAATGAACTTGAAAATTCATTAATAACCCTGACCAAGTTGTGTCAGCTTGAATCCCTCGCTGAGGAAATTAAGGCCATAGAAAACAAACAAAATCTGAAGTCTTCTCATATCCAGTCTCTTAGTCCCTTTCTGGACCATCACGGGTGCCTCCGCGTCGGAGGTAGATTAACATATTCAAATTTTGGATATGAAAAGAAACATCCTTTGATATTACCCAAGAACCATAAATTCACCGAACTCATAGTTCGGCATTACCACAGAGAGCTCCTACATGGTGGCGCTCAACAGTTGCTCTACAATATAAGAGAGCGGTTTTGGCCCATTGGCGGCCTGTCTTATATTAAGAAGATCTTGAGATCTTGCGTCCCGTGCTTCAAGGTCAATCCAATTGTTGTGCACCCTTTGATGGGCAATTTGCCCGAAACACGTTTAAATGCGGTGTACCCGTTCCATAACGTCGGTCTGGATTACGCAGGCCTGATAACCATAAAGGACAGGAGCACGAGGGGTGCGCGGCTCAGCAAGTGTTATATTTGCGTTTTCGTGTGTATGGTCACTCGGGCCATACATTTAGAGCTTGTGACGTCATTATCTACAGACGCCTTTTTAAATACGTTGAAACGATTTATAGCCCGCAGGGTTCTTCGATGTATATCGAGTGACAACGCAACTAATTTCCGCGGCGCCAAGACGAAAATTGATAATTTGTGTGCTCTGTTGCATCGCAAGGATTCCCAGAATGGAATCGTTACTTATTTAACAAACCGCGGTATCCAATGGGAATTCATTAACCCGCGATCTCCTCACGAAGGCGGTTTGTGGGAAGGGGCGGTTAAATCCGTCAAGACACACCTAAAGCGTGTTTTAGGGAACGCCAACCTAACTTTCGAGCATTTATATACGATTCTAACATTAATAGAGTCTGCTCTAAATTCAAGACCGTTGTCTAGAATATCCTCGGACCCTAACGATCTTAAACCGTTATCTCCTGGTCACTTCCTGATCGGTCGCTCTTTGAGCGCCATTCCTGAACCCGATCTTACTAGCGTTGCGGAAAATCGATTGCTCATTTACCAACGCGCCCAGCAGTTGGTTCAGCACTTTTGAAGAAGATGGAGCAGAGAAGTAGTGCCTGACCTTCAGCGTCGGCAGAAATGGTTTCGGCATTTGCCGGACCTTTTGAAGATAAACAGCATCGTCCTTCTAAATGAGGACAATTTACCCCCACTTCAATGGGGCATCGGGAGGGTCATACAGCTTCACCATGGCCACGACGGCGTGCTACAAGCTGCCTCAATTCGGCTCACCAACGGCAATACAGTGCGTCGTTCAGTGCACCGTTTATGCGTGCTGCCAACTTAGTGCAAAGTGCGTGGGTTTGTTTTATGCGCCATTTGTACATTTTAAGTTAGTTAACTTGTTGAAATCCAATTGATTTCAAGGCGGGCAGTGTATAGTTTTGTATATAAATTTAAATTATGTATGTTTCCCGCCGGCATTTGCCGCTTAGTTGCGATCTTAAGTTTTACTTGCGCTTATCAGCAGCGAGTCAGTCATTTAAAATACTCCGTACTGACATGTATGTTAATCTGGCATTTCTTGCTTTTTGTAATATTAAGTTGTATTTGCGTCGTTAGATGCATTTTTGCATTATTTGCATTCTCTTTGTTGAAAAGGTGTAACACCTATTTGAATATTTAAATTTAAGTTGTATTTGTGTTTCGTTTTGGTTCGGAAGTGTTTATTAAAAACTATATAATCTATCGAAGTTTTTATTGTTATGAAATCAGCACCTACAAAACGCGGACTTCTCCATATTGAGGGGTCGGCTTCCCACTACTAATTCTTGTGTTGTACCAATCTTACAGGTAGAGTTGAGCAACTTTTGATCATTACAAGCAAATTTACGAAATTGGAAACTTCTATCTAGTGCCGTAATTAATTGATGTTTAATTTGAATACGACTTTCCATGCAATCAGCATCCGTTAACACGTCATTAACATAGATATCTTGCATTAATAAGCGATGATCTAAGGGAAAGTTCGCGTTTTCATCTTGTGATAGCTGCTGGAGGGCCCTAACGGTTAAAAAGGGAGATGATGCTGTGCCGTAAGTTACAGTTGTTAGTCTGCAAGTATTAATTTGATGATTTGGACTCGGCCTCCATAAAATTCTTTGATAATCTCGGTTTTTAGGATGCATTTTAACTTGTCTATACATCTTAGCTATATCGCCGGTCATTATGTAGGGATGAATGCGGAACCTGGCTAAAATTGCGAAGAGCTGGCCTTTTATTGCTGGTCCAACCAGTAATTTGTCGTTTAAAGATACTCCTGTGCTTGATTTTGCGGAACCATCAAAAACTGCCCCAACTCTGGTCGATGTACTTTCTCGAATTTTTTACTACACTGTGATGAGGGAGATAAAACACATTATTATTTTGATTATTGGCATTCATTTGGCGGTACGAACTCCATGTGGCCTAGTTGTATTCATTCATAAAACTATTATAATCGTTACGCAGTTTGTAACCAACCCCCTCAAGCTACAATTTTAGCTGATAAACGTGTGGTTATAACCCAGTAGGTTTTGTGCCTTTTGCTCAGTCGCAGATTAAGAAAGGCGGGGTTCATAAATATTATCAGATGTTGCTTTAAAAAAAATATATACATATAGGTATGTTCGCTTTACAAATTGATGCTGCTTCAACCTGATACTAAATTATTAATTAAAAGGGTGCCAACTTGTTTTATGGAAAAACAAGTAAACCATGGATATAATAAATTTAAAAGATTTACAATAACAAGCTTTATTTACTACCTTAATTTTTATTATAAATGAGAATATCATAAAGCTAATGTTAGTAACGATTTTACTACCTAAATTTTGATTATAAATGAGAATATCTTAAAGCTAGTGTTAGTAACGGTTGTTTAACTTAAGTAAAACTAATTTATGGAATGATTAATAGAAATAAAATACCTTATTTGCTGAATCGGCGCTTGGAAAATTTAGTGGCGTAAACTTTATATGGAAATTGAAATAAAACTGGATTCGGATGCATTAAAATTTTCCAAATGTACAAATTTTTTGCTGGTTTAATGAATATTACAGTTCCACTTCATAGTTATTGCATCATTATTGGTTAAATGTAGATATACCGTAAAGTAACTAACGGTAAAATGCAATTGGTTAAATAAATATGTGGATAAATAAAATAAAGTAAACCGTAAAGTAGAAGTAAATAAAAGTGCCTGAAAAATCAATCATCTCAAACTGTTGTATAATAGCTTTTCAAATAAACTTACCGTACAAATTATACAGCACTTATTAAAAAATTTAATAAAGCAAGAATGGATGACTTTAACCACTCCTTAACTCAACCAAAAAACGACGCTAAGGTTGTCTATTGCGCAAGAACATGTCTAGATTAAATGTGCAAACAAAATGCGTACGAGTTTATTTTTACAATAAGTAAATGTATGTTTTTATGCAACTATGATATGCAACACACGCTGCACGCAATGCATGTTAAGTTGCCTAAATAAACGTACATTTTATTAACAACCGTAAAGAGTTTGTTACAAGTTATATGGGGAAAGTTTGAGTTTATTTCCCATACTAAATAGCCTCTTCTCAGCATATTGTTTTGATGAGCCTAGACATTTTGAATTTGGTATAAAATGTAATTGTACAGTGATACGACACATTTCTAATTCTGATAATATTAATTAGGTTTTCTGTGGCCATTCCTCTACCTCCAGAAGGTTAGGTAATTGATTTTCAAAGGGGTTATTGATAGATTACATTGAACTTTAGTATTTGTTTGGCTTGGATGCGTTATCGTGCCACCTATAATCTACTCTAGACATGTTTTTTGTAATATAGGACAGTTATTCCCTAGTGTTATACTTTCATGATCAATTACTTTCCAAAAAAGTTCTGCGCCGATTAGTAAATCGACAGGGACTGGAGTTTAATGTGTTTAAGTATTGAAAGTTGACTTGCTTTGAATGAAATGCTGGTACACTTGACGTGATGTTAAACACTCAAATAGTATGGTTCACACATAAATAAATTATGAGTTAAACGCAATTAAAGATCCAGCAGTAAGCCGTTATAACTAACTGTCATTAATCCGGTATCTTATAAATCTAAAATGGTCCTATGTTTAATGTAAATTACTTAGCCTTAGCAGAAATTTAAATAGATTGTGTGTAGTTATAACGATCACAAAATTGCGCAGACTATACTTTAGCGCAAACGAGTTCGAATGCCGATAGATGGCATGAAAGTGGTTATTTAAAAATTTTACTAAAGTAAATTTACACTGGAAACCTATCTACGGAAAAAACAAACTGTAACATCGATACCAGGAGAATCTCTACTATAAAAAAAGAAAAATGAAATTCTGTCGGAGACCCACCCGGGACGAATAGTACCCAAAACCAAAATCCAACCCTATGTGTATTAAATACCCAACCTCTACTGAACTACGGCATACTTACTGCCATAAACACAGTAATTCCCAACACCCTATCCCGGGATATAGATAGTGATGCAAAAGACCTACCGGTAGAAAAAGAAAAAGCATATACAAAGAATCTAATATCGTTAAGACGTAGCTTTTCCATGCATATCTAAGTAATAGGAAATACGTAGGAAAAATGGCCTATCATTCGCACAACCGTTATTCTTAACTTATTCATTCCTCCTTTTCTAATAAAATTTATAAGAAATCTAAATCTTCAACGTTACTTACTTGTGCAAACTAAAAATTATAAAAATATCCGCTTAGTAGGTAACTTTTTGAATGAGAAAATGGAATAAATATTACATTAAACTATCTAACAATTCTTCCTTTTTTATTAAGTATAATATAGTAATTATTATTTATTAAATAAAATTTTGTTTAAATTGTTAATATAAATGACGTTCAAATTAATCAAAATATTTTTGCGAATATGAGAGTCATTGCTGTATTAATTAACGCTTTACATATAAAAAGTAAATAATCTATAAAAAGTTGTGAATACTTTTTGCCGTAAGGGTGAAAAGCAAAAGGCAAAAATCAAAAGGAAAAAGGCAAATGGCAAAAGGCAAAAGGTAAAAGGTAAAAGGTAAAAGGTAAAAGGTAAAAGGTAAAAGGTAAAAGGTAAAAGGTAAAAGGTAAAAGGTAAAAGGTAAAAGGTAAAAGGTAAAAGGTAAAAGGTAAAAGGTAAAAGGTAAAAGGTAAAAGGTAAAAGGTAAAAGGTAAAAGGTAAAAGGTAAAAGGTAAAAGGTAGAAGGTAGAAGGTAGAAGGTAGAAGGTAGAAGGTAGAAGGTAGAAGGTAGAAGGTAGAAGGTAGAAGGTAGAAGGTAGAAGGTAGAAGGTAGGAGGTAGGAGGTAGGAGGTAGGAGGTAGGAGGTAGGAGGTAGGAGGTAGGAGGTAGGAGGTAGGAGGTAGAAGGTAGAAGGTAGAAGGTAGAAGGTAGAAGGTAGAAGGTAGAAGGTAGAAGGTAAACGGTAAAAGGTAAAAGGTAAAAGGTAAAAGGTAAAAGGTAAAAGGTAAACGGTAAAAGATAAAAGGTAAAAGGTAAAAGGTAAAAGGTAAAAGGTAAAAGGTAAAAGGTAAAAGGTAAAAGGTAAAAGGTAAAAGGTAAAAGGTAAAAGGTAAAAGGTAAAAGGTAAAAGGTAAAAGGTTAAAGGTAAAAGGTAAAATGTAAAAATGCCCAATTCCCAGGTCGCTCAAAATACTCAAATAATTTGCTTACCTAAACGTAATCTCCGCAGGTGGTCGTGAATATCCTCAGACTGTAATTAATTATGCTCAAGTCGAAAAAAATAATGAAATAATTTATTGGCCTCTAAATGTATGTTATAATTAAATAATCACTTGAAAAGCTTTCGGTCGTAATTATTTTATTTCCACTAAAATTCATTGTAATGACGTTACTTCAGTAAGTAAGTTCAATAAATTTAAACACTAAATATACGTGTCGTCAGATGCTGTGTAATAACAGGTTCACATTACAAAAAGAAACAAGTCCAATAACCAAAACATATGTAATGTGAAAGCAATAAATGAAAAAACAAATCAGAACCATCTAATTGTCAATACAAGTATGATCTTATCACTTAGGTTAGCCCTTACTGGTAAAGCGAGCTAGCTCACGATGACCTCTATTAAAATTTACTTCAAAACTAGTTTAAATATCCGACAGAATAAATCTTCATTTTTCTACAGATACGTAATTAAGTTGCGTGCTCTAAACGTAGTCATCGCATACAGTTTCTGTGTAAAACCATCAGTTTAATCACCTTCAATTAAATTTAGATAATAAAAATACGGATGGACACGTCTATATTGAAATTTAAACAGTAAAAATAAAGAATAGGTAATCTTACAAATACAAACGTATTCAAACGTTTACACAAACACATAACAAAATAATACCAATGACACCATAAATTTAATAGGATTCGTCACCCACTACAAAAAAGCACAGAAATGTTACCTTATATGGAGGTGCCCTTTTGTTACCCAGACATCCGGAATTGACCTGCAGGAGTACCTCGACTGTAAGGTTGATATTGATTGCTCTTAGTTTCCCTTACAAAACTGCTAGTATCGGTCTCTTATTCAATTCGCGTTCTGATAAAATTTCAATCGATCGTGTGTGCACGTTAACACGTTGTTCATTCACTTTACCTTACTTCACACTAGTTAACTATACACAAAAGCTTGTTTATTTACAGCGCGTTACTAATTATCTTTAATCTAATAATGTACAAGTTCTGTATAATTCTTAATATTCTTGAATTACGAAAAGCTTTATTTATTTACAGCAGGTTATTTGCTTAATAGCGCTCTGTGAACTTTACGTTAGAAACTTTGGAACAAACTTTGTATTTTTCCGCCAAAAAGCGAAGACTTCTCCAGAGAATGACGAAAGCACTTGGTATCTGAACGCCTTCCTGGATCTCGACAAGCGCATCCAAACGTAAACCACCACTGCCCTTGTGAATAATTACACTTGCTGCCACATTAGTTTTAACCCCTTTCTGTCTAATTAGCCAATTAAATAAAAAGGTACTCAAATTTATTAAACTACGCGCATTCACGAATTCCCACTTGAAAATCGCATCCTTCTTATCTTCTCGAAATCTTATCTAAGTAATATTTTGATGTATGGTAAATTGAAATTCTCAAGACACGTTTACCTTAAATGCCATCTCAAATTCTTTGTTTAAAACCAAACTCTTATGAACGGAAATGATGTCTAACTGGAGGCTAATGTTAACTTTTGCAAAAGATGTACCTTACAATGTAATCATTTAAGTATGTTCTTTAATTTAAATTTTATATCACGCGATCTCAACGTGATTTAACTAAATTCAACCAATATAACGATCACATTTATTAACAAAAACTCTCCTTATTTACAAAGACTCTAACGAATGTTTCCTTTCAAATTAGTAGGAGGATTTTCCTGAATACCGATACCAAAAAGTAAATCCCATTTTCCTTTTAAGTTTCAAACCTTTTAAATACGTAAAGAATAGAAAACGTTTCAATAGAAAAGCTTCTCCAATCATTGATCTGTTACTACATCTAATTACGATTAATTACATTTAAGATGTTCGATAGTAACAAATAATTCATAATTTTGAAGATGATCGGGAAATCTTGATACTACAAAATTTACTGTCGATAGACAGAAAAATAAGTTATAATTACAGTGTTTTTACCACTTTAATGGTTAATATCTCGATAATTATCCACTTTATGGGTTCTTAAGAAGAGTACATATTTTACGTACAAGACATTGGAAGATATGAATTTATAGTTGACATTGACATTCACACAGTGGCGTAATATTTAGGAGGGGTGAAGGGGTTAATCATTCATGATGTACGCCACTGGCAAAAGCGATTTAACATACTGTTCTAGGGTTGGATGCGCCTTAGGTCCGTAAAACTTTCCACTAAATTTAGTACAAAATACACGGTATTAAGAATGCCATTAGCAATTTAATTATATTCAACTTTGACACTCTGTAACTTATTATCAACATATTACGAAGGTCACATTTGGCAAATCGTCATAATTTAGGTCAGGATTCTACCATGGTTCTATGTACAATTCATTATGGGACACCCTGTATATTATTTATAATAGTATTAGGGAATTAGTCCTTTATTATGAAACACAGTATGGTCAAAATCGTAGACTTACAATTCACATAAATGAAGCAATAATACTGGTTACTTTCCAAGAAATCATTTATAATTTTTGTAATGCAAAAAACAAACTAACAACACCTTAGCTAAAATATAGTAAATCGTCAATTTCAATAGGTTTGGAACATCCACAACCAACCGTCTTGCAGTTGATATAGTTTCTCTTTATTCATGGATGCACCAATTCCATTTCATACCAAAAACGTTAATCGTTCATGACAAAAAAAATCGTGTAGAAAGTAATTAAAGTAGTCTAGAACTAATTAAAGTAGTCTACGTATTTACTAAATCCGAGGCGTCACCGTATTTCATCAAATGGCCAAGATAAATGAGGTGATCCAAAATTTGTATTATGGGGACAAAAATACAACACTGTAAAAGAGCATAAAACTAATGCGACAAAGCATCCCCAACTTAAAATTTTTTTCCCTTGAGGTGAGAAAATTGGAAAACGAAAAATTCAAGTGTAAAATAAGTGTCGCTTTTTTTTAAATATCTCCTAAAGAATATATACAGGCGATGGGTGTAAAACCTTTGCTTAAATTTCTTAACATAAAGAATCTATTGTACTACTTAGATAGAGCACCCTGTGTATTACTTTTCGTGCTTATGCTAATTATCTATGCAGAAATTTTACGATTACAATTGGAACATTTCTAATTTAAACTAATCACTTTGATAAACTGCTACTTGACAGCATTTGATTATAAAAGAATGCATGGCAAGGAAGGAATATAAATGCAGTGAATACCTTTGATAACAACTATTATATAAGACCAAATTTCCTTAAGCAAGTTACGTAACGCAGTAATGAACAGATTCGTGCTAATCTTTTTAACCTTTAGCTATGCCAACCAATTAAATGGACATAATGAAGAATTGGAATATTACGAAAACCTTATAGAACAAGAAATATTTACTGCGTATCACTACGATGTCCCTCAAAATGCTGAAATGTACCGCCCAAGGAGTTCTGTCGCAAAAAGTAAGAAATTACCACCTTATCCATTTTCAAAACTAACCTTACGTAATTTAGGTGAAGATACCTACGATTTTATTGTTGTGGGGTCCGGGTCAGCAGGCGCCGTGATTGCTAATAGACTTTCGGAAATAAAAAATTGGACTATTTTACTATTGGAAGCCGGAGGAAATGAAAACAACTTCACTGATATTCCACGATATCACTTGTACTTACAAAGATTACCGTTCACATGGAATTTTAACACCACCGTTCAGAAAGGAGCTTGTTTAGGTATGGTACATAATCAGTGTGCTTCTCCAAGGGGGAGAGTATTGGGCGGGACAAGCACTGTTAATGGTTTAGTGTATAGTAGAGGCAATAGGCTTGATTACGATGATTGGGGTGTAGAGGGATGGGCGTATGACGACGTTCTTCCTTACTTTGTAAAATCAGAGAATTCAAACATTAACGGGGATGTTGGATATCACGGTAAAGGTGGTTACTGGAACGTAGAGTATCATAGACCTGTGAGCAAACAATTAAATGCATTTATAGAAGCAAATAAGGAATTATTCAACTTTACATCAACAGATTATAACGGTAAACAACAGCTAGGAATGTTTCATTCCCAGTTAAGTAACATTCATGGTAGAAGGGACAGCACAGCTAAAGCATTTCTGCGTCCAGTTGCTTCGCGGTCCAATCTTCATATATTAACGCAAAGCTACGTGACTAAGGTACTAATAAACCCGAAAACCAAATTTGCTTACGGTGTAGAATACGCCAGGGACAACACACTCTACACAGTTAACGCAAGTAGAGAAGTGATTCTTTCAGCAGGTCCTATTCAATCTCCCCAAATCCTGATGCTATCTGGTATTGGACCTAGAGAAGAGCTAATTAAGCACAATATCCCAATTATACAAAAATTAGCTGTTGGTCGACGATTTCAAGATCACGTTGGTTTTTTTGGGCTATACGTGAATACCAACCTGTCAGAGCCCGTTCAAAGTCTTAATGAAAATTTAAACCAATACTTTCATGGATATGGGCCATTGGCAATAGCTTTAAACAGCCAAGGAGTTGGTTTTTATCAAAGCACTTTTGAGAATCGACCTAATTATCCCGACATTGAATTTGAATTTCAGCCTTCAAACAGTACGAGTCCCTTCACGCAAACAAGTTTACAAATAACTAGTGAAACCTACGATGCTTTATGGTCTAAAGTTGACTCGCAAAGAAGTTTCAACGTTTATTTAATTGTACTACACCCTAAATCTGAGGGATATTTAAAATTACAATCTAAAGACCCATTTGAATATCCAATTTTTGATCCAAAATATTTAACTGATAAGGAGGGCAGAGATATTGAGATTATGTATCAAGCCCTAAAAATATTTGAAAAGCTTTTAGAGACGGATGCAATGCGGGGGATAAATGCTAGTATTGTGTATGGTGATTATCCCCAATGTAAGGCATTTACAACAGGATCAAGGAAATATTGGTATTGCGCATTTCGTCTATTGTCGTCTTACTTTTATCACCCAACTGCAACGTGTCCAATAGGTAACGATCAAGCAAAAGGGGCGGTTGTTGACAAGAAATTGCGAGTTTTCGGTGTACGTCGTTTAAGAGTTGCCGATTCAAGTATTATTCCTTTTGTACCATCTGGACATACAAGTGCACCTGCTGTTATGATTGGCGAAAAGGTTTCAGATATTATAAAACTCGATTATAACGAAACTATTTCACCGATAAATAATTACATATAATACTAATACAAACGCCAGGGGAAGATCACAGAAACGACAAAGTAAGGTAAACCTTTTGTTCTACATTAATAATAGAACTTGTAGTTTGGTTCAGGTTATAACTAATAAAATAATATCACTATTTATAAAACTTTTATTAATTCCGAGAATAATGGATTACGGTGCTGTCTAATAAAGGAGCTCGACCAACGGTATTGTTTGAATGTCAGAATACAAGGTTTGCCCGGAAACCATTGAGCCTGATATCTTCTTGTAAAATTTATTGATCGTACAGTTACAACTTAAAATTCCTTGAAGTATAACCCCCTTGCAGCACTATACTCTTGCGAACATGCTTTCCATGCACCATAAGCTCCCTGGAAGTCCCCAGCCAGAATGCTGTTCAGAAATGTCGCCGACGTAACTTACTTTTGTTTTTCCGCTGAAAAACAAAAAGTAGTCTGCGGAGGCTAAGTCGGTACTGTAAGGTGGCTAGGACAGCGTTTCAGCACCGATCCGGATCAGGTGAGATGCGGGCGACCCTATGATTTAGCCTTTGAAACACTTCCTTGTCATATTGTGTGGTAACGGTCTGGTCAAGGAGCACGATTCCCTTAGCATTAAATAATAAATGACCATTAGTTTCACAAAAAAATATTACAACCCGCGTCCTGAAAGAATAAATAAATTCTTTAAAAATTAAGCTAAATTTCTATAAAGTAGAAATCCCGATTTAATTTCTCCAAAAGGGAATCCCCTTTTCGTATAATTTTATTTCATTAAGCGATAATTAAAAATCACATATAAAATAAAGTATAAACCCTTATAATACACATCTTAATAAATTCGAAACTATCAAATTTCGTAAAAGTAGCAAAGAAACACCACCAAGAATAATATATTCATCGACAGTCGGGTTTACGAGCTATTTCATGTTACATCTTTTTGCATAATTAAAAGTAATTATTGAAAACCCGGAAGTTACAGATTTATCAATCAATAAAAGCAACATTCGTAATTCATTTTAAAAACAGATATCAATAACACCGGGTGACCCAGTAAACTACATGTAAAGCCATTGCCCTCATAAAGGGTGTTATCAGTTCTTTGTTCGATTCTAAGAATATATTCTATATAAATACTCTTTATAAATACAAGCGCTTGGATCGTTTTAAAATTAAATTCATAGAATTTAAAATATGCTTAATGTATTGATTTCTTCAGAGTGCAATTTTTAATTAATTTGTGCATATCTTTTAATTACCTAAAATTATATAAAGTTAACCAAAGAAATTATTACTGTAGAGCACCTTCTTAACACACTGTATTATTAATTACCCAATACTCAGACATCCATATAGCAGGAGATCTTATGCCGTCTACAACCTTCCCGGTTTCTTTAAGGGCCACCTGGTGAACACATTTTAAAGATATTTCAGTTCTGTTTATTTGTTATTTTGAATTTGATTAAGTGAAATATAAATAAGTTGTCATATATTTAGAATTATAACAGTTATAGGAAATAAAATAGTGTGTTTTGTTACGATCTTGAAGTTGTCATGACTTCTGCGAGCCTTCCCATCTCCGCCCGAAGCTATGTCTGGCAAAGCAACTTTCTTACTAAACAATAGACGTTCTACCTTTTTATAGATACGGAGTTGTGTTGATGTCGAGCAACTTTTTTATAAGCATCACATTGCATGCGGAGGCGATTGTGCAGTATTTCTTGAATGAATCAATGTTATTTTCTACCATTTAAAATGTGATGCTGGTAGTAGTCTTAGACAATCTTGATGGGCTGCTGGGTTGGAGCAATCAAAATGGAGAGTGATCGGTAGCACACTTAATCCTACCTATAAAAAAATTGAAAAATCGTAAAACTTGATTCTGTTACGTATCAAATATGTAATCGTTGTTCTTGTTGCCATTAGATTTCAGTTCCATGCGGAGACGTTCTCAATAAATATCAAAATATACTGTATGTCCCAGACTATGACTATCCACTACAATGGTGTTATGTGTTAAATAATTGTGAAGTCGGGCTATGAGCTAGATGGTCCTTACGTCGCTCTGACTTAGTTCCACAACGGTAGAGGTATGCGCGGATTTTTGTACTTAGGGATTGCATTACAAAAGAGGATACGTTGCTTTGTAGTACCTTGTCCGGTGTTGCTAGTATCACGTTTGCGTTCAGATGGTTTATCCTGCGTAACGGGAAACCTAGAGGTTTGTTTGTTCCCAATCAGTATCCCGATAAGATTATTAAAATTAATGTAACCAATAAAATGTTGCAAAGTTGCCCGGCAAGTGAAAGTAAGGTGTTAGAAGGATACTAATGTGAAAATTGTTTTAAACGTGATACAACTGGGTAAGGTGTCGATGAGTGATGTGACAGAAACTCGGACATTGGAAACTGTTGACAGTAATGTCTTGACGAATCTTAATTCAAAGTTGTTTTTAATCTGGGACTGATCATGAAAGTGGATTTGAACACCACAATGCGGCGCTGATTCCTGGTTTCGAAGTTTTGCATAAACATATCTGCAACTACTGACGATGGTGGTGATCCCATCGGTGCTCCTTTCGTTTGTTTGTATCGTTGCTCCCCGTAAATGAAATAGGTATTGTTGGAGCAATGTTCCGGAGAAACCAAAACTTTCGCTACGGTCGAAGACACGTTTGTTATATAGACATATGAAACGAAGACGCAAAACAGCACTTTAGGACACGACGTGAAAAAACGCGTAAAAACAGCTAAGATCAAGAGCGGACTTCTACAAAATGGGTTATTCAGGAAAAGAGAGCAGTAAATTTATCAAACACGAGGACCATCCGGGTGTTGTCTCGCGTCCGCTGCAAAGCTCCATTTGCCATCTTCAGGTTATCTCTAACTGCTTGTCTCGGCTCTGTGTTACTCTAACTGAATTGATGGCCTGCAGTTCGGTATCTTTCCCTTCGGTTACTTTCCCAATTTTTGCTTTCTCGTTGGTGCTTGTAGTTGTGGGCACTGTTGGTGTAGATGATCCTCACCATAAACCTGCGCAATTGCGGCCAGTTATAAAAACACTGGTGACGAGATCAATAAAACTTGCAGGCTCAACTCACAAAAAGGAGGAGATGGCAACACTAACAACGGTACTACTGCGAAATATATTTACAATTAGAAATATCGAAAATGCCTCAAAACCAGAAAAACCAAGATCCACAAAAGTGGAGGTAACAGTCAAGATCATGTTTCCCCAGCAGACAGCATATAGAGAACGTTCAACACGAACAAAAAGATATGTTCGTGCTTCCAACACGGAAAACCAGAATTGACATAGGACAAATAAGCAGGGAAATCGACGTTCAACTCAAAGAACACGAGAAAGGTATGAAAAAGAATACATCTACATGATCTCTAAGGCAGCAAGTCGGCTGTACATCACACACTGCAGCGTTTGTAAATACCAAAATGATGGCCAATATAAAAAAGGACAAAAAAGTACCATCCGAGGAAACTCATTCTCGCAAGAATCATTTACACCAACAATACACCAAACAAAACCGAGAAATCCAAAAAGGGGAAAGTAGCCGAAATCAAAGAAGTAAATGTGGTGAAAGTATACAACACCAGATATAAACCAGGCAGAGCATCAGTTCGATTCGGGTAACATGCAGATGGGAAATGTACCGTGTGTTCCGATTTTGTTGTTTCTTAAAGATATCTCTGTTATTTTTAAACCCTATATTTTTGTACTAAGCTTAGAGGAAAGTTTTACTGACCTATGACGCACCCAACCGTAGAACAATGTATTAAATCGCTTTTACCAATGACGTACAACACGAACGATAAACCCCTTCCCCCTCCTAAATATTACGCCACGCGAATATCAATGTTAATTATAAATCCATGTTTTCCAATGTGCTGTACGTAAAATATGTACTCTTGTTAAGAACTCATAAAGTGGATAATGATCGAGATATTAACCATTAAATATGTAAAAACACACCAATTACAATTTAACCATTGTTGTACCCAAATTTAGGTGGCTTGTGTCAATTTCACGATTGTTGTACATAAATCTAGTTGGCTCGTGTCCCAAGAGCCTCATAAGGTGTCCAAAAATAATTACCGCCGATCAGGAGCACGAAATTTTAGTTTAAATTACTGAAAATCTAGAATTTAGCACCCGACGATTGTCTGCACCTACTGGAGTAAGTAAATCTTCCATATTTAGACTACTTGATGATAATTTGGGACCATTTAATTTTAAACCGGTACAGAATTTGTTAGCTAGGGATCGTCCCGCCCATGTAGAATTTGCACAATTTCTTCAAATTAAACAAAGGATACATCGTAATTTTATCAAAAAAACCCGAAGAGAAGTAGTTAACTGGAGGAACTCTCATTATAGAAATATGGAAAATCAACCTACACCTACGGAATCACATTTTCAACAAGAATTCAAAATTAATGTTTTGTAGGGAATTAGGGGAGATGAGTTATTGGCGCCACATGAATTACCACCAAGCTTAAAAGTTGCTTCATATCTGGACTTCCTGCAAACTGAACTCTTTGATGAAATGGAAACATGGCAATTCCGCCTGCAGCATCGCTGAGTGAATTGAGTAGCGTAGCGGTGCTGTTCCAGTCCCAAGCCCGCATAAAGGAGAAGGGTCATCTACAAACCGAGCTAGCAACCTACTTGTAGATGCAACATAATAATGCTCACAGAACCAATAAACAGCCTCGGAACCGGACTGATCACATAATGACGAAACCAGCGAAAATAAGGACAAAGCGAAATATAGTATCCAAAAGACAACTAAAGAAACAAAAATGTAGAAAAAGTACAATCAGAGCAGGACGTACTATTTGAGATGAACGAACACATCATGGATTTGTGCGCACTTTCGGAAATATAGAAGATAGGGTAAAGGGACAATACGATATCAGGACTACACACTTATATATAGTGTGAAGGAGAAACATAAAAGAGCCTCAGTAGGTGCAGGAATGTTAATCAACAACAAGTATAAACAAAATATAGTGGACATATCTTATATTAACGAGAGAATAATAAAAGTAGAAATAGACGTGGACAAAGACACACTTCACATTTATGGTGTATATGCTCCTGACGAGGGTAAAACAAAAGGAGTGGATAACTTCTACCAACTCTTACAAGACGAAAGTAACAAAATTCGGAAAAAAACATAAAGTAATAATAATGGGAGACATGAATGGCAGAGTAGGCAATAAACCAATAACTGGACAATCGTCCACGATAGACTACATAATATCCACCAGAGAGATACACCCTTCACAAATCTTAGATGTGGGATCACTAATATCGCCAATCCAGGACCAGAAGACTACCATCTGGTCCTATCCAAACTATGCCTAAATAAACAGGCAAATAAAAAACCACAACCAGAATACACAATCAAAGGCAACATAGAATCAATTACAGACGAAAGCATAAGAACGCGATATACGAATAGACTAAGTCTAAAACTCAGAAACCCCGTAAACACAGAATAGAATGGAATAAGGTCTCAACAAGCAGCGCGAGAAGCGCATCACACTCCTTAACACGGCCACAAAACTATTCACGAACATATTAAAGTGAGCAACAACAAGGCTTTCAAAAGAACAAATCTAGAACGGACGCTATCTTTATAATACGCCAACTTAAAGAAAAATCTACAGAATACAACAAGCCATTATACATGTGTTTCATCGACCTAACTAAGGCCTTCGACAGAATTAAAGTCAAAGACATATCAGTCATATTAGAAGACAAGGACGTCCCCATGGAGGTAATGCATATTATTAAATAACTAAATACCCACACAAAACCTAGAATACGAATTAATAACAAACTAACAGAAAAAGTTCCAATATCAACCGGTATCAGACAAGGGGATTCCCTAACTCCTCTCCTGTTTAACCTTGTCATAGGAAAAATAACAGAGAAAGTTAAAAACACAAGAAGAGAATACAGAATCGACAACCTAATATTAAAATAATATGTTATGTAGATGATACCGTAATACTGTCCCAAAACGAAGATAACCTACCAAGACTCGTCCACTCCTTCTATTCAAATTACAATTTGAAAATAGCACTAGAAAATACGAAGTTCCTGGTAGTGTCGAAAGAACCAAGAAGATGCAAAATGGTAGTCGGAAACAAGACGATTGAACAACTACCTGAAAATCGAAGTCTCAATTGACAGACTACTAAAAACAGAAGGTAAAACACAAATAAACAAAGCCGCAAGGGCATCCGGACACATCAGAGACATTATATGGAACAATAAAGAAATGAATACCGGCACAAAATTGAGAACTTACAAACCATGCATACGCCGCAGAAACTCGAGCTGAAACATCAACCACGAAAAGACTACTACGTACAGCCGAAATGAAAACACTACGAGAGATAACAGACCACACAATACAAGACAATGAAGACCGAGGATATAAGACAAATAAGTAATATACAGGATGTAGTTAGATGGATTAGGAGAGAATGGAACGAACACATTACGAGAATGCCTAACACCAGGCTACCTAAAATAGTAAGGGACAATAAATCGGAAACCACCAGATGACCGGGAAGACCACCCAAGCAATAAATTGATAGCTGAACCTCAACAATGCAAGAGTGAAGGAATTAAACAGGCCTAAGGCCTACTATAAGTATAAGAAGAAGATGAAACATAAGACAATTTACGATTTATACAGGATGGAGCTTCAGCTGACTATTCCCATGAAGTCAGAAATGATTTAAATTTACAGTTTCCTCATCGTTGGATTGGAAAGGGGAAGTCAATTTGGATGGCCAGCTCGTAGCCCTAATTTAAATTCTTTTACAAAAAGAATAAGAAAATGTATCGATGTTAGTGGGGCGCATTTTGAAAATTTATTAAGGTAGTTATGTATTATTCCAAAATAATTAATCAAATACATAAAATTTAACACTGCGTAATTTGTTAACTTCAACCTTTTACTAAAGTTCATATTAGTTAAACCATAATAACTTTAGGCCAGGATCGGTCTGTTTACAATTTATTATTTTGGCATAAAAATTGTGCACTCTTGTTAGGAATCCAGAATAATAAAAAAAATAATAATAAAACATGGTTTTGGCTTTTACTGTTGCGGTATAAACTGGCCATAAAACAAGGCAACAAGTAAACTTGGCTTTTTTTACGACTAGCCAACGGTCGGGGTGGGTATGATGTACTCAATTTTGTGCACAATAGAATAGTATATATGTATATATATATATATATATATATATATATATATATATATATATATATATATATATGTATTGTTATGATAATATGTTTTTTTATAATTTTATTTTAATAATTAAATAATCGAATATGGGGATAGTTCAGTGATTAGTGTTTAGTTTAGTAAATATTAATATATGATATTAAATAATTTACAATTATAATTGTGCACCGGACTAGCTCAATCTCATTGTGGGCATAGGGATCAGTATTTAGTGGGAAATTATATTTAAATTTGTATGTAATTATATGAATTACTCTTTAGGAAAAATATCATATATGTACAAGAAATAAATCTGAACAGAATTTATACTTCTAACGCATGCGTTGTAACGTTCCTGAATTAAGTTAATAAATGTCAAAACTGTCAAACAATGATTTGCAGATTTAGTGTTTATGTTTACAATTGAATTTAAAATTTGGAAATAATTTAAAATTTTGTGTCTTTTACAGGTGTTTACACAAGTATTATTTGAAATTTTACACCAATACATATAATCAATAAATAATAATTGCAGGAAATCTAACACAACAATGAATACAATAAATAGGGCTATAATAAAAAATGACTCACATATACTGTTCCAAGTTCAAATTGATGTCTTCCTACAAGTTGTTCCAATTCGATGCAGGCACTTTCCAATTAATTCTTGCTGCTACCATATACCCATTGGCTGCTAACAAGTACTCGGGTTGTAGATCACGCTTGCTTTCGTAACTAGTAACGTTTTCTTTCAAATCGGCTTCACTCCAATCACAAATTTTATCTTGGTAATATTTTATTTAAATATATTATTGATTACTGAATGGTATCGTTTATAAAGTATTTAAAGGTTGTCCAAAATTTATTTTAATTTCACTTTTATTTTAGGTGCCGGTTCAAATGTGAATTATTTAAAAGAATTCGTAACAGGAAATAAAACACCAATGATCAAAATAATTTCGACTTTAAGTTGGTAAAACGTAATCAAATCAACTTCGACAAAACGAAAACTTTAAACGTTCAACAAAATCGTCACACAAATTAAATCGTAATGAATTTATTTCTTAAAACGAACAGGTATCGGAGACCGAACTATTTAAATTATTGCCGGTATAAAAATAATTGCTCTAGAATATTCTTCTCTCCGTTATTTATAACTTTTTCCCGATAATTAAATTAGGTTAGAAAAACTTACCTGTAACACAAATACACAACACTATCTTAACCTTTTTAAAAAAACTGGACAAATTATAGAGAGCTCGCCACTTCCAGGGCAATTCCTTTTATACCTTTTTGGTTGTTACTAAAACTTCAATTTTTTTCTAACAAATCTACCTTTGTAACTAAGTCTCTGATTGGTTGACAAATTTTACAATTTTAACTAAAATAGAAATTTGGCCATATCTTTCTTATATACTAACGGATTTAAAAACTAACGACAGAGATGAAAACTGTATAAAATTTCGAATAGATAGACATCCAACAAGATATGGATCCTTAAAATAATATGCGAAATGACCTAATCTAATTTAAATTTGCTTATAACTACCTAATCTTACAAGCTACACTTAATCTAATTACATATATGTAATCCTGGTAAAATTTGACATAGGAAAACACACATTTAAAATTCGAAATCTTGAATTTAAAGAAATTTTATGTTTATGTAGAAAAATTCTAAATTCAACCCTCATTTCATGAAATTTTTGCGGTGAAATGCATTGTATCCTTTTTAATACTATGAAATACTGAGGAAGACCTCCTATTAATCAATTTAGGAATATAATTTAAGCCTAATATTACTAAAAAAACTATAAATTTGTGAAAAAACCTAAAATTTACAACATAACCAAACTTAATTCTAAAATTGCAAATAACTTACACTTAAAAACGTTTCTGTAACTCAAAATGTTATGCTAGTGGCTTCTGATAATTGTCTTTATTTTATTTAATGTTCATTTCACCTGCATTGTATAATATAGTGTTGCATTAAAAAGTCACATCGTTTAACACACTTACTTGAATTTTCACTACAAAAATGTATCTAACTGTGAATGTCTTTGTGTTAATATGTTCTCTGCATTGCTCTTGCTATTTAAATTGTATCACTAAGTTTATCACACAATCGCATCCAAAAATATGTGAGAAATAATCCTGATAAGTCCATATTATAACCCTTTCATGAATTTATCACATTTCCTGCATTCTAAAACTATCCCTAATATAATTCTAACTTTACAATTTTTGTTTAAACACCTGTAAAATATTCACATGCCAAAATACTCTCGAAAAATTGACTTTTATGAAATAAAAGAAAATACTAAATTGACTTTACGAAAATAAGTTTATTTAACACTCCTGACATTTTTGTTGGTAGCACAATGCTTTTTATAATGAAATAAAATTGTATAAATATTATTCAGATTATTTTGTCCAAAACAAATCCACCTTAAACCCATCGTGAACCAAATTCTATCAAATCAAAGTCTCGCACATGTATTAAGCTTGAAACTGTCCGATCCTTGTCTTACTCCTTTCTGAACATCTCAATATATATATATATATATATATATATATATATATATATATATATATATATATATAAACATAAAACCGGAAACGGGCGCCAGAGTATTTGTAATGTCACAGTAGGGGTTGAAATGCCCTATTACGTTAGTTACCAGGGCGCTAAAAATACTCAAATAATTTACTTACCTAAACGTAATCTCCGCAGGTGGTCCTGAAACCAGCAGATTTCGCCAACCTGAAAGGCGTCAAAAATATTTGCACGCTTACTTAAAATAATTGCGTGTCGCAAAAAAATCAATCAATAATTTGGTCAAAAAAAAACAGTAATGTGTTGCTACGTTACGTTACTACAATTGACTCTTAAAATAATTTCGTTTCAACAACAAAACACTTTAATTCTGAACACAATCGCTTGAAATTAAAAAAAATGAAAAGATTCATCGGCCTCTAAATGTTTGCTATAATTAAATAATCACCTGAAAAGCTTTCGGCCGTAATTATTTTATTTACACTAAATCCATTGTAATGACGTTACTTCAGTGAGCAAGTTTAATAAAATTAAATACTAAATATATTTGTCGTCAGATGCAGTGTAATAATAGGTTCACATTACAAAAAAAACAAGTCCAATAACCTAAACATATGTAATGTGAAAGCAATAAATAAAAAAAAACAATCAGAACCATCGAATTGTCAATACAGATATTATGATCTTATCACCTGGTGAAGCGAACTAGCTCGCGATTAAATTTACTACAAAACTAGTTTAAATGTCCGAATAAATCGTTATTTTTCTACAAATAAGAAATTAGGTTGCGTGCTCAAAACGTAGTCATCGCATACAATTTCGATGTAAATCCATCAGTTTAATCACCTTCAAATAAATTTAGATAATGAAAATACGGATGGACACGTCTATATTGAAATTTAAACGGTAAAAATAAAGAAAAGATAATCTTAAAAAAACAAACGTATTCAACCGTTTACACAAGCACATAACAAAATAATAATGACACCATAAATTTATTAGCATTCGATATCCACTATAAAAAAACACAGAAATGTTACCTTAAATGGAGATGCCCTTTTGTTACACAGACATCCGGAATTGACTTACAGGAGAACCTCGGCTATAGGGTTGATATTGACTGCTCGCAGCTCCCCTCACAATGCTGCTAGTATCGGCCTCTTATTCAACTCGCGTTCTGATGAAGTATCAAGCGAGCGTGTGGACAGTAATAATTATACTAGTGAACTATACACAAAAGTTTGCTTATTTACAGCGCGTTACTGATTATCTTTATTCTAATAATGTAAAAGTTCTGGATAATTCTTAATATTCTTAAATTACGAAAAGCTTTATTTATTTACAGCAAGTTATTTGCTTAATAGCGCACTGTGAACTTTACGTTAAAAACTTTGGAACAAACGTTATATTTTTCCACCAAAAAGTGAAAACTTCTCCAGAGAATGACGAAAGCACTTGGTAACTAAACGCCTTCCTGAATCTCGATAAGCCCTATGGACCAACTGCACAAAACGATGAACAGGTCTCGTGAAGGTTGAACAATTAAATGATCCCATATTTTGGAATTTGAGGGCATGAGAATCCCTGCAACGATAGTTTCCTCAACACGAACCTTGATGAGCGTTGTTCCGCGATAAAACTACGTCACCGTAACGATAAACTTAGCACTTCCAAACCAAAACTACCTCCGCCCTCGTGAATAATTTCACTTGCTGCCACATTGGTATTTTAAACCCTCTCTATCTAATTAGCCAATTAAAGAAAAAGATACTCAAATTTACTAACTACGCGCATTCACGAATTCCCACTCGGAAATCGTAGGAACAAATTGATTTCTAAGCAGAGCCTACTTCTTCTCGAAATCTTATCTAAGTAATATTCTTATATACGGTGAATTGAAATTTTCAAGCAACCCTAGCCTTTAATGCCATATCAAATCCTTTGTTTAAAACCAAACTCTTATCAAGGGAAATGGTGCAAAAGATGTACCTTGCAATGTAATCATTTAAATATGTTCTTTAATTTAAATTTTATTTGACACAATCTCAACATGTTTTAACTAAATTCAATATGAATTTATGGTTGAAATTGATATTCGCACAGCAGCGTAATATTTAGCAGGGGTGAAGAAGTTTATCATTCGTGTTGTACGCCACTGGCAAAAGCGATTCTACCGTTGGGTGCGCCTTAGGCCAATAAAACTTTCCAAAAAATTTAGTACAAGATACACGGTATTAAAAAAGCCATTAACAATTTAATAATTTTCAACTTTAACCCTTAGTAACTTGTTATTATCAACATTTTACGAAGGTCATATTTGGCAAATCGTCATAATTTAGGTCAGGATTTTACCACGGTTCTGTGTACAATTTATTATGGGGCACTCTGTATATTGGTTATAATAATATTAAGGAAATAGTCCTTGTTATGAAACACGCTATAGTCAAAAACGTAGACTTACAATTCACCTAAGTCATAGCAACAAACAAAGCGATAATAATGGTTACTTTCAAAGAAATCATTTATAATTTTTGTAGTGGATGGCTAAACAGCAAAATAAAACTAACATCTTAGCTAAAAGGGGCCTTGTAATAAAAATTAAAATATATAAGTACAAAATTATATTAAAATGAAGTAAATCGTCAATTTCAGTAGCTTTGAAGCATCCACAACCGTCATACACTTGATACAGTTTCTCTTTATTCATGGATGCACTATTTCCATTTCGTACCAAAAATGTTAAGCGTTCATGAAAAAAAAATCGTGTAGAAAGTGATCTACAACTAAAAACAAACAAAATGTACCCACGTACTACACAAAATTAAAAAAACCGAACGCGTTTCGATAGCTATGCTATCATCATCAGCGGTCGGCTACAGCTAATCTAAAACTAATTAAAACAATCTACGTATCCGAGACGTTACCGTATTTCATCAAATGACCAAGATAAATAAGGTGATTCAAAATTTGTATTATGAGGACAAAAATACAATACTGTAAAAGAGCATAAAACGAATGCGACAAAGCACCCGTCCCCCAACTTAAATTTTTTTTGACTGATCATGATCACATTCGCTTGAGAGGTAAGAAAGTTGGAAAACGAAAAATACAAGTGAAAAATAAGTAATAGATAGAGCACCCTGTGTATTACTACTCGTGTTCCTGCTAATTACGTTTGCAGTAATTTTACGATTACAATTGTAACATTTCTAATTTAAACTAATGATAAACTGCTAATTGACTGTGTTTGATTATAAAATAATACATGGCAAGAAAGGAACATCAATGCAGTAAATACCTTTGATAACAACTATTATATAAGATTAAGTTGCCTTAGGCAAGTTACGTAACACAGTAATGAACGCACTCTTGTTAATCTTTTTAACCTTTAACTATGTCAACCAATTAAATGGACATAATGAAGAATTGGAATATTACGAAAACCTTATAGAACAAGAAACATTTACTGCGTATCACTACGATGTCCCTCAAAATGCTGAAATGTACCGCCCAAGAAGTTCTGTCGCAAAAAGTAAGAAATTACCACTTTATCCATTTTCAAAACTAACCTTAAGTAATTTAGGTGAAGATACATACGATTTTATTGTTGTGGGGTCCGGGTCAGCAGGCGCCGTGATTGCTAATAGACTTTCGGAAATCAAAAATTGGAGGATTTTACTATTGGAAGCCGGAGGAAATGAAAACAACTTCACAGATATTCCACGATATCACTTGTACTTACAAAGATTACCGTTCACATGGAATTTTAACACCACCGTTCAGAAAGGAGCTTGTTTAGGTATGGTACATAATCAGTGTGCTTTCCCAAGGGGGAGAGTATTAGGCGGGACAAGCACTGTTAATGGTTTAGTGTACAGTAGAGGTAATAGGCTTGATTACGATGCTTGGGGTGTAGAGGGATGGGCGTATGACGACGTTCTTCCCTACTTTGTAAAATCAGAGAATTCAAATATTAACGGGGATGTTGGGTATCACGGTAAAAGTGGTTATTGGAACGTAGAGTATCATAGACCTGTGAGCAAACAACTAAATGCATTTATAGAAGCAAATAAAGAATTATTCAACTTTACATCAACAGATTATAACGGTAAAGAACAGCTAGGAATGTTTCACTCCCAGTTAAGTAACATTCATGGTAGAAGGGACAGCACAGCTAAAGCATTTCTGCGTCCAGTTGCTTCGCGGTCCAATCTTCATATTGTAACGCAAAGCTACGTGACCAAGGTACTAATAAATCCAAAAACTAAATTTGCTTACGGTGTAGAATACGCCAAGGACAACAGACTCTACACAGTTAACGCAAGTAGAGAAGTGATACTTTCAGCAGGTCCTATTCAATCTCCCCAAATCCTGATGCTATCTGGTATTGGACCTAGAGAAGAGCTAATTAAGCACAATATCCCAATTATACAAAAATTAGCTGTTGGTCGACGATTTCAAGATCACGTTGGTTTTTTGGGGCTATACGTGAATACCAACCTGTCGGAGCCCGTTCAAAGTCTTAATGAAAATTTAAACCAATACGTTCATGGATATGGACCATTAGCAATAGCTTTAAACAACCAAGGAGTTGGTTTTTACCAAAGCACTTTTGAGAATCGACCCAATTATCCCGACATTGAGTTTGCATTTCAGCCTTCAAATAGTACAAGTCCCTTCACACAAACCAGTTCACAAATAACTAGTGAAACGTACGATGCTTTATGGCCTAAAGTTGACTCGCAAAGAAGTTTCAACGTTTATTTAGTTGTACTACACCCTAAATCTGTGGGATATTTAAAATTACAATCTAAAGACCCATTTGAATATCCAATTTTTGATCCAAAATATTTAACTGATAGGGAGGGCAAAGATATTGAGATTATGTATCAAGCCCTAAAAATATTTGAAAGGCTTTTAGAGACTGATGTAATGCGGGGAATAAATGTTAGTATTGTGTATGGTGATTATCCTCAATGTAAGAGATTTACGACGGGATCAAGGAAATATTGGTACTGCGTGTTTCGTTTATTGTCGTCGGCCTTTTATCATCCTACCGGAACATGTTCAATAGGTAATGATCAAGCAGAAGGGGCGGTTGTTGACAAAAAATTGCGAGTTTTCGGTGTACGTCGTTTAAGAGTTGCCGATTCAAGTATTATTCCTTTTGTACCATCTGGACATACAAGTGCACCTGCTGTTATGATTGGCGAAAAGGTTTCAGATATTATAAAACTCGATTATAACGAAACTATTTCACCGATAAATAATTACATATAATACTAATACAAACGCCAGAGGAAGATCACAGAAACGACAAAGTAAGGTAAACCTTTTGATCTACATTAATAATAGAACTTGTAGTTTGGTTCAGGTTATAACTAATAAAATAATATGACTATTTATAAAATTTTTATTAATTCCGAGAATAATGCATGACGGTGCTGTCTAATAAAGGAGCTCGACCAACGGTATTGTTTGAATGTCCGCACAGGGTTTGTACCGAAACCAATGAGCCAGATTTCTTCTGGTAAAATTTATTGATCGGACAGTGGCAATTTAAAATTTTTTGAAGTATAACCCCCTTGCATCAATATACTTTTGCGAGCGTGCTTTCCATGCTCCATAACCTCCCTGGAATTCCTCAGTCAAAATGCTATTTAGAAAGGTCGCTAAGTAGCTTACAGGATCTCCCTCTTCAGCCGAAAAACAAAAAGTAGTCCGCGGAGGCTAAGTCGGGGCTGTAGAGTGGCTGGGACAGCGTCTCAGCACCGATATGGTTCAAAAGCGGTGTGGGCCGGCGCATTGCCACGGTGCAGTGCCAATTACGCTCGGATCTCTTTTCGAACGTGGGCGACTCTGTGATTTAGTCTTTGAAGCACTTCCTTGTAATATTGAGCGTTGACGGTCTGGTCGTCAAGGGCAAGAACTTGTGGAGCACGATTCCATTAGCATCAAAGAATCAATGACCATTAGTTTCACGAGAGATTTGTTCATTCAAGCTTTTTTCCGGCTCGGCGACGCCACCGTATGCATTTTGCCGCTTTCACTCCGGATTGTACTCGAATTTGGATCATCCGCACAGAGTTGTTTCAACTCCTCGCTACAATCTCATAAACAATAGTTTTGGGCAAATTTAATAGTTCCGACATCGAACACTCATTCGACGGTCTGTGTTGAGCAATTCGCGCACACAAGTGACATTGTCATTCGTTTACAAATGTTGGATGTCTAAAACGGGCCTCGTCGGTGACCTTCTCCGGATCTCCTCTGATAGACTTGTGCCACTTCTTTGCCTGCGTATAGGACATGCAAGAATCCTCGAAAGTTTCTTTAAGCATGTCCCATGTTTCTTTCGGCGTGTTGAGCGTAACAAATCTTTACCGCATAACGTTGCTCTAAAGGTTTTTCCACCGTAACTTCGACGTTGTCACTGGACAGAGGAAATCAATAGTTCTATTTGTCTCTCTTGGAAATATTTAATGGGATGGTACTTTATTTTCATCTATTATACAGAAACATTGCACTAGGTCAAGTTTATTTAGAAGTAAGAATTGATAAATATGTTTTACTGTTTACTGTATACAGGGTTAAGACTACTCATTTCTGAGCTATTGTACCAAGAAAACTTAATTATAATATTTACAGGACGATTCAGACCTAGAACACAAGTATCTTAACTGGACTAACTTAAATATAATGATTACAAAATTATTTACAATTTTTACATAGATGTGTGAGGCATGTTTTCTGAAGAGTTACAATAACATGGTGTTTTTGCTTGATTTAACTGGACTTCTGGACTGGACTACTCTAGTTTCAATCGGAGTAGAATATTAAGAAATCTCTCTAGTTTATTGCATAGTGGTTACTTTGGTTATTAGATTACAGAACAATTTTTTATTGAAAGATGACGTTACATTAACGGCGTAAATTATTGAGGTCTTTCTTTAGTATTGTCACTTTGTTTACCGTTGCCTAATGCTGTAAAAATGTGAGTTTGGACGTGTGCCCTGCTCGCCACCTTTATCCAGTGTATTAGTAAGTGTGTATGTAAACTTTCAAACTTACGTGCAGGTGAGATCGTATTTGAGACGGCTTCGGTAGGACAAGCCTTTGAGTTGCAAAACTCTTAGTGGAAATCAGCTGCAGTAGCCAGGTCGTTCACCGTTAAAATTCGCAAAGCGACAAAGGCTTCAAAACTGAGTTTACTTTTGTTAATCCGTCCTTCGGTTTTATACAAACGGGGCGTGAGTGATTGTGGCTTTTGGTTATAACGTAAGCATCGCTTAGTGGTCTATCGTGGGCGGGAGTAGTCCTTCGATTAGCTATTATAAAAAGTATTAAGGAAAGCAACAGTTTTTTATTTTTCTCCCTTCAGCCGGTAGTTAAGGCAATTAGGCATATACGATTACATACATCCAAAGCAGAACATTGTTTGGATTATTCCGATGAACGGGTATGATGTATCTGGTATAATTTAAGCGTTAATGGAAAAATTTTGTATTCGTGTGTAAATGTGGCAGGTGTGTTCAATGGCCAATAAGAGGAATGACGGAAAAACTAATTTAAAATTGTTAATTTTGTATTAAATTAAAAACTGGTTAATAAAAGGAATTCAACTAAAATTTTCGTGCACGTATTTACAAAATTCCTGTTTAGTAAGACTCAAATTTCTATGTAGCCAAAAACAGCAGGATAAAGGTTTGTGGCAATAAAGCTGGTTGTTATGTTCAGATACAATTAGGTGATACAAATATAGTGTGAATAGTATGTATAACTAAAGAATAGCGACAGTGGTAGCAAAAACTGCATCAGGGGTTCAGGCAACGTAGACGTAAAATGGAAGGACCAATCAGGAAAAAGGGTCAGTAAGATTTAATTAATTTTCTGGGTGGAGACTTATTTTTTGTACTAATATATAATTTTTGTATAAAATTATTTAATATGAAGGAAGAAGTAGACAGAAACCTGTATAGGCGTAGAACCCCTGAAGCTAGGGATCACAACTCTGGGTAAAATTACCCGAAAATTAGAGAAAAACAATGATTAGAAACTTCACGTCAAAATAGGATTGCTATATTTAGAACTGAATAAAAACGGAATTACTGATCAAAATATTGAATAAAAGTAACGAAAGATATTATGATTTTTTTGGAAACAAACCCAGCTACTGGAGTTGTGATAACACAGCCTGCTTAGCCATCGAGAGGAAATGGTCTCGATTCCCGTTACTGTCTACCTAGTATGAGGTACTTTAGGGGGATTTTCCTTATACATATGTAGCGGCATGGTCACTGCGTATACGCACATCATGTGCGGATGTTTAGGCGAATATTGGTATAGTATCTTTCCCGTCAGAACCATAACTCCGTTCCTTCCAATCCTATGCTGACCGCACCCATCCTTAATACCGTCATGCATATATACGTAATATATGTATGCTGGTAATCCTTGATTGTAGCTGAAGGAGCTTGGAAAGTCCGCTTGGGGAGGGAATGTAATGCATGGCCTTTTCCTTTTCAGAAATAACTTTTATTCTACTCTAAAACAAAAATTACTATAAGTTTGTTAACGATTTTGCACTTTTTTTGGGTTATGTCCAATACCGTGTATTTAAAACAAAAAGTCAAAACACATTTATAAGTAAGTTCTAATGTTTAACGCTTGTACAACGTTTTGAATAAGTACGCGATTTAATGCATATTAAAATAAAATTATTAATAAAATTTAAAAACAATTTTAACAAAAAAAAGTAATTTCCCCGATGGGCTTTAGAACTTTCATTGCTTACATTACCAGTCGGTTAATTTGACCAGTAGACCAATAGCTCTGTCCACACTTAACGACTATTGTTGGCATATTATTAAACTATTACAGATTTTAATTTTTACCATTTTTGTCCATTTTTAGTTTGATATTAAATCTATGTGAGATGGGCGTTTAAACTTCATATCAGATAGAGGTTTAACATCTAGATGCTAATTTAAAGAAATTCTAAAGCCGCTGATGCTATTTAAACATATTCAATCCTAGTTAATTAATTTTTAGGCTTAAGTTTGCGTTTTATTAAGAAGCTTCATAAATAAAAGTTATGCAAAAATAAAATGTCTTTAAAAATATGTGTCCACATTTTCTTATAAAATTAATCGTTATTCAGATATTGAAAAAATTGATATTCTGCATTAGAAATTTTATGCGGCTACATTACGCACCGTATTAAGAAATTCCATAGAACGTAATTGATCGATATGTTTAAGATCTATACGTTGGTATTTTTATAAATTTGAAATATACAGCTTTTTCAGAAATATTTCATAAAAACCAACAACTGCCCCAAATAAACCCTCCAGGAGAAATAAGAACAAACTTAAATACGAAATTTAAAGTACGTGTTGTTCTGGAGCTATGGTGGTTACCAACATACATTCACATACACACAAATACACACACACGCACACGCACACGCACACGCAGCCGCACACGCACATGCACACGCACACGCACACGCACACGCACACGCACACGCACACGCACACGCACACGCACACGCACACGCAGACGCACACGCAGACGCACACGCACATGCACACTCACACGCACATGTACACGCACACACACACATCCATCCAAACACACACATACGATACCACATACATACGCACCTACCCAAACACACACCACGCCACACCGCATCACACCACACCACACCCCACTCTACACACCACATCACTCCTCACCATACCACACCAGACTACACCACACCATACCATCCCACACTCACCACACGCAATACCACAACACACCACACACACCGCACACACCACACCACACGCAATATCACAACATACCGCATCACACCACACCACACCATTCCACATCACAACACACCACACCACGCTACACTATACCACTCCACTCCACACCACACACAACACCACAGCACACCGCACCACATTACACCCCCCCACACTCACCATACATACCACACACCACACCTCAACACAACACATCACACTAAATAACACGACATCACAACACACCACACCACCACGCTCTACTATAATCTATTACTAAGATGCGGCCGCTTTCCGAACTGGGTTAAAGATTTTACTGTAGCACTTTCTAAATTTCTTCGGCACCTAGTTTAAACAATTTTCCTACAGAAAGTGAGAAAAGAAAACTTTAAATAAGTGACTCACCAGATAGTACGTTTTACCACAGTCACACGCGTATAAAACGTACGTATATCAAAATAAGCTTATCACTAGTAATTAATAAATAAATTTGAGAAACATGTTTCTATAGATTACGTGCGTTTCCAGTTTCACGTCGATACACCAGTCCTCAGCATTACTTCTAATTTATAAAACTGAAGTAACCTAAGTTTACACTATAAAAAATATGGAAATGTTTGCATTCTAATTAGTAATTCTGGTTTCTTAAATCTTAACTGGTTGCACAAACTGAATAATTAAATTAATATAATTCCATAAATCAAAAATTAACCATGAATATGTATTATTGTACAGACGGAAGGTAATAATGATACAATTTTACTTCACCTATAATTAGAGTTTAACACGTAGAATCTTATAATAATTTACATAATTTATTAATTAGTTGATTTATGCTGACTTTTTCCATTTTGTTCAGAAACCAAAAGTTAAGATTATTCGGTTGTTAATTTTTTAATATGAACTTCCTAATTAATTATCATTTATAATTAAAATACTTAAATATATAATTCATCCAAAATATTAATACTAATTAAAATAAACTAATTTAAGTTGTCAAATAAATATACCTATAAAACATGAAAACATAAATATAAGCATGCTATAATAGTTAACTTCGAGTATTTAAAAAATCTACTAATTCTAATATAATCTAATTTGATCTCAGTAACGATCTTTAATATATGAAATATTATTAAACCGCCTTGGAAATGAAAAATCAGAACACCCTCTAACAGACGAAGGTAAACAATGGAAAATGTCACAATCAGAAGACAAATTTAACAAAATTTAATCCAATTATGATTAAGTTTTGAAAAAAATTATTTTAAAATAGTAAAGGTATTCATAGGTAAAAACTTGACATACCAATTTACCCAGTTAAATCATAACAAGTCTAACGAAGAAGTAATTTTGTGTTACTAGTTAAGGATTGCACACAGTACTGGTCCTTTCCTGATCAAAAAAGTATTATCTTCCTGGACTTATGAACTAAAAGATCCTGCTGGTAAATCCTTAGGGGTTTATCACATAAAAGACTTGAAGCTACATATACCAACTGATGTGTCCTCTGAGTCCGAGTCCTCTGTGCACTTGTCGTCATCCCGTCCCTTTCCTGTTCCCGACCTATCCCTTCGCTATCCTAAGAGACGCAAAAGACGCAAACTTCCTGGTTAAATCGTTCCTTCTCCTTTTGTTTCTCCGACGACAGTTCTTCTTTTTCCTTTTTCTTTTGGTCTCTCTTTGTTTTGTGTGGTTGGTTGGGCAAGCGGGGTAAGCCACATTTACGGAGACCTTCCGCGTCCTGAGTGACCATTACGCCCGGTCCCTTCTCTCCTCCTGTCTGCATTTCTTCAGAGGTCTTCCCTTCTAATTTCCTCAGGAGGATCTTTGGAGACTTGCCCTTTTCATTTCACTTTCCTATCTTCTGTCTTTGATCTAAATCCACTCTAGCTTCTTACTTCTCTTTACTGGATGGATGATTGTATGAATGGACCTAAGAGGAACGGGATGGGTTCGCCTTCTCTGTGTTAGTTTCGGCGACCACGGGATCCCGGGAATCAGAATCAATGGGGATAATTTTCGCCTCAAATGTAATTTCCTCTTTCCCTCCGACTATTGTAACGGTATAAACGGGTGGTAGAACGGGATTACAGATAAAATTGGCCTTTTTGCCCCGACTAGCCAGCGTATGGGTGTAGGTCAGGTGTTGAAAAATTTTGCACAACCAGAATAGTAAATCGTACGTAAGTCAAAATAGGGGATGAAGACAAAATCAATTCGGTTAAGGGCGCCAGAATGTTTAGTAGTCAAAATAAGGGTCGTCGTGCCAAAATTACGAGTACATAGCGTGTCTAAACATACAAAAAACATACGCTTACCTATCCGCAATCAATTCCAGGTGGGCTGGACAGCAACACAGCAAACCGCCTGAAAAGGGCTTCAAAAGCACTACACGCTTGTTAAATACAAGCGTGATAAACACTCAATAACGTTACGTTAATACACCTCAGTGTAATAATAAGGCATTAAATAATAATCAAAACAAAACTAAAAAAAAATAAGCTATAAAATGAACTCTAAATGAATTAGTACTCAACTAAAAAATCAAATAAAACACTAAATATTATCAACGCTATTACTCAATAAAACAGAAAAACTAACTTTGTTACGTTAAAAACTAAATTACCGGTAACTTGCAATTTGCAAAAAGAACTTTTATGTAACACAAAAGGGTTTCCATAGAAGTAAAACACATTTATAAAACCTAACAAACTATAATAAAATAATAAAAAAAGGATAAATATAAAAAAAATGTAAACATACGATAATACGTATAAACAAAAAAATACAAAGCTTAAAAGGCGACAGGATGTCTGATCAGAAATCTGCTTTTACGCCAGTCTAAATCGTTTAACCTATAAATATATAATTCGTGGATAATATACCCACACTACAATAGGGTCAATTGCCCTTTAATACTAGAAATAAAATAACAAAGGGTGAAGGCGGAGCGTCAAAACTATAATTAATTACGCTAAACAATCTCAAACAACAACCTACTTTAACAAAAAAAAAAATTTACCCCGCTTTCAAACCTTCGAAACACACAAAAAAAATAATTCGGAACACAAAAATCTTGAAATATTCAATAAAAAAAAAACAATATTATTTTACCTTACGGTCTAGAATTACCCCTCTCCTGTGTTACAACAATGAAAATGATGGTCGGTTACTGCTATTACGGAAATGAACTCTTCCTGGTCTGGCAAATGATGAATGAAATTGTTGACTATTGTTCTATGATACACAAACGATCCCTTGCTTGAATCGCGTTAAAATGTTACTGCATAGTGCATAAATTCAAAACTTCTTTTAAAATACTAATAATTTGAGCGTTCAAAATTGCTTGTTAACTTAAATCTTTTAACTGGTTTTATTTCCACTAATAATCCAAAATGTTTATAACTTGATTTAAATAACTTTAACTTTTAATATATTGCGAAAGTTTCTTTATCTTTAAATACGCTTTGTACGATAAATAAGCGGCACTCAAGAATGTTGACTTTAAATAAATCCGCAAAAGCGAGAAAAACCAAAGAGGTCACTGAAGCACTAATACAACACGACGATGTCCTCTAGGTAACTTTACGTAAGATCGAAATCGGCACTAGGTATAATCCTTTGGTGATGAACAATTTTAATAAAATCCCTTTTACAGGTCGTTTCTTCAGAAGTAGCTAAACTACCCTTACTACACAAAAGTACGTTCGTTAAACACCACAAGGTCCAAAATTTCAACGTTCTAAACCACCCCTTAAAGCGTAACAAGCGGCACCGTACTACTACTCGATAGCGCAGTCAGTTTCAGAATCACCCAAATTATTCATCCATCTTTGATTTTGCATCCCACTACTCATAAAAAATCTTATCTAAGTTAATTCCACCAATTAAAAAAACGGAAGGGGATGATTTAGTACCCCAAACCCACAAATTCGTTTTCGTCCGTAAGGACTCGGTAAATTTTCAAAAACTAAATGTCAGCAAGATCAACGAGAAAACATCTCTATATTTTTTATTTAAGTACAAGCAATCAGTCCCACATTCTTCCTCTATGAATTAAAACCAACATATTCACTAATACACTGAACAACTATACTTAAGCGTCTTTAAGTCGCCAACGTGACATCATACACAGATAAACCTACACTATTTATCTAAATTACTTAATTTTCTATTATATTTTACGGAAATCAAACGAAATGAACGTTATTTACACTTAATACAACTATTTACAAATAAGCGTTAATCAAACTTCTATAAACGGGAAATAATAAGGAAAAACAACCTAAATTACAAAAAAATAATTCACAAACAAAGAATCTAAAGCTCACCATACACCTACCATCCCTAAAGGTCGCTACACGTTAAACAAATTTACTGTAAAACTTAATTTGACAACAAAAAAAAATATGTATATACGGAATCTAACTAAGTACATAGAACTACAAACAAAATTCCGCACTACGTATACAGGGTGTTCAAAATATCCTGACACTATCTCTTAATAGCACCTATGTCATTTCATCTATGCTAGTTCATGGTGGCATAGGGTTGAGTTGGGGTCTTTAAGGGATTCCCTCTTCTCACGTTTTCGGTAAGGGGGCAAAATTATGGGCTTTCTTTTCTTGCGGGTTGGGATGAGTGTTCTTCGGGGTTTTGGTTTTTAGGCCGCCAGCCCTTAAGTTCGGTTGAGGGGGGGTACTTTTCCTGTGAGTTGGGTTTCCTTTCTTTCTTCCTCTTTTGCTATTCTTTTAGGTTTCTTGAGATTCCGTGTATACCACACGTTACTTGTATTGGAATTACTGGGGCGAAGACAACCTACCTACCCAAATCACCTCATCCTTATCCGCTTTGCTTCCCTAACCGTAGTAATAAACCTTTTTGTTTCTCCTGTTTTTATTTTTTTTTGGAAGTATTATCGCTTCACGATATGCTCTCCTTTTATTTGTGTTTTTTTTTCTTATTTTCCTAAGTACCGGACGAATACCGAGGGACTCACGTGGGAGTTTGAAGTCAGGTTGTTCTTTCGTGGCGTGTGTGAAGTGTGTGCTTGGTAGCTACGTCTGGTGGTATATGCGTCATGTTGTGCACTATTAACTTTTTTCTCTGTCTTCTCATTTCTTCTTAATTTGGGTTGGGCTTCGTTGTTTGTTTTGCGTTGGGTAGTGGCTTAGGGTTGTTTTCTTCCCCGCAGGGGTTTTGGTTTTTACTGTTGACATATATTGGGGTTGGGTGAATACTTGGGGTTGGGAATTTATGGATTTTAGGGCTTTTGTGTGGGTCCTGAGTGTACTAAACTCAAACTTTTTTCTTCCTTTTATCTTTTTCACAGTTCCTCTACCGAGGTCTCCATCTTGCTGGGAAGAGGGGGGCGGTAATCTGTTATGCGTTTAATTGGAAAACGTTTCTTTTTGATAACGTTCGTTATTTTGTCAAATTTACTTACTAAAAACAGCAATTTATTTTTAGGTTGAATGCTTCCAATTGACTATTTCGCAAATTTTTACGCATCTCTAATTGCATTTAAATTAACGTATGTAACTTTTGTGCACACCTCTTACTTAGTTAAAATAAGCCAAATTTATTACGTTCAACATCACTGAGATTTCGGATCATTTAATATAAAGCAGTTAAAAAGGAACCTGGGATCTATTAGGGTCAAATAATACATATACATATAATGAATACATATTTTCTTCACATTTTAACTCTTGGCAACAATGATATTTTCTACACATTTTAACTCTTGGCAACAATGATTAAATACAAATTCTCTCAACTTTGTGAAATTTATTATTAAGGTGTTGGCCAATTTTTCTTTCTTCCTTTTTAAGAACGCCATTGATGGTGGATGTTGAGTTTCTAAAGAATTTTTCGTTTCTGGTTCTGGATGCTGAAGCATCATTTTTTTGGAAAATTCTCACTTAAAGTAATACTTGGTTAAGTAAAAGTATTACTACTAACGCTTTTAAAAGGCGGATATAATTGAAATTATTCATTCGTCCACATCTTCGGTAAGTGGCACATGTTTCGATAATCTCATGGTAATTAAAATCGTTTTCAGGTTTTCGAATATAAAAGCATTCAATGCTGATTCTTTACATATAAAGACACCTCAGACGAAATTACGTTGAATGTTCACTACCGGTTCGTTTGTCACCTGTAAGAGGTATGAACGGTCATAATTAATTAAACATCGTACTTATATTTACCGTCTTTTAGCATCTCCGTACTACCTACATTTCTAACGGCATTCCTCCTTAAATTTTCTGCCCACATTTTACTGTTATATTACATCCAAAGTATATGATTATCGCTGGAAGGCGTAAGAGCCTTGCTGACATCCATGACCATATACGTGAAGGCTGCTAGATCATTGGATAAGTACCCGAAATTTGCAAGATCAAATAAGTAGTTTCGTCAGTAAAGGTCAGATCTTTTTCTTTATCGCCTGGTTACACGATTGTGTTTTCATATTTCTAATACACCTAGGAGGTTCTTAGTGAATTTCTACAACGAAAATAAATGTACTGATATTAATTTTGTAATCAAATAATTGACAGTTGTTACCTTTTAATTAAATTTATATATTTACGGTGCTTCCAGCAGTTCACTTTCACAAAATTCTTTTATCTAAAACGGTATATATATTCACTAATTTAGTTTTGAATATTTTTGCACTCAATCACGAGTAAAACTTTAATTGAATCATTAAAAGTGACTGGATAGCCCGCACCCAAACAAGTTGTAGTTTCCATTTTAACCTAATTAATTCTAGCTTCTGTGGATACATTCACCTATTTAACTCCTCGTTTGATTGAAATATACCGGGTGTAACGATTATTTGTATTACCGTGAACTATTGCAAAATAAACATTCAATTTCATATGAATTTCTAATTTTGTCTCGTAATCTTTATGTGTTATGTACATTACTTTTTCCTGTGGACAAGGTTGTTCGGGTCAGTTTTATTTCCTCTAAATTTATTTCTTGATTACTTTGTTTGTTACGGTAGTTATTTACTGTGGACCGAACAAGCCTTCCAATTACTATTATATAATATAAAATCATTAGTGTTTTACTGAAAAACAATTGGGGTTTTGCTGTATATTGTGTGAAGCATAAGGCAAGCAAGTTAATTAATTAAATCTTTTTTTTTTCTGGTTTTACTAAACATCCCAATGATTATGTGTTAAATTGGCCAATTCAGACTACGGCCAGTAAGATCTTACAGCGGCCTGAAGAGGCACATAATAATAAGTTTATGTACTATTTTTTTTTACTAATTGAAATTTAAATTGAAATTGTCGTGGGCACAAGTTGTGGCTCACTGCTTGCCATCGTAGGCTTTGGTGTTTAATGTTAATTTTTTTTTATTATTCTCTTTTATTCTTTGTCGGAACTATTGACAATAAAACTACTTTGTCGTGGGAATTGTTAACCCATTTCTATTTCTTCTTTTTTTGGGGTAAATCCTGTGTCAGGCTTTACAGGGTTTATTCTCCTTCCAGCACTGATTGAGTATTTCCTTATTAAAGCCTGTGGCGCCTACTTATATCCGGTTCCTATCTAACCATATCACCATCCCTTTAAGCTTTAAGTGTTCTGCGGTCTTCCGACCGTACGCCTGAGCTTAGTCGAGCCCATTCTTTTTATGCCATATGATGGTTAGACACGTGGCAATATATATATATATATATATATATATATATATATATATATATATATATATATATATATATATATATATATATATATATATATATATATATATATATATCATACATATATTCTAAAATTATATATTGGATTACTCAGTAGCTCAGCCGTAAAGGTGTCCGGCTAGTAAGTGAAAGGTACCAAGTTCGAATCTGACAGTTGTTAAGTGCTTGAGAAAAAATCATAACATATGAATGCTCAGGATTAAGCCTGATGACGGAAGCGGAGTCCGCTTCCGAAACGTCGCGCTCAAAAAGTAAAAACTGTGGAAATAGGCCGATCAACTCAACAAATAATCTGTCAAACAGTCGTTTAAAACTTCATATCAGGTAGAGGTTAATAAACATCTACCTTAAACATTTTTTTGCTGTTAAATCACGCATACGCACACACACGCGTTGTAATGTGTGTTTGAACGCCCTGTATATAAACGTATAGTTTTTCTATTTACGCAGTTTTCGTTTCCACGCTAACGAAATTTGTTGTTTTTATGTGTTAAATTAAATTGATATATCGTTTGCTTTATATTTTATCTCGGATTAGAATTTGTCTTATTTAGTTTAAAGTGAATTTCGTTGTTAGAATTATTTTAAAATTAGGGTTGAGTTATTTAAATTTTCGTAAGGTTTAAAATTAAAAGCACAGTTTGTGATTAAGATAAAATTCCAAGTTGGTTTCTGGTGCCAAGATGCTGTTGCAGTACAGTTTACCGATTTATTTTCAATTAAAAATCATCATTATAGGAGAAGGCAATATTTAGCTGAGTTTACAATAAGTACTAAGGAAAAGTAACTTAACGATAACATTTTGTCTCGATTGCTGTGAAAGCTGACGTTGCTTTTGCATACTGAGGTACCCTTTAGGATTACAGTTCGTAGCATGACGTAATTTCTCTTGATCATTTACGGGAAGGGGCTTATCGTTTCTACCGCGTTTTATAATTTGAATGTATGAGAAGTATGATTGGTTGTCCTTTTTAAAACGAAGTATGGCGTAACTGGAAAAGTTTTTGAATGGATGTGGTCAGTCTTAGAAAGATGCCGCCAATGCTCGTTTGCGCTTCGACGTATACACGAGGGTTGATGCGTGGAAGTAGTGAAATATTTACGATTCCCTGCTAGGTAACTTATTTTGGGAATTTAGGTATTACATCCCGACATTTGATAAATTTTAGAATTTCATAGATTTTTGATCACGTTTGTTTAGTTTGTGGGGACGTACATATATTTCACGTTTTAATTGAAAATAAATTGTCGAATTTCCAGGTATTCTTGGATTAGTTGAGTTAATATTTTTTACGTAGATTTATCGAAATATTTTGAGTTTTAGGTTTTATTTCGCATTTTGCAGCTTTTATATTTAAAGCTTAAGATTTTATTGATGTTGAGATGAACCTGGCGTTAATATTGTTGGAGTAGACTTTGTAGAAGTAGTAGATTTTTGAGTGAACGTTTTGGTTTCCTGTTAGGCCAATATAACATCAGTTCATGACGTTTTCCCGCTATAAATGATTGTAACAGGTGGCTCCTTTTCACTTTATCTACCGATTTTGACAATTTTTGGAGTTGCTACGAGTGCCTTTTACGATATTTAAGTGTAACCCCGCCCACATCACAGAGCTATGCCGTGGCATAAATTGCCTTTACGGGCTAAATGCTCTAGTGAGTATTTAGCATGTAACAGCACACACACAGCAAAATGAACCGTTTTCTTTGAATATGCCTTCTAAAGAATTAATATAACGACGGGTGCAAAACCTCATAAAAGTTCTTTTCTTGGAGATTCCGATTGCCTGTCAATTCCTTTTCGTGTTTTTGTTAATTATGTATAATTATTGGGTATTTTACGATTAGAATTTGCAATTATATTAATATCTTTCACTAATTAACATTGTAAATTATAGTTCATATTAACAACATCTAATTATCAAAGAAAATTAAGACATGGATACACCAACGTAATAACAAGTTATATATGCCAAGTTTATTAGTACTAAACTACGGAATAATGAACGTATTCGTGCTGATCTTTTTAATTGCGAACTTTATCAACCAATTATCTTATAGAGCAAGAAACATTGCTACGTGACGCTACGACGTACCTAAAAATGACGAAGCGTACCTTCCACTTAGTAATGCCGTAAACAATAAGCAATGAATACCTCTTCTTTTGAATACTAACCTTGTACATAATTTAGATGCAGGTACCTTCGATTTTATTGTTGTGAGATCCGAATCAGCTGGTGCAGTAACTGCTAATAAACTTTCAGAAATGAAAAATTATAGTCTTGCTATTGGAAGCTGGAGGATATAAAAATAACTTTACTGACATCCCTGGTTATCACCCATAGTTACAATGATTACCGTTTACAAGGAATTATAACACTACCGCTCAAGAAGGAGTATGTTTAGTTATGACACATAATCAATGTCCGTTGCCAAGGTGAAGAGTATTAGGTGCAACGAGCTCAGTTAAAGGTTTATTGTGGAGTAGAGGTAATAAACTTGATTACGATAATTGGGATGTGGATGGATAGCCGTATAACGACGTTCTTCCTTACTTTGTAAAATCAGACAATTCAAATATTAACGGGGATGTAGGACAGCACGGTAAAGGTGGTTATTGGAACGTAGAGTATCATAGACCTGCGAGTAAACAACTAAATGTATTTCTAGAAACAAACAAAGAAGTGATCAATTTTACATCAACCGATTATAACGGTAAAGAACAATTAGGAATGTTATACAGTCGCTTAAATAACATTTATGGCAGAAGAGATATCACATCTAAAGCATTTTTACGTCCAGTTGGATCACGGTCGAATCTTCATATTTTAACGCAAAGCTATGGTGCCACAGTACTAATAAACTCAAAAGCTAAATTTGCTTACGGTGTAGAACAGGACAACAGAGCTACACAGTTAATGTAAGTAGAGAAGTGATACTATCAACGGGTCCTATTCAATCTCCCCAAATTCTGATGCTATCTAGTATTGAACCTACAGATGAGCTAAATAAGCACAACAACCTACTTATACAAAAACTAGCTGTGGATCGACGATTTCACGATAACGTTGACTTTTTTGAGTTATACGTGAACACCAACCTGACCGAGTAGGTTTGTACCAAAGTACTTTGAGAATCGACCGAATGATCCCCACATTGAGTTTAAATTTCAGCGTTCAAATAGTACAAGTCCTTTCTTGGAAACAACTTTACAATTAACAAACGTTACTTACAGTAATTTATGGTCTAAAGTTAACACGCAAAGAAGTTTCAACGTTTATCTAATTGTGCTACACCCTAAATCGGTGAGGTATTTAAAATTAAAATCTAAGTACCCGTTTGATCCAAAGCTTTTAACTGATAAGAAAGGTAGAGATATTGAGATTATGTATCAAGCCCTAAAAATATTTGAAAAGCTTTTTGAAACCGATGCAATGCGGAAAATGAATTCAAGTATAGTCTATAGTGATTATCATCAATGTAAATCATTTACGATGGGATCAGGGAAAATTTTTGTACAGCGTGTTCCGTTTATTGTTCTCGTGCTTTTGTCATCCAACCGCAACGTGTCCGATTAGTAATGGTAAATCAAAGGGGCCGTCCTTGATAAAAATACTTGAGCTACGGAGTACATGAGCTAAGAATTGCTGCTTCAAGCATTATACATGTAATAAATAAAACGAATGATAAAAGTATTCACAAATAGGAACTTGACGTACCAATGAAAGATGTAGTCGGATGAAAGAGAAAGTAATGTGGTTTATCTGCCTCCCCCCACCATCCCCGATGCCACAGTGATTGATATCCAGCCTACATACGTACATTACACATATGTGTATGGTGTGACTATTGGTGGGTGCGGGCAGGATAGGATCGGAAATAATGGAGTTAGGATTCTGTGGTGAAAGATATTTATTTAGCCTTCACCCAATAGCCTCATATGATCTGCGTTTACGCAATGATTATGCCGTAATGTGTGTATGAGAAGAAACCCTGAAAAACCTACAAGGTAGACGGTAATGGGAATCGAACCCATTACCTCCCAAATGCTAAGCAGACTATGTTACCACATACTGCCACAACTAATGTATAATACTACGTAACAAACCAACTCAACAATAACTCAGTTCCGCTGTGGAACGGTAGCATAAAGTCGTCCAGCCCACTCAGTCCGATAATACTTAAACTATTATATTAAGTTGAATTTATGAAGGTAGGTATAATCCAACTTATGACTAATTATTAACTAATATTAATAATATCTGCAGGTAAGCAAAACTACGTGCTACTATTTACATTGATAATTGATGACCCTGGTAACAGATAAACGAACTGCAAGCCGAGCGTACACGTATGAATCGTCACGAATCCACAGTGTGGATTCTGCTACCTTCCTTGCACAGCTTACGAGGTTAGTGTAAATAAAAAAAGATCTCAAACCTTTAGTTAACGATTTCTCAATTTGAGTCACTACTAGGACCCGAACAATATCAACACGCAAGTACCTCAGTGTAGAAAACTGAGCGTATTCAGCCGTTCTTAAGTGAAAGGTCCTACTGTGCACAGAACTTCAAATTATACGATCGATGTGTACCCCACATTAATCGTTACGCCAATTACTATTATAGGGAAATTATCCAAATAAATATTAAAATGGCGCACATGTGAACGGTAAAGCTAAGATAAGGGAAGTTATTAATTTAGGTCTTTTTGACACATAAAACAATGTAATTGATTTTAGGTTGCGACAAATGAAGAAAAGAAAAGAATGCTTACCCAGATGTTATGGCTTTGAAATAAGAGAAATGCTTTTAATCCAATTAACGGAAGAACGCGTACAACAAATTACTTTTAAACTTAATAATAATGTAAACAGTTGAAGAGTGTAAATCCCATATACAATGGATTTAATATATAATTAATTAACATTCCTTTAAAGCTTTTAGCAACTTCTCCCTTTTAACTCTGACAACAAAATGGCCAATCTATAGTGAAAGTTTTAATCAGGTCTTTTTGAGATTAACCCGAAAAATAACATTTAAGATAATTTTGGAATTAGAAGTGTTAAGTCAAGTGCCTTTAGGATAGGCAACTCAAATTGCCAAACTGCAAAGAATAATTATAAACATCATTAAGTGTGTTTTATTCAATGTAAAATCCTTAATTACTTGTTACATTTGTAATTTTGCAAAGAATAATTATATGAATTATTTAAGTGTGCTTTATTTAATCTAATATCTTTAATTACTTGTTACACACAGATCCACTAGCTCGCTAAAGGTCTAGTCCATTCGAACAGAGAAATAGTTTTTGGTTATAAAATAACTTTTTGTTTGGGTGACTGTCATGTTGACATGCCATTGTCATTAGGGCAAGTAAGTATTCACCAATCATAACAAATATAAGCAAACGTAACCAACATCAAAAAAAGAAATGTTTAGTTTCATAAGTGAAACATTATGAAACATATTTGGTAACCCATTTCATTATAAACGCGAAATACAAAAAAAAACATTAACAAATAATGAAGAGAAGAGTTTTTGTTTCTTTACTGGAACCTTGTGCACAAGTAGCAATGTTAATGTTAAAATTTAATAAGCTTCCTCAAAAACTAATCAAAACGTGTGTTTGAATTGCTCTCATTAAGTTGGTTGGCAAAAGTTTTATTGATAACCCGTAGTGCCGCTACTTTGAATTTGAAGGAATCACTCGGGCTCCATAAAAGGTCGAGTTTTGGCGAATGTGTCATGTGCGTCTGGTAGTCGTACATAAAGGTGTAATTTACGTGACGTGGAACTTTCGGGTTTGTTAGTTTTAATGTGATTTGATGTTATTGAATTTTATAAGAGTAAAACTGGCCGTGTATGCAATGATCAAGTTGACTCAAATTTATTAGCTTACGAAAGTTCGTTTGGTATGACGTAAAGCCGTTATTTGAAATCTGCAGTGGCGACGTTCGCGTAGTGTTACCGGATGAGACATTTTTAATTTTGCATAATTAGCGGTTTGACGGAGATACCATTATCGAAAGTTTTTGTGGAAACTGGCGCTTCAGCTCATCATGTTAGCTTTTCGATTAGCTGAGAACTGAACGTCGTTAAGAGATTAATGGAGAGGAACAGTGTGCTTGACTTCCTTTAGGTAGTTTAGATTCAGAATTCAGAATTTTGGAATAGAGATTTCTTGCAGTTACTACATGATATCTGAAGAGCCTGAGATCCGAAATTTTTTGATTTACGGTATCGCCTTTAAAAGGTTTAGGTATTCAAAGCCATAGATGATAACGTCCTGAGTAACAAAAAATATCAGCCTACGCGCCAATGCGGCATTAATTGGCAGCGCCTCGATAAAAAACCTTTTTTTAATGTCAATAACATAACGTAACCTAACCAGTTACGCCATTCCCTTGAAAAGGTAAGCAAAATAAATATTTATTTTTCATTTCCAATCTTTCTCCATGCTTTCTCTAGCTTCCGCAAGATTCATACATTGTCTCTGACACCCCCTTTTATTTTTTAAAAATCCTTATCTTCCTTCCTTTTATCATACACTCTACTGCATTCAGCCAAGTTTTATGCGACCTACCAGGCATACCTACTTTGTTAAACTTGTTGTTCATTCTATGTGACCAAACCAGTACACTAGCTTTATACCTATCAATCATCGTCCTTTCTTCGCCATACTCCTTCATTATAAACTCATTCTTCATTTTATCCCTTCTTGTTTTACCGCATGCGCTTCTCATGAATTTTATACCTACGGCATTTATTTTTCTTTCTTAGCAGTAAATAACGCGACAAACACGCCATTATAGGTTGCTCGTTTCGCATCTACTCTCATGCTTTCGTTTTTCATTATCGTTCACATACTTCCAATCAACTTCCTTCTGGCATTGACCCGTCGTAGTATCGCCATCCATTGTACCACCTGCAGTGAACACTATATCCAGATATACCAACACCACAATCTTTGTTTTGTTAACATTTACCTTTAGTTCCATGCTCGCGCAGACTATATCAAGCTTCTTCAGAGATGTTTGTAGCTCATTCTGTGTCATCGCATGAACCAGAACTCGTAAGTTTACGTCACCAACTATTACACCATTTGCATCAGTACATGCTTGCCTAACACATTTATCCATGTATACATTGAACAACCACGGTGACATCATACAGCTTTGTCAATATGAAGTATTCACTCACACCTCCTCTCACCCTAATACGTGCCAGGCTACCGTTATATACTACCACTATTCCGTTTATTAAAGATTTGTTAACGCATATTCATTTAATATTTCCCACAGCTTTTCCATATTCGCTCGGTCATATGTTTTCTCCAGATTTACATACGCACAGTATCAGCTGCTGGCGAGCAACCACCTGATCAACACATGCTCTTCCTGGTATCAAGCCACCCTGCACATTCGAAATCTTCGCTTGGCTAGTTTTACGTTTTCTATCAATCAGTACTTTTCCAAATATGTTTACAGGTACACTGAGCAGGCTTGTCCCTCTATAGCTTTTGTAGTCGCTCCACGCCTACTCCTTTACCGTTCTTTAACCCAATATCCTCCTCAGTTTCATTCACTAGTTCTTCTAGAAGCTCCTTACTAAACTGCTCAGTCTTATTTTCCTTAATGCCGCACAGCTTTCCGAAATATTCTTGCCAACATTTCCTCACTTTACAATCGTCCGACACTATTTCGTTACTCCTATTCATCACTCTTGCAGCGTTCTATTTGGGCCACGCTCTTTGTTTCTCTCAAAATTATTCTGCATTTTCTATCCTACCATAGCCATTACTTTCTCTTTACTTATTCTCACTGCCTCTTTTTTCTTACATACTGCCTTTTTCACCGATTCTTCTCATCAAGCACATTTTTCTTGTCTACCTATAGTCGCCCTTCCACATATCAGCATGGCATAATTGACAACACAGGTCTATCAAGCTTCTCCGCACACTTTGAACGTCATTGTCTATTACTTGTTCGTTCCACACTGCTTCTTTCACATTCAACTCTTTACTCACACCATATTTCATTATCGCACCGTTATCTACTAGTTTAACTACCCTAATTCTGGACTTTCACACTACGTTTGCTTTCCTTCTCCAAAGCCACTTTTGCACTAAACACACTCTATACAATCAGAAGTGGCGCGATCCACACTTTGATCCTCGCATTACTTAAAAACCCCAAACCTAGTTTATTTGCGTTTTAATATTACCTTTGCTTTTATATAAATACCTCTCTATCCATCTGTTTCTTTCCTTTCACAGTCCTTCCTTATGGTCTAGTAATTCCCCTAACATCGAATTACGGCCTAATAAACGCAAAAGGTTAGTGGCGCCTGCAAGAATTATGTTTTTTAATTGCTTTCTATAAGAAAACTCACTTAGTTCCGCCGTGAATAGCTGGCTTACTTAAACAAATTTTAGTGTACTTCTTGAAAGTTCAAGTGGATATTACGGATGTTTATTTAAGATTGAGGTATTAATCTACCAAAAGGATTTTTAACATCTCGCCCAGAACCTTTTACCGAAAGATTCTAATCATAGTAAAGTGTGAGAATTTTGAAGCAATATTTCAGATATGTCACCTCTTACTGGAGCCCACGACCATCTCCCGTAAGTTTAGTTGGCAGCCCACGTACTATAGCAAAACTACCCGACACATAGCATGGATTGAGTGTGTAACAATTGATGCAATAAAATAGTTAGCAGCGCATAAGAGTGAATCAGGGGTGAATTAAAACAAAAAATTGTATTGTAAGGGCACTATGGTCACGAATCCGCTGATTTTGTCCGCTACAGTGTAACACCCGTAAAAATCAAGAACTGAACCTGTGATTTAAAAAACATTAATTCAATTTTAAGCTGTTTGAGAAAGAATACAGAATTCGGAGGTCAGTGTCAAAGAACCTAACAGTTTGCTTCCGGGACAAACCCATAACAGTCGTTACATTAGTTGCCAAGTTATCGTGATTGTGTATCTTACAGAAACGGCAAAACTCGAAACACTTAAAACTAAATGAAAGGTTTTTAAACTAAAGTAGGCAGGCAATATAAATATTTTTCAACAAAGAAATTACCACCTAATACTGCTTGATACTTTTATGCCATTTTTAAGCGAACGCCATAGTTAAAGTTTACCATTTTCGGCACTTGATTGCTTACTCGCTCGCTCATTCTTACCCTCGCCTGCCCGTCCGTCCATGATCTCGTCGCTTAGTAACCTACAAAATAAAGCTTGGGATTGTCAGTTATGAACATAGAAGGTGTGGGAAAAAGGGTCTCTAAGTAAACTTGTTAGTATTGTAATGTATCCATGATTTTATCAAGATTTGCCAATAAATTTCGAATTTATAAATTTTTTGTTAGTACCGAACATTTTGAATGGTGTATAAATTCTAGTAATTGGAATTAATCATGCATCCAAAATTGGAGAAACCTTCCGATCGTAACGTTTTCTTTTGTCGTTTACGTAATTTAAAGGTTTACGAATGTTTTTTTGTATTGTGTAAAAGGAAAATGTAACTTACATTTTGGTATCGATATTTAGGGAAGCCCTCGTACTAGAGTTTGAAAGGAAGCACTCGTTAGTATATTTGTAAATAAGGATAGTTTTGAAGAAATAAATTTCGTATTTTAATTTGGGTAAATCGCGTTAGGATTGCGTCATATAAAAAACGTATTCAAGTCTTACATTGTAAGGTACATTTTTTGCAAAGGTTTTAGTAAACCTGTATTTAAGCTTTTTTTTATTAATTAGAGTGGAAGGGGCTAAAAAACCAATGTGGAGAATAATGAATAATTATGGTCAGTCTATACCAGAATGCAGGGGTAGATTGATGAGTGTTTGTTTGCAGTCAACGCAATATCCGCAAAAGGGTAGTTGAGTGAGAAAGGGGTTGGAAGGAGTTGCGCAAACTTGGGGTTGTTTCGAGTTATCGTGGAGAACATGATCTCGGGTTAGCCTTTCCTATAGACCTGCTGTTTGGCAATTTGTTTTTTTTTTGCGGATTAAAGTAACAAGTTCCTGTTTAAAATGGTAACTTTTGGGTATATTGCCGACGTCAAACAAAACTACAAACTACTGTAAATAAAAAGGTTTTCGTTATTTTAAATGAGTAAGTGATATTTAGTACTTGTACATAGTAGCGTAATCGAAGTTTTATGGAAGTTTTAAGTATTAGCGCAATCGCAACCAATTGTAATATCAATCAAATGAATGGAAAGGAAAATTCACAACTTAAGGTATGCTGAAAGAAGCTAGTGTAGTACCAATCCCGATCACATTTCCCCCACCGTCGAGGTCATCTCTAATAATTTTTGACGTAGGTTTATCGAAATAT